>JAKOGI010000038.1:519878-982378 GCA_029747015.1 Carnegiea gigantea | reverse complement strand
ATACTATGGATGCGATGATTCAAGATGTGGGAAATGTTGATGGGAAGACAGAATCTAAAAAGAGCTCTGAATCAAGAGAACGTAAAAGAAGCAAGTATTTATCACCTCCATATGTGAATGTCAGCAAGGTTTCCAAAGGCTGCCCCAGTTCAAGGGAATCTGAAATGGAAAATTCTAGTGTTCCTGGAGATGGAGAGAGCAATGGTTGTTCGTCGTCATCCCTGCCAGCTTCAAAGGGTGGAGCCAAAAGGAGAGAGAGAAGAAGGTCAAGAAAATCTGTGGCTGCATCTATTCCCCTACAGGAAATAACTGCACCTTCAGCTGAATTACTCTCAGAACTGCATTTGGCGGCTCTAGATTGTCTATATCCTTATGAGAATAAACAATTTGATCCTACTCAGTCATTCTTTACCAGGTTTCGGGCTTCTGCATATCATGATGAGTCCAATTCTGAAGTGGAGAAAGATATGGTTGGCCATAGTGGAAAAGCACCAGTGGATAAAGCAAATAAAGATCATATGGGCGCTGATTTTGCTGCTGCTGCTGCTGCCTCTGCCTCTGCCTCTGCCTCTGCCTCTGCCTCTGCTTTGAATTCAGGAAGCTCTGATAAAAGCAAAACTGAGCCCAAGAGGAGAAAGAGAAAGGAAAAAACTGCACCTGCAACTGGATTTCAAACCATGCCCCCTGCGGATCTGTATACTGTCAACATTAATTTTGCCGGCAATGGTTCATGGCCTGCTGACAGTCTGACAATGGGCAATTTATCAGCAGATAATGGCAAACCCCAGCAAAGCGGAACGAAGGAGCACATAACCCAAGGCCCTGAATTACCTAAACAGACAACTCCTTTTTCTCTAGAACCATCTCAGGAACCCAGACAAGCAACTTCATTGCCTCTAGTGCCTGAGAAAGCAGTTGGTGTTCCTGATCTAAATGGTAGTATTCTAAATCCTGGTGTATTGCTGGCAGGTTTACAAAGAGATGTCCATCCTGTTCCCGAGGTTCTCCCTGGACCCAAAAAGAGGGGAAGGAAAAAAGGAACATTACTCACTAATCCCAAAGCCAATGGGAGTCCTGAGCCAAAGAAGAGGCGGAGGCGGCGGAAGGATGCAAATTTGGCAATCCCTGGTAACCCTGCTCCCTTTATCAATTTTAATGGAAGCAATGCCAAACCCATTTCACTGGAGGTCTGTCTGACAGATGTGGGCCCTCATTCACCTGCCCCACCTGCTTGTTCAAACCCGAACATCGTCACAGGTTCTCCATTACCTGGTGGCAACATTGCAAAAACGAATCAAGTATTGACTGCACCCAGAACTTTGCCGCCTGTTGGTGGGGCCAACTCCCCTCCTGTCTTGATGCCAAACAGCAAGCCAGGTACAGAGACACCATCCCTTGTTCATATAAAGCAGAATCTTGAGTTGATGACGGCAATGCTGGAGAAATCTGGGGATAATCTCTCTCCCGGCATGAAAGCCAAATTGGAGAATGAGATAAAAGGACTTCTGAAGAAAGTGAGCACCATGTCTGGTTCATCCTCCTCTTAGTTGGTAGGTTGCTTGATATTGAGAATGGCTTTGCAACTCGTGTCAAGTCGTTTTCCTTTTGCATTTTGGTAATTGATCCCCATTTCATTGGGTTGATCGGCATTGATCCCTCCATGCTTCTTTGTCCAAAAATAAAGAGAAATCTTCTTTTCCATCTGGGACCTTTTTGTGTTAGTTGCTTCTACTGTGCTTTAGCCCTCTAGAAGCAGTAGGTAGGTTTCTGGGAAGCTGCTTGTATTTGACAATGGAAATTTGGCAGTGACATTGGGTAACTTATTTCATGGTCATTGTTAAAAGTAAATTTCCAGAACCCACATGTATATCCTTTTGTTGACTAACATTCTCATCTTTAATGTTGTTATGTTTGATATGGTGCAATACAATATAATGTGATGTATTGCACCGTTTTTTTAACTTCAGTAAGTACAATGATTTTCTCTACAGTAATTTTGCCTCCTTACTTCCTCTCTTATGTTGAGGGAGAAGTATTCGAAAGCTGTTTCGACGGTGCTTTAGCAAGCATAGTTAAGTTTTATGCAAATCGCTGGATTTTTTTTTTTTTGGGGGGGGGGGGTGGTGGTTGTCTTTGAGCTACCATTTTATGAAAGTTGAGCTATTATAAGGGGCTAGAACAAATTATTGGATTTTAATAGTCTCCTCAAGAGACACTGAAGTCTCTTGGGTCTCTTTTTGGGGGGGGGGGGGGGGGGGGGGGAGGGGGGGAGGGGAGGGGGTAAAGGCTGCAAGACTCAATAATATCATGGGATTTAAATCCCTTTCTTTCCTGAAATTACACACACTGAAACTAGATGCTCGTGTGTAATACTTGGGCATTGTATTCGGTTAACTTTAATAAAAATATCGTCCATCAATACTATGAACTTATAAAAGGGACAAACTTCTTGCATAAAAGCAAACTAAAAAAGAAAAAAAAAAGAAGAAAATTGGAGACAGGTTTCAGATGACCGCTTTTTTCAAAAAAATATTAAGGGGTCTTTTGGCATTTACAATGTAAATTCGATTAAAGTAAATATAAGTTCCACTGCAAAAATGTAATTCTACCTTCACGAAGTCTAACTTAGTATATACTGAACGTTCATATTCTCACATAAATCACTGTTTTTCAATAGTACAGCCTGTGGAAGAGACCCACAGATTTGTCATTTTCTTTTTTAAAATAGAGTGTGGATTTTGTGAATGGAATATTGATCCGCTATGTGAGATTGTACTTAAATAGTCAAATGTCATTGAAGATCCTTGTTGCAACCTTCACATTGTGAGTCTCTGATCGCCCGCCTAGAAGAAGAAGAAGGTTGAAATGTGAAAGGGGAGTGGGTAGTTCTTGAGAGAGGGAAGTTGCACGGCTAGATTTCAAAAGTTGAACATTTTTATTCCATTTGGAAAAATAAATGGTGAGCGTTGAGAGTCATCAATTCCCTATCTACAGTCCACAGACGTTATACGGGAAACAAAAGTAGAAGGGGCCTACAAGAACATTTTCCTCCATTTGTCTCCTGCACCCACAAACTGAGAACTTTCACGATGAGTAGTTATCACAAATCCAAAAAGACAACATTCTAGTCCGTTCAAAGCCTGCTAAATGCTGCCATTCAAGATTCAACCAACTTAAGGGCATGCTTGGCAATAATATTTTGAATAGCGTTTAACATTATTCACTAAGTCAATACAATAATCAGATAATTTTTAATGTTAGGTAACCTAGTGTTTTGACTAGTATTTTAAGTAGTGTTTAGCATCTTAAGTAGTGTTTATGAAAAGCTAATATTATTAGCTTTTAGCATTCAAAAGTAATGTTTCATATTTTTTGGCTAACAAATATCCTTTGAAAATTATCTATATCCTTTTATGTCAATTTACATTAATCAGTCAACCGTGTAGCTAAATTTACTAAACATATTTGTTTCAACAGCACATCTAAACCGCATTCCGCTGATAGCTAAATGAAAAACGTTATCGACTACATAAACAAATATTTGCTACTAGAACTGTTATCCGCTATCTGAACTGCTAATTTTGCCGAACAAGACCTTAGTGGGAAATAAAAAGAAAATAAAAATGAAACATTAGCTTTTGCACAACAGACGAACGCCATTAAACGACAGCACTACAAAAAATGCAACACCATGAGGAAAGAAAAATTGATTTTTTTTCAAACAAGTTCCTCGACACAAAATATTTCAGTTTTAACCCGTTACACTGCCCAATCTGCGACAATTCAAATGCCAGCCACAGTGATAAATCCAAACAAAATTTTGAGAGAACTCCATTCTTTTAGTCAAAGCTACGCATTATGTTATAAGACACTAAAAACACAATATGGATTTCACCAATGCAGAGAACTCCCTTCAGTTAGATTTTAGTTTTTACTTCTTAGTGGCGTCCTCGGATTCTGCCTCCGGGGCCTGGTCACCTGATGAGGAAGCACCGCCTGAAGAACCACCAGACATGTGCTGCCCAATCTTTGACACGGCCTTGTTTGCAGCATCGGTTTTAGCCTTAATCTCGTCGATATTGTCATTTTGCATGGCGCTCCTCAAGTCAGAGACTGCATCTTCGATTTCCTTGGCAATTTCACTCGGTATTTTCTCCCTGTATTCACCCAAACTCTTCTCTATGCTGTAGATGGTGGTGTCTGCTGTGTTGCGAGCATCAATAAGTGCCTTCCTCTCCTGATCTTTCTGGGCATGCAACTCAGCATCCTTCACCATTTTCTCAATCTCATCATCTGAAAGCCCACCTGAGGATCTGATGGTAATTTGCTGCTCTTTCCCTGAATGCTTGTCCTTCGCAGATACGGTGACAATACCATTGGCATCGATGTCAAATGTGACCTCAATTTGAGGCATGCCACGTGGAGCAGGCGGTATGCCCTGGAGTTCAAACTCTCCTAAGAGCTTGTTGTCGGATGCCATTTCACGCTCACCCTGAAGTACCTTGATACCGACCTGAGTTTGGTTGTCAGCAGCTGTTGAGAACACCTGAAGTTGCACATAACAGTAAGCGGTCGTCCACAATATTAAAAATATTCATTAGCACTGAGGCCCATGCTCCAACTACTGGATACCAGAGCTTTATAAAGGACAATGCTGTCACTATGTCTCCACCTAGTATTTGTGATTTAAAGTGCTAATCGACTTTAAGGATATCCGAATCTCATTGGCTGCACAGCCTTATTCAAACAATACAGGCATGGGTTTCTAGTTCTTATATGTTTCCCTAGGGAAACAATCAACCAGAGGCCCAACCTTTTAATAGAAGAGCTCAGCCTGGAGGGTCTAGCAATGAACTGATGTCAGTCACCGAAATAGGATCTATCAAATTGGGCAGTTAGGTATTCAGTTATCATGGTTACTGGGCAAAAAAGTATTATAAGCTACAAAAACACAAATCAAGCTGGCTGCATTCTGAGAACAATGGCCTTACCTGGCTCTTCTTTGTGGGAATGGTAGTATTCCTGTTGATCAGTCTGGTAAACACACCACCTAGTGTTTCAATACCAAGGGACAGAGGTGTAACATCCAAAAGAAGCAACTCCTTGACATCCCCCCGCAATATACCACCCTGAATTGCAGCACCCATGGCAACTGCCTCATCAGGGTTCACTCCTTTGCTTGGGGTTTTGCCAAAGATCGCCTGGACTACCTCCTGAACTTTAGGCACCCGGGTCATACCCCCAACAAGAAGGACCTCGTCTACATCCTTAGTAGATATTCCAGCATCCTTCAAACAGTTTAGGCAAGGAGAACGGGTCCTCTCTATCAGTTTCTCTACCAGAGACTCAAACTTTGACCTGGTCAGAGTGATGTTCAAGTGCTTTGCACCAGAAGCATCTGCGCTGATAAATGGCAGGTTAATGTCAGTCTGCGACGTCGACGAAAGTTCTATCTTAGCCTTCTCAGCTGCTTCTCGAAGCCTTTGCAGGGCAAGACGATCATTTCTTAAATCAATTCCTTCAGTTCTCTTAAATTCAGAAACCAAGAACTCCAACAAAGTGTTGTCAAAATCTTCCCCTCCCAAAAACGTGTCACCATTTGTAGCTTTTACCTAGGTTACATAACTTGTCAACACTCAGATCGAAAGAGAATCAACGAGAAGAAAAACTAAACCCACAGAAAGAGTAGTACCTCAAAAACCCCATTGGAGATCTCAAGAATGGAAACATCAAAGGTTCCACCACCAAGATCAAAAACTGCAATAAGACCTTCCTTGTTGGTCAAACCATAGGATAGTGCAGCAGCAGTTGGTTCATTAATAATCCTTTGAACATCCAATCCTGCAATTCGTCCAGCATCTTTCGTTGCTTGCCTCTGAGCATCGTTGAAGTAAGCTGGGACTGTAACCACAGCTTTGGAAATGGTTTTCCCGAGGTAGGCTTCCGCAGTTTCCTTCATCTTTGTCAAAACAAAGGCTCCAACCTGACTAGGAGAGTACTGTTGCCCATTGGCTTCAACCCACGCATCTCCATTGGGTGCCCTGACAATCTTGTATGGAACCATACCCATCTCCTTCTGTGTTTGAGGGTCATCAAAACGTCTTCCAATCAGACGCTTAGTCCCAAAGAGGGTGTTCGTTGGGTTTGTCACAGCCTGACGTTTGGCCGGAGTACCAACAAGCAACTCACCCTTTGGATTAAAAGCAACAACTGATGGGGTAGTTCGAGCACCTTCGGCATTTTCAATAACCTTGGCATTCTATACAAAAGATCAAAAGAAAAAAATAAATCACCAGAAACTAGAGGCTTTCGAACATTGATCAAGCATCCAATTCAAAAGAACAATATCTACCTTGCCCTCCATGACTGCAACGCAGGAGTTAGTGGTACCCAAATCAATACCAATGACATCATTCCCAGCAGGTCTTGCACTGTATGAAGACAACAAAGTGAACAAAACTATGATCCACATAGAATCTTTCCATAGGGCAATAGAACAAGAGATAAGAGATTTACCTGAATGGTCTAACCAAGTTTGCCAATTTGTGACCAATAAATGGGCTGGACAATGATGAATTGACATTTCCAGCCAACTGCAGAAGCAGAACAAAGCAAAATTAGCAATAGAAGATCATTGCATTGGAACAAACAGCTGCATAGGTAGAACAAATCTTTCTCATTAATCTGCTCAAAGCAAGATTTTGTCTTTTCATTTTTGTTTCAAAGATTCATTTTTTTTTTTTTTTGGGGGGGGGGGGTGGATGTTGCTACCAAAAACCTATAACCCTAAGAACCTCGGTTGGCGTCAATAGATGTAAGCTACCACGATTGTAAAGAGTATAACGCATGTAAAGAACAAAATAGATCATACATCATTCAAATTTCATAACATATCTCATAATCAAACAAATGCTTTTACCTAGTAAAGAATGCAGAAACTCAAAAGAACACACAGAAAACTCATAATCTTTAGAATCAGAAAATTCCAACCACAATCCCAGCCTAAAATCATAATCCCCAGCAAACAATGAAGAAACAAAAGCAGTAATTAACAACTAGAGCACCATTTAACAACGAATACAAAACTAATTCACCTTACATTTCATCATCACCTATAAACACAATCGATCAGAGAAAATCAACTACACTTCTACCACCAAAAATAGAAGCAAAAACACACAAGAAGAAATCAAATTCAAGCAAAATTAAAAATGAAATCTTCCCCATTGATTGCAAGGAAACTAAAAGCTTCAAAAAAAAACAAGCATTAATTAGCCAGTTCGCAAATAAACTTACGGATTTGAAGGTAGGAAGAGAAGAAAGCTCGCGACGGCGGAGACTGCGGAGAAGCACAGAAGCAGCCATGGGAACAGACAAAAAGATCCGGCGGGATGAGAGAGAAAGTGTAGTACGTCGACTGGGGTGTTCTTTCTCTACTTCTTCTTATGCGCGCAAGGCGAAACGCAGGGTTTTAGGGTTTAAGCGGGTTTTAGTGATTAAACGGACCTTACACTGACAGGAGATGCATCCTGTGACAGCTATTGTTTGTATATTTAAATGCTGCCAATATATTTAGATGACGGTTCTTTTGTAGCCCACTAAATTAAGAATGGTTGTAGTTTTTCATGTTTGGTTATTAAACTTGTATTACCTAACAGACAAATGAAAAAGATTATGCAACCAAATCTCATCCTTGTTTTTTTTTAATTATTTTAAATTAAGTGTCATCCTTTCTCCTTTTTTTCATTTTTTATCTCATATAACAAGGTTAAACTTACTTTTGTTTTATTTTTGTTATTGACAAATCAGCCAATTCAAAGACAACATCTTGCTTGTTTTTCTTCTATATTGTATTATCTATTTATTTTACATGATTAGATGAGTTGTGAATTTTCACAGATGATATACCACATAAGAATATGAATTTTTAGTATCAAATAGTGAAGAGTGTATATATAATGAATCTGTAGTTATGAATGATGAATCATTCATTTTTTCTGGGATGAACCGTAGTTATAATGATTAATTCAATCATTTTTATAAATAATGAACCTTTCAAGGAGCCTTTTGATTTTTCACTAAAAATGTTATTTTATGTGACTAATCATTTCAAATTGAATAAATTTTGAACGTTCATTTTTGAATTTTTAAAATCTAAATGATGAACCTTTTAACCTCTATTTAATGAACCCTTAAGTTTAATTGATAAGCTTTTTATATTTCAAATGATGAATATGTTTATAAATGATCTTTTCATGGTGAGTATATAACACTGTACTCACATGTATATATTAAAGTTACTGTTATCAATGGTTTGTGAAATACATATATGGTGAAAGGAAGCTTTATGCTATGTTTTTCAGATCTCCATATTCGTAGATAAATTGGTAAGAAACATTTGGTTCTCTTGGGACTTGTGTCAACAATCACGATTGAATTTCCGGAGAGTTATGGAATGTTTAAGGATCGTCCAAAATGCTCTGAAACCTTCTAGAATATCCTAGAACATCTAGAACCTTGCGGATCGCTCCAGAATCTTCTAGAGTGTCTAGAACCTTCTAGGCTGTACTAGAATATTCTAGAATACTCTTTAGAATGTTTCATAATATTCTACATGTGTGTAATCTCTAATATATTTGTATAGAATATTCTAGATGTGTGATAATAGCCATACGATCAAATAGATCTCGACCGTCTATTGAGGAGGTGGATGTGCATATATATCTCTAAGGGGGGCTCATTTCTATACCAAGTCATTGAAAGCATTTCCAAGTGTAATACAAAGCATTCTTCCAAACTTTCTTATGTCCACTGTCTCTTTAAGCTTTCTTTGGGAGAGTGTGTGCTTACTTAGTTTTCTCAAATCCTAAGTTAAGCAACCAACAAGACTTACGAGCAAATTAAGGAAGGGTTTCAAGTGAGCTTGCTGGAGTCGTATGGGTTAGAGTTTGTGTGAATTACCAACCTGTGACACAATGTATGTTTCAGTTTTCTATTTTTATATGTTATTAACCTTTTACATATTGGATATATGAAAGAAAGAACGGGCTTTTACAGTGTTAGGTTGTCTTGTTCAGAAACAGATCAAATTGAGATGAATTAATCTTCTTGACGAGCCTAGTTATGTTTTGTGCAACAAACAATTGGGTATTTTGGGGTCTTTGAGATTCTATTTTATCATAATTGAATAATTATTAGCCTGTAAACGCACAGAACAAATTGTTGAATTTTGATGGCCACACTCAAGAGACACGACGAAATGCGTTGATTTTTTTGGGGGTTCCACTAAAGTCCCTAATTGGAATGAGGCAGTGCAAATTATAAATAAACAAAAACAACGAAAGTCATGGTTGTACACCATAGGTAGATTTTGATCGCCGGATAAGTTCTTGCAAGATGATTCCACATTCAAAGACCTTATTCGCTCATTTTAGTAATAACAAATCATTTCTTTGGTTGCTTTTGAATGAAAGTATACTTTAGATTATGAATCAAAATAGAAGCTTATCTTTTTGATATATAGCATCATCCAAACCCTTTTCATGGAATTCTCGGTTGATGGGGAAACATTGGTTTCATTTGGTGCACTAGAGGGTTTGCTTATCCCCTTTTATTTCTGCTCAATAATATCATGATATTTAAATCCCCTTTTGCTCTTGAAATTACATATACTAGTGCTACATGCTCATGTATAATACTTGAACATCGAATTTAGTTAACTATGATAAAATATTACCCATCAACACTATGAAATTACAAGAGAGGGATTTTCTCCACCAAAAACAAACAAACAAACAAATTTTAGAAGTTGAATCCCTTTAAAAAAAAAAAAAAAGAATTGTAAGCTTTGGAGCAATGAGCTTTTTATTCACAAAGACTATAAAAGGAAAGAAAAGTAGGATAAGCTGGTAAAAAGTAAAAACCCAAATTCAAGGACGGTCTAATTATGTCTTCTCAAATCCCACAAATTAAAAGAACACGAATATTAAGAAGCAAACCCATATCTCTTAAATGAAAGAAGGATGCCCTTGCTATATGTGAAGAATGTTCCAAAAGAAACGGCGTATGAATAATCTTAAGAGAAAAGACCACTTCATATTAATCATCCGACAGTCCGAGATTTTCTTGTAATTTTGACAATTAGTGAGCATTTGTCTCTCTTATGTCAGCCTATAGGTGCAAGGACTCGAACCTCGACTATGTACCTGCAATTGGATCGATTCATCAAAAGAATTCATTCAATGCATTTCTTATGTCCCCACTAGTTGAAATCAAATTGCGTAACGAAATGGGAGCAGCTATTCCGTTTCATGCATAGCAAAGAGAGGATAACTCTTCCGTTGGTCACTACCCCATCGCATTCCAACGCATCTCTTCTATTTATTTTTTAAGAAGATAAATTACCAAGAAAACCTTTCATAAGGGCTACTGGAGGAGCTGAGAGTTCGAGCAGTAAAGTTCAAATGGATCACCCATTGGCTCATTTCCATCTTCTCTTCAACTACCATGAACTCAGGAACTTCAACATCTTCTTCAAATATGAATCCCATTTTCACGGGTTTGAAAGAAAATTTAGATATAAACAACCTTAAACAAACAACTGTCACAAAACCCCAAATTGCCAACATTCCAATCTGCCTATCTGGGTGAACACCTTTAAACACCAGCACAAAAAATGCGACATTATGAGGAAACAAAAATTGATTATTTTTAAGACAACTTCCTCAAACACAATGTATTTCAGTTCTACACCTCTTCTTACACTCCCGAATCTGCCAAGATTCAAATGCCAGGCTGCCAGCCACAGCGATCCCCAAAATCCAAAGAAAATCTGAGAGAATTACATTCTTTTAGTCAAAGCTACGAATTTCGATAAGACATTAACAAGAAAATATGAATAATGGAGTGAACGTCAAAATCTCCCTCAATTACTTGAGGCTTTTTACTTCTTCGCAGCCTCCTCGTATTCTGCCTCGGGGGTCTGGTCGCCACCTGATGAGGAAGCACCGCCTGAAGAACCACCAGACATGTGCTGCCCGATCTTTGACACGGCCTTGTTTGCAGCATCAGTTTTAGCCTTAATCTCGTCAATATTCTCATTTTGCATGGCGCTCCTCAAGTCAGAGACTGCATCTTCGATTTCCTTGGCAATTTCACTCGGAATCTTCTCCCTGTAATCACCCAAACTCTTCTCTATGCTGTAGATGGTAGTATCTGCTGTGTTGCGAGCATCAATAAGCGCTTTCCTCTCCTGATCTTTCTGGGCATGCAACTCAGCTTCCTTGACCATCTTCTCAATCTCATCATCTGAAAGCCCACCTGAGGACCTGATGGTAATTTGCTGCTCTTTCCTTGAATGCTTGTCCTTCGCAGAGACGGTGACAATACCATTGGCATCAATGTCAAATGTGACCTCAATTTGAGGCATGCCACGTGGAGCAGGCGGTATGCCCTGGAGTTCAAACTCTCCTAGGAGCTTGTTGTCAGATGCCATTTCACGCTCACCCTGAAGTACCTTGATACCAACCTGAGTTTGGTTGTCGGCTGCTGTTGAGAACACCTGAAGTTGCACATAATATTAAAAACAAAACAGAGTTAGCCCTCACCGTTGTGGTCGACGTTCCATACGACTACTGGATCCCAGAGTTCTCTAAAGGACAATGCTGCCACTCTGGTCGCCATCTACAACCAATGAATTACAAGTGCTAATCGATTTTGAGGATATCTGAATCCCATCAGCTGCAAAGCCTAATTCAAGTAATAAAGGCATGGGTTTCTTCTTCTTATCTGTTTCCCGAGAGAAACAATCGATCCTAGGCCCAAACAATACAACAGCTCAGCCTGGAGGATCTAGCAATATCAGTAGCAATGAACTGATATTAGACACCAAAATAGGATATATCACTAAACTGACAGGTAGGTATTCAGTTATTACGGTTACTGGGCAAACAGGTATTATATGATACTAAACCACTAATCAAGCTGGTTACATTCTGAGAACAACGGCCTTACCTGGCTCTTCTTTGTGGGAATGGTTGTATTCCTGCTGATCAATCTGGTAAACACACCACCTAATGTTTCAATACCGAGGGACAGAGGGGTAACATCCAAAAGAAGTAACTCCTTGACATCCCCCCGCAATATACCACCCTGAATTGCAGCACCCATGGCAACTGCCTCATCAGGGTTCACTCCTTTGCTTGGGGTTTTGCCAAAGATCGCCTGGACTACCTCCTGAACTTTAGGCACCCGGGTCATACCCCCAACAAGAAGGACCTCATCTACATCCTTAGTAGATATTCCAGCATCCTTCAAACAGTTTAGGCAAGGAGAACGGGTCCTCTCTATCAGTTTCTCTACCAGAGACTCAAACTTTGACCTGGTCAGAGTGATGTTCAAGTGCTTTGCACCAGAAGCATCTGCGCTGATAAATGGCAGGCTAATGTCGGTCTGCGATGTTGATGAAAGCTCTATCTTGGCCTTCTCAGCTGCTTCACGAAGCCTTTGCAGAGCAAGGCGATCATTTCTTAAATCAATTCCTTCAGTTCTCTTAAATTCAGATACCAAGAATTCCAACAAAGTGTTGTCAAAATCTTCTCCTCCCAAAAATGTGTCACCGTTTGTAGCTTTGACCTGGGTTACATAACTTGTAAACACTCAGATCGAAAAAGTATCAGCAAAAAGAAAAACTACACTACAGGATGTAGTACCTCAAAAACACCATTGGAGATCTCAAGAATGGAAACATCGAAGGTTCCACCACCAAGGTCAAAAACTGCAATAAGACCTTCCTTGTTGGTCAAACCATAAGATAGGGCAGCAGCAGTTGGTTCATTAATAATCCTTTGAACATCCAATCCTGCAATTCGTCCAGCATCTTTCGTTGCTTGCCTCTGAGCATCATTGAAGTAAGCCGGGACTGTAACCACAGCTTTGGAAACGGTTTTCCCAAGATAGGCTTCCGCAGTTTCCTTCATCTTCGTCAAAACAAAGGCTCCAACCTGACTAGGAGAGTACTGTTGCCCATTGGCTTCAACCCACGCGTCTCCATTGGGTGCCCTGACAATCTTGTATGGAACCATTCCCATCTCCTTCTGTGTTTGAGGGTCATCAAATCGTCTTCCAATCAGACGCTTAGTCCCAAAGAGGGTGTTTGTTGGGTTTGTCACAGCCTGACGTTTGGCAGGAGTACCAACAAGCAACTCACCCTTTGGATTAAAAGCGACAACAGATGGTGTAGTTCGAGCACCTTCCGCATTTTCAATAACCTTGGCATTCTGTACAAAAGATCATGAGAAAATTAAAGACTTTTGAACATTGATCAAGCATCCAATTCAAAAAAGACAACAATGTCTACCTTGCCCTCCATGACTGCAACACAAGAGTTAGTGGTACCCAAATCAATACCAATGACATCATTCCCAGCAGGTCTTGCACTGTATGAAGAAAACAAAGTGAACTAAACTATTGATCCACATAGAATGTTTCCATAGGGCAATAGAACAAGAGATAAGTGATTTACCTGAATGGTCTAACCAAGTTTGCCAATTTGTGACCCATAAATGGGCTGGACAATGATGAATTGCCATTTCCAGCCAACTGCAGAAGCAGAACAATGCAAAATTAACAAATAGAAGATCATTGCATTGGAACAAATAGCTACGTAGGTAGAGCACATGTTTCTCAAGAATCTGCTCTAAGCAAGATTTTGTCTTTTCATTTTTTTTGCTCCTAACAACCCTAAGAACCTTGGTTGGAGTCAATGAACGAAAACTACAACGATTGTAACAAGTTTAAGGCATGTAAAGAACATAATAGATCATCCATCATTCAAATTTCATCACAAATCTCATAATCAAACAAATGCTTTTACCTAGTGAACAATGCAGAAACTCAAAAGAACACAAAAAGAACTCATAATCAGCAGAATCAGCAGAATAAATTCAATCCGAAAATCACAATCAACAGCAAACGATGAAGAAAGAAAAGCAGTAATTGACAACTAAAGCGCCGTTGAACAAGAAATGAAAACCTAATTCACCTTACATTTCACCATCACCTATAAACTCAATCGATCAGAGAAAATGAACTATACTTCTACACCCAAAAACAGTGGCAAAAACACACAAAAAGAAATCAAAATCAAACAAAATTGAAAAATGAAATCTTCAGAAAAAGGAATCAAACTCAAACAAAATTGAAACATCAGCATTGATTGTTATGAAACTAAATGCTTCAAAAACGCGCATTAACTAGCCAGTCGGCGAACAAACTTACAGATTTGAAGGTAGGGAGAGAAGAAAGCTCGCGGCGGCGGAGACTGCGGAGAAGCACAGACGCAGTCATGGGAACACAGAAAGAGAGATCCGGTGGGATGAGAGAGAAAGTGAAATACGTCGACCTGGGTATTTTTCTCTCTACTTGCTCTTATAATTCGCAGAAGGCGAAACGAAGGGTTTAGGGTTTAAGGGGGGTGAAAGGGAGACGAGAAATTTGTAATCTGTAATGAAGAAGTTTCTAGAATAGATTTCCTGCTGACCACCCAATCAAAACTACACCGCTTTTAGCTTTTCTCCTTCCCTCGTCACTCAGGATTTCCGCCGCTACATTTTTTCCGTTTTTGGTTCCTTTCTTGACCTCTTCTCCTTTCATTTGTTGGTTTATAATTTAAAAAATAAAATAAGAAGAAAACGCTGTCGTTTTCATTCTCATAACTGAAGAATCTATCAGCTAAAAAAGAGGAAAACAAAAGAAAAATATATGAATAATATGAGAAGTTGAGAACGTACCAATGGAACTAGGATGAAAGTCACCATACCATGAAAAGTGACCATTTGTTATTGATTGGAGAGGAGGAATCATGATCATTATTAGCATTAATAAACTCAACCATGCCAAAAATTGTAGGTGATATTTCGAGAATATTAAATGACCTCCTTAGTTTTCTCCTTTATGGTATTTATAAACTTGTCCATAACATAAATAATAGTTTTACTAAGGCCTCGTTCTTTTTGCTGATAAATCTTAATTTATCAATTTCAACCTACTTCAACTCACTTCAACTTACTTCAACTCACTTTACCAACGTCAATAAAAAATACCCACTTTAATCCATTTCAATTTATTTTAACCCACTTCAACTCACTTTCTACTATTTTAACCAACTTCTACCCATCATATAACAAAAATTAAACCCACTTCAACCAACTTCAATCCATTTCAACCAAAAAATTACCAACTTCTACCAATCTCAACCAACTTCACCCATTTCCCAATGTATATTTTCCAACGAAAAAAAAACCCCCAAAAGGCACCATTTGTTATTTAAAATAGCTAGTTGAATTTAGCTTTCACATTTGATAGAAGTTTCTATGATGCAAGCTTTAGTAATAAATAGTTAAATATATTTAACTTAAATAATGCCAAAAGTAGTACAATATTGCACAGGTTCGCTAAGCAGATTATGGGAGAACAAACATTCAAAATTCAACATTTTGTTAATCATTTATTAAGATCAAATAATATGAAGGTTCAATTGCCCAAAAATTATAAAAGATAAAATCTCTCTCATATTTACCTGCTTACTTTCTTGCATGCGATGGGTAAATAACTCATCTTTTTCATTTTGCTTGTTGCCCCCTTTTTACTTTTTCAGGGCATGCAATGTGCAAAATTTATTGCTAAATTGCACTAGAATAACCTCTTTTTGGGGGGGAGGGGTCGTATGCAAAATATATTGCAAAAATTGTACTACAATATGAGTGAGAGCTAGCTCACCTAATACATTTTGGGATGTATTTGGCAACAGCATTTTAGGCAGCGTTTAGCGTTTTGACTAAATTAATACACTCATTGGGTAGTATTGAATGTTCGGTAATATAGTGTTTTGACTAACATTTCTGTTTTGACTAGCATTTCAAGTAGCGTTTAGTATTTTAAGCAGCGTTTTTGAAAAGTTAATAGTATTAACATTTTGCATTCAAAAGTAGCGTTTTATATTTTTTTGCCAAAAAATATCCTTTGGAAATTTTATCTCTGGAAATTATTCATATCCTTTTATGTTAATTTACATTAATCAACTAACCCAACAACTAAATTTACCAAACATATTTATTTTAATTGCTCATCCGAAATTCCGAACAGCTATCTGCTAACAGTTAAATTAGAAACGTTCTCCGCTACCTAAGCAACTACTTGTTACCTGAATCGCTGTATGCTACTTGAACCGCTAATTTTACCGAACATAGCCTTAAACCTAGATTGAATCCCAAATCACTAAACGTTTTCCACCCCAAAAAAAAAAAACATTATATTTATTTTCATCTTTAAAATGGGATTCTGCACATAAAATCAATTATGTGATCAAGATATCCTCCTCATTTGAGCCGTGAGATAGGTTGCATTCAAAACAGTTCATGCTTCTCAATTCTCATTCTGCACTTAAAGTTGACCAGAACAAATCAACTTTGCATGCATGATACACCGATTTCAAAAAAGAATAGAAGGGGGGGGGGGGGGGGGAAGCTCAAGCGTACAATCCTTCACGTTTCAAAAGTGAATCCAACTCACCGTTCCTACATAGTTTAGGGGTGTTTGATTGTTGACTTTTTTACTAATTTTTTAATATAAAATGACTTTCGAAAAATTTTTGACTGTTTTCACCCGATTAAAAAAAGCCAATTTGATGTTTGATCAACAGCTTTTTGTAATAGCTGTTTTAACCCAAAAAGTCAAATGTCAAAAAATTGAGATGAGTGACTTTTTGTAAATAACTGTTTGTATAAATGACAAAAATACCTAACACTTTATTAAAATTACAAGACATGCAATTAATAAAATCAATAACTATAATTCAAGTTATTTAAAATTACAAGACATGTCATGAGTAGTTAAGATGAGTAGCTTTTTAGATTGATACAAGTTAGTATTGACATTTAATATTATATTTATTTGAGCATGATTTAATAAAGATCAAATCATTTTAAATTCAGACAAATTTTAATTTGCAAAAAACAAAAAAAAAAACTTGAAAAGATTAAATTAGATAAAAAATCATATAAATTTCAATTCACAACAAAAAAATCCTTAAATGAATAATAAAATAATGTTGTAAGATGCAGGTATCACATGAATACGCATAAGTTGAAAAGAAATAAGATAAATAATGAATACAAAATATATGTAAAATTAATATGAAAATAAGGTTCCAAACATTGAATTAATTCTTACATATGACATAAATTTAATTATTTTTGAAATGAAAATAAAAGGGCCAATAAATAAAAAATCATGTTTAACTAAAAAGTAATGTAGAGAAGGGCATAAATGAAATTTTAACAAACAAACCTATCAGAAATAGCTAATTTTACCAAACATTTTTTCTAGAAACAGCCGATTCAAACAGTTAATGCAAACAGCCAATTCAAACAACTAACAACAAATAGTCAATAGAAACAGCTAATAGCTAACAGTTGATTACCAAACAGGGCCTTTATTTCCCAAAGGACTCACAGCTCTGTTCACAGCTCTGTTCACAGGCAAACATTCCTTCGTAGTAACCCGCATCCGATGCATGCGGATGATTTTCCTATTCTCAAAGACATCAGGTCTACAAAGCTCATAGCGAAAACGGTACACCTAATTCAAGAAGCTTCAATACATTTCATCCTGCGCTTTCAAAGCTGAAACAGTATCTCCAAAACTTACCAAGGAAATGAGTGCCATCAAAATCCAAATAAAGAGTACTCTAACTAGAGTTATATATTGTCTTGCGACCATGACCTTTATCGATTAATTGGGGTATGCATCCGCTCCACAATACGGTTTACAGCATCACGAGACATTATCAATGTGTCATGTAGCAAGATGCTGTAGACGTTCAAACCCTACAAAAACAATGTCGAATGAATGTGCATACAGCATTAGCAAGTTGGTCAAAGTGGATTAATAGCTAGTCCTACAAACTACAAAGAAGCAAAAAGGAAGCAGGAAACTCTAGTGTGAGGGAGGAAGAAATTGGTTTTTTGAGTAAGTTTTTCAAGTTTTCAACATTTGCCAAAACAAGAGAAAAAAATTCTGAATCTTGCGGCTGAAAAACAATTCCTTTTAAGAGATGTGCAAATCGGTTTTTCCTCCTAGAAAATCATTTTATAATGTTCTGCTGAAACACTGGAAATTTCTTTAACAAGTTCACTTGAAAAACAAGGAAGAAAATTTTGGAAAGAACAATGATACCTTCCAATCTGGAATAGGTGATTTTTAGGTTTTGGGAATGGGGGACGGAGAGTGAAGCCACGGAAGTCCATATACAGAGGGGCCAAGGCTTGTTTAGTCTGCTCTTGGATGGAGAGATGCCAAAGCATTCCATGTGTCTTGTGCTCGTACATTTTCATAAAAACGAAAAAAGGATATTGCAACTTACAACGGAAGGCAACACATTAACATAGTGTAAGTTCTGTGTAGCCAACTTCAGCTTGTCATCTATAGGACCACCATCAACCAGCAAAAATTTCTTTGAATTCTCCATCTGGTTAGCCCAGTTGACAATATTCTTGGTCTTGTGAGAAGGGACCTCCATATCATCAAAAACCAGAAGCTGCAAAGGCCACTTATTGGTATACTTTATGGCAAACTATAATTCATAGTAAGTAAAGGGAGAGCAAGTGAGATAAAAGATAGTTTGTACCCAAGATGGACTTCTGGTTGCAGGTGAGAGGGAGGACCGCTTTATTCACAAGAACTGAGCAATATTAACCACCAAAGACAAATATTTACGGATTGCTGACCAATCAAACAGCAGTGAAGCTACAATGACGGGTCCTCAAATCAAGTTGGTCAAGCTAGATGCCCATACACCAACAGAATGCATAGGCAAGCAGATTCAACTAAACCTCAGTGGACAAACTGGCAAATGATTTACGCATTTCATTTACAATAGAAGCGACACAGTACATAAACCAATAAATCATACGAAATGTTCCATATCCAATACCAGCTGTGCCTGTAAGGCCTATAATATAAGCCAAGGATCTAAATTCACATAATATTACTAAAGTTTGAACTCAACAGCCGTATGAGAGAACCACACAAGATCAAATAGATATGGGGAGGAAACCTTTTGCAGCAGTACACCTACAATTGAATTGTAGAAAGGTTATCCATTTGGATCCCAATTTGAAAGGAATGATCTCCCTACTACTTCACAACAGAAGACAAACATGCAGTCTAGAGAGACAATTTGTCGTTAGTAACTCATGTTAAATACTACAAGAAGTTCCCTCCGGCTGACTTTTTAGCTGCCTAAAAAGCAGGCAAATCGATCGATCTAAACGGCATCAATCAAAAATTCACATAATTAATCATTCATAGCAACTTTTTTCTATATCCAGAGACCAGAAATTCGCATACCATTATTTATGAAGAGTCAAGACAACACCAATAGCGGAACATAAAATGCAAACATTCAGAACAGCAAAAACCACGATACAGGAATCCTACAATATTGTCCGAGTTCAATACTTATTTTCAGATACATGAACCTCAAAATTGTTGAAAAGCACTCGCGCAAAAGTGCCACTTAGAAATAGCCAAATTTGAATTATAGTCAGACCTTTAGTGTAGGGGTCAGAAAGAAGTCATACCTTCCCTTCTGCGGCACGAGCAGACAATGCAACCTTCAAGCCCAAGCGACGAACCTTTTTATTCAGTTTGAAAGCATGACTACGTGGTTTGGGCCCATGCATGGCAGCACCTCCCCTAAACTGTCAATCCCCGTTAGTTTTGGACAACTATCTAACAGTCATTAAACAAATGGTGAGGAACCACTGACAAGCAAGCCATCCCAACTAGTGCATCCATAAGAAGAACACTTCATTACCTGAGGTCCACGTAGGGTTCCATGCCTTGCTCGACCGGTACCCTTCTGCTGGTATGGCTTTCTCCCAGTCCCACTAACCTCACTGATTGTTTTAGTGGAATGGGTCCCCTGATATCAATGACAATGAAGTATATTATCTCGTCATCTTTATTGCATAAACATCTAGCAGTGGAGCTCTCACAGTCAGAAATTCCGAAGGAAACAGACGCGTGTATGGAGGTCAACTGTACCAGAAATCCTAACTCCTTAGGAAAATCAAAACTATAAACACCCAATCATGTCAGAAATCCAAAGTACTATCATATTCATCAGAGGCATGCCTCCTGTAGGCTAGATGAAAAAATAGCCTTAATGATACTTCTAGAGAAAAACCTAGATTAACCTAGCATGGAGAGTAAAACAAGAAACCCGCAAATTTTTTCCCTTCTGTTGCGATGGGACTTCTAGAATCATATAGGAATTGTGGGCCTTCGCTCATGTTTTTACTCTAGCCCAACAGCACCTAGGTTGGCCTCCTTTCAGGATCTTCTTTGAAGGCAACTCTAATGATGGGCGTGACTAGACTATAAAACAAGAGAAGTAGAGAACTAGGAAACAATTTCAAGGCTGAGGATGCCAATTATTTAGCTCCAGGTAGCTTCACCGTCAGTTTCGGGGCAAGAAAGTTGGCTGGTCCTTAGCCCGGGAGAGGGGGGTTGAGAAAAAAAAAATGCACTGCATTGAGGGATGCAGTACACAGTCTTACCTACAGTCAATCTAAAGTACTCCATGCGGCCTATGAGCTCTATTGTTGCCGCCAATAAACAAGATTTTTTTTCAAACAACATCCCCCCCCCCCCCCCCCAAAAAAAAAAAAAAAAAACAAAAAAAGGGCAGTAACTCAAAGAAAGTGTACAAGGTAGTATGAAGCCATCCCTAAGATACTCTTCGATTCAAAGCCCTGAAAGGCTGATACATAAAGATATCAACGACAACCATGAAGTTAGGGCTAAGGGCTAATCACCTGTTGTCGCTTTGCAAGTTGCCATCTTACAACTCGATGAACAATATCTTTCCTAATTGGTACATCAAAAACATCTCCAGCTAATGCCATAAGCCCCTTATCCTCAAAATGAAAATTTGTCACAGGGATTACCAGATCCTGGAATACGCCTACACAAACGCTAAGCAGAATCAGCACCACTGCAGCACATTTGAGCCCCCCATCCAAAAAACACACACAACCCCCCAAAAAGGGGGGGAAAAACCAAAACCACTGATCCTGCATTGGTTTTACTATTACGTCAACTATCAGTTCACTAGAATCAATTCAGTATAATTACAAAGCAACAGCCAACAATAATAAATTATGTGAAACTGCAACATAAGACAGTGCATGTACCAAGAAGCACATACAAAACCCTAAACTTAACCCATTACAGCAGCACACAGTTTTAACCTGCTTGTCACTATAATTTGTTATTGTTGATTAGCAAAGGACCAGAGAATATTTCTAGTTATGAATCAAAAAAATGGCCAAAAACTCAAGACACATAAGCTATATCAGATGTGTAATGTCACACCACCTTAATATTTGAGCTCTGTCGGCTAACAATCATATATTCTATTTACTAAACAAACATGCAATGTTGATCTAATCCCTTTTAAGATACCTTGAGTGCGATCTGGAGTCAACACCATTTTCTTGGCCGTAAGTAGATCAGAAGGAAATCCTTCTTCACTTGAGTTTGGAGTCAGAATAGTTGTTGAAAGCATTCTACTGCCCAAGATGCCCTGCTGATCATAAAAGACACACAACCACCAAGATGGAGAGAGATAGAAATTATTAAACCAACGCACAATCCAACCTTGAAAGATAATAACCATCTCACCTCCGAAAATGACTTCCAAGAAATATGAAACAGCATCATCCATAAAACATATCTGATGGTACTGGCACAGGTTGTAATAAAAAGGACAGCTTAATAAGGACTGTCAACTACATTACCGAGAACTAGCCCAAACTAAAACTGTACTTTGTAAATTTTACAAAAAAAAAAAAAAAAAGCCACACACACACACACATTATGTTTATTAAGTTTTACTAAGGTCAGCGCATTGAGTCAACTGAATCTACTCAAGTGTGCGACTGTCAAGTACATTATTGACAATTAGTCCGAACTGAAAACTGCAAAATCAGATATTTATCACGTTTTCCTAAGGCCACAGCATGAGTTAATTGAATCTACTCAAGTGCATTTAACCAGCACAAAGTCATCAAGTCTACTGGTTGCAAACTCATGCACCGTTCAGAATTTCATTTCCCCTTTAAGGCATTTTATTGCAGCAAATACAGAAAGCAATGAAATACAATTCATACCCAAGTATCACAACCGATCAATCTCAACGTAAATTCAAGCTAAAATTCACAAATGATAGCAAAATACAGCAGTAGTTGGCACCTTAAAAAATGCTAAATAATCTGATTTCACTTTTCTTCCATGCCTTACTATACCCCAACTGCTCAACTAGACACCATCGACACATACTGCACAATAATTCAAAGATTGTGGGATAAGGAAATTTTCATGTACATAACTAGACCCCGCCTACGCAAACAAGACAAAAGAGTCAAATCTTCGACATTGAATTGAAGAAAAATGACTGCTTAAAGAAGCAAGAATTTGGCTGTTTCAGGGAAGGGGGAGGAGAGAGAGATAGAGAAGTACTGATTTGCAGGAGGATAAAGAGGGTAACTGGCACCGGCGGAGAGAACGCAGAAGCATGGAGACCGCCATGGGAGCAGAGTGCTAGATCCAGTAATGCCAAACTGAGAATGAGACTGGGACTTCAAGTTCGACCAGTGGTGAATCTAAGGTTTCGAATTAGAGCTGTCCACCTACAAACATTTACCATGCAATTTCCCCTTAACTCAAAACAACTTTCACTAATTGATTAACAATTAATAATTAACAATTGCAAATGAATTCCAAAGATGTTCATGAATTAATCAAACAATTAACCATTGTAAATCTGCATAAATTGACACTCAATGACACAATCTAATTTGTTCAGAAAGACCACAATCAAATATTCAAATCTGGGCATGAAAATTAACCCAAAAAAACCAGAAAATTTTGGAATTTGGCAAAAACAAACCAAACCTAATTTTCGGACTTGCGGAGCCGAAGTAGATGCTTGGCATTGAAGAATTCACTAATCAATTGCTATCTATACAACATAAGTTGAGAACAAGCAATTAAAGTAATTAAAATTGTCAAATGACACAAATCGAAACCCTAACCGGCCAAAATATGACTAACCTGCTTAGTGCTTAAGCTGCCGTTCAGCCGGTTCAACCTGCTGGTGAACTGCTGACAGGTCGGCTCGGTGGGCGGCGGCAGGCGGTCTGGCTGGGCGGCTGCGTCGCGAGGTGGCCGGTGGAACTGAGAGACAGAGCGCGTGAGCCGTGAGAGCGAGAGGGTGAGAGACTCAAGAGTAGTTTCAGAGATTGGAGAGACCTGAGCGTGGACTGGAGAGCCAGAGAGCGGCAACAGGCGAGAGCCCAGAACAGGTTTGAAAGGGCAATTTAGTAATTAAAAAAATTTTATTCAAATGAAATGAGTATTTCGGATGGGCTGCATTTATGGGCTGTGTTGTCACCTTGGTCTGGGGCAGACGTTCAAAATCTCAACCTTCACTATCGGACCTCAGCATTCAATAATTTGATATTTTTCGAACATATTTTAGGGGTGTCTATCCATTATATTTTCACATGCTTCAAATTAGCTCATTAGAATTTTTTTGAGTTAAGGGGTCCACCCCTACCTCCTTCATAAATCCGCCCCTGAGTTCAACTATGGCTTTCTCACCCCCTTTTCGGGTATGCGAGGGTTAGGGTTTATGGCAGTGTTAGATTCTTAGAAATAGTGTTACTAATTTATTGGCATTGTCGTCATGTGATTATGTGTGTATTTTGCGTACAAAAATTGGAATAGAAAGTACTTGTTAAATTTGCACATAATGAATTGGATTGGGTTTTCTAACTATATGTTTTGACAATAAATTAATATGAATATCATATCATTGTATAGATGTACAACTATAATGTTTAATCATGATTAGAAAAATTATCGTCTTGTTGTTGTAGACAATTTGAATAGAACTTTTCATTTTTCTCTTGTTTCAATTATTAATATTGAAATTAATGTCCAAATTCAATAAAGTTTTAAATTGTATGTACTATTATTCTGACCCTTCTTCCTCGTAACCCTAGATTCGCCACTGGCCCCCCTCCAAGTAGAATTGTGAGCTGCGTTATAAATACCAACATTGATCATCATTTTTTTTTTTTTTTGGTTATTGAACTAGAAATCCCGAATGTGTATATCATTGTACCAAACTCATATGTTTTAATTTTTAAAATTTTAAAATTAAAATTTTAAATTTTTTTTGATGCCAAGCAGTATAGGTGAGTAATGGATCGAATCGGGTTACAATGGACACCCCTCTCTAACATATGGATTCACCCATGCCCACCTCCACATAGAATTGTGAGATACGTTGTAAACACCAACATTGATCATCATACTTTTTTTGTCACTGAAGTAGACATTGCAAATGTGTATATCATTGTACCGAACTCATGTATTTTAAATTTTTAAAATTTTTAAAAAAATTGATGGCAGGTAGTATAGGTGGGTAATGGATCAAATCGGATTACAATTGACCTTTTTACAAAGTAGGTTGAATCGGGTCATGGCAAGCCCATCAACGACATAAGTCAGGCCTAACTTTTGAGCAAATTGGTCAACCCACTTTTGCCCGTATTTGATTAAACTAGGTCGGTACTCGTACCACCTAATAAATATTAGTACAAATCAATACTCATTCCAACATAATTTTTTTTAAAGATTAAAAATTCATAAACGAAAACTAAAATTTTCAGTCTACTTGAATTTGCATTTGTTAGACTCAGTTTTAGATTTAATTTTCAACTTTTTGCAATCTATATTTAACTTTAAAATGTTTGATTCAGTCATATTAATTACAAAATACAAATGTGCAACCTGTACCCTAGTTAGTTTTTTTATAAAAAAAATGAATCTAAAATATTCAGTTAATTTATTGGATTTGCTGGTTCGAGTTTTTTGGCGTCATTTCAAATTTTATATTTTCTTCTTTTTTGCACATCCTTAAGGAGTAGATATGTGCAATTGAGAACAGTCTAACTAAATTTGCAAAGTTATACAAGAATAAGCGTAATTGTTCAGGAATATACTTGGTCAATTTTTCCATGTTATCATCTCTTCAAATTATTTGCACTAACAATGGCTTGCATGAGACAATTCTATGACTTGTTTGGGTAAAATAATAAAATGTAAGCAAAATTTTCTGAAACCTTCTTTGTTTTTGAAGCAATACCTTTGAAGCAATGTTATAACTGCTTTTGAGAGAGAACTAAATTAAATATATATATATATATATATATATAATTTAGTTCTCTCTCAAATGCAGTTATAACATTGCCCTCAAAATTGAAGGGAAATTTAAAGGGTACAATTACAAATAACTTGCCTTAGTTACATTACCCCACTATATATAATCTTACAATCCATTTCAAGCTATTAAAGAATTTACTACCGATGGTAAAACAATTTTATCATCACTGACCAAAAAAAAAAAAAAAAAATCTGCTCAAAAAATTCTTCACCACTGGAACAGTGACTGTACTTCTCCAACCAGAGAGAATCTCAACCCATTATAATACCCCTGAGCGGGCCTCTCAAAAGAGAAAATCTGGATTGATTCTAAAAGATGTTAAGACAAACCAAAAAAGAAAAAAAGAATCTGTACATTGAGCACCAGCACTGAACAGGAAAAAGTAAAACCTTCAAAGCTGAGACTCTTAACACTAAGAGCATAACTTCATTCTCTACAGGATGTTACACCAATTCCAAAGGCGCAGGTGCAAGAAGAATTGCTCCATAGTTTGCTCAGCCCTCTGCTCAGTGCTAATCGTTATGCCGGATGAAAATAAGGAAGTTTTAAGTCGCAATGTCAGGAAAATGCTCAGTAGTTCTTGTATGTCTGGCATTTCATTTCAAAGGCGAAGGTAGCCTCTTTCCTGAAGTTCGTCACCAGGAGTTCTCGTGAGGAATGACTTTCGATTAAGAGACCAGCTTCGCTTTAAGGACTTCTTTTTCCACCAGGCGTCCATATGCGTATAAAGGGATGGAAAGGAGAAGCAGAGAAGCACTACCACCAGCAGAACCATGCATATTAACATCACATTTCGGAACCCATCTTCGATGTCGGGGCTCCTTTGGATTGTCCATGGGACTCCTCCCACATTCATTCCGAACACTACACAAAACACGGGCATTTCAGAATAACCATCTCATCAACAAACAGTGTGGGTCCCACTTTAGTGGGTTTAGGGAGATCTATATGCAGGCAACTTTACCACTGTAAGCAGGGAGACTAATTTTAGAAGACCCACCACAAATAACACCTCATTGAGACCAAACAGTTTATTTATGGTCAAGCCAAGAATAGTAAATCGGCATTCTGGTTGGAAGGATTTGAGTAGTGGTGTCATATTGAGTCGATTGCCAGTTTGTCCAATAAGTTTGACAAGCAATGGATTAGCACAGGAAGTATCGGTTTAATTTAGTTTGGCTCGAGCCCAACCAAGTTCAAATCAAACACAGGCTGCACTATTTTGCATTCAAGTTTGAGTTGGGTAATTGGGTTCAGGTCAATTCTGCCTGGTTTACCAGAGACATGCAAAAATGGGTTAGTATAGCACATAGATAATACCCGTGTCAACCGCTTGCCTTTTCAGTATGCTTTAAATTATAGGACAGCCAGTGCAGAGAGAAGTTTACCTCCAGTAACGACGGATAAAGGAAGGAATATGATGGAAAGGAATGATAAGTAGTACAGCTTTCTGTTTATTTGTTCTGCCTGCCAACTGTCAAGACCAGCTTGTATTGCTGTTACACGGTTTGCTATAAAACCAACATTCTCTTTCAGTCTCCGGAGCCGTCCAATCAACTCTTCAAGAGAGATGATGTCTTCACTTGCGAACCAGTGTTTCGGCGAACATTTCTCTTTTATGCGCGGGAATACTTGCTCCCCATGTGCGATCACCTAGTCTCAAGGCATTAATGAGAAACATTTATTCTCCCACGGTAGCGACAACATATTCTTTCCGAGAGAAAATGAAAATCTGGAATTTTGGTTAGATTATAATTGTTTCAACTTGCAAGAGAGGAACTTAATCATCCTTGTTTACAAGACAGACCAGTAAGGCCAATAATCATAAGGTTTAATTTGCCAAGGGGAAAACAGTATAAGCTCTGTTTCAATAATACACTTTGCTCTGCTTCGCATCTGAACAGAAGTTTACAGAGTCATCTGACATGCCAGCTTATAGTGTGTCTGAATGCACATAATTTTTATAAAATAAAAGTAAACGGCTAGGAATTAGTGAGATACCTGTAGTAGCCTCTGCAAATTAAGATGCATTTTGGGAAATCTTCTGTCATCTTGCATTTGTTTCTTTAATGCAAAACCACCTACAACCAAATAATATAATCATGTCACATCTGAGAGGGGAAAAGCTGAAGAAAGATTGGAGAGTCTCATAAAGAAGGTAAGCAATCTTCTCTGAACAAGGAACTGAACCTATTCATCAAATACCCCCTCCAACCCCCCCCCCAAAAAAAAAAAGAAAAAAGGGAGTAAATTATGCATCAGAGAAGATAATCAATCTTCTCTGAAAAAGAAACTGAATGAAGAGTCATTCTCTAACTACTTCATACATCAGAACATATCAGTCAAAAACAGTGAAGTATAAGCATTTAAACTATACCAGCTATGGGTAGCTGACATTTTTTCGTTCACAACATTCATGTGGATGTACTTCTAAGGCAATGAACTACCACATCTTTGTCAATCCTCGTTTCCATACTTTGTAATTCTTTCACAATAGAAGCAAATCCTTTCAACATAGAGGCGAATGGCCAGCACTACAGTAGCTGCAAGTAATGAGGACTAAGAGCAGCACCCATACAGAGACACTCATGTCTTATAAGTGTTGACTGTAACAAGTAATACTCATGCAACCTATAGATAAGGAACGCAGGATTTAATGAGACATTATCCTCTGCAAATTATAAGTCACAACTATCAAAGCTACCACAAAGACCATAGTAAGACCTGACAAATGGGTCATTCTGCTTGGAATAACTTCACTTGGCTCAAAATCGGCAGATGGAATTCATTTTGGGCTTAAGTCATATTCAGGGGTCTACTGCTGGTTTTTCTAACAAACTAACCAAGAAAATACAGTTTAATCAAGCAAATTTCAAGCATGCCTGGCCCTGATTGGGTCAATCTCAGTTATAATCGACAGCAGGTTGTTTAATATTAGGTAAGGTTTGGTTTAGTTTTGGGTTATTTGGTTGTGTTGGGTAGAACTAATTTTGCCAGGTCTAATATGCCCATGCTGAAGACCATCCAAATTCTAGAATGATTTTTTTTTTAAAAAAAAAAGAGCGACATATTGATCCTTGTGATCTATTGTAGCTATCCTCTGATGTTAGCTCTCATAAATAAAGTACTACTATAACCCAATATAAACGTAAATCATGTTGGAACAGGCATTGGGAGGTTAACAGAAACAGTGAACAAACCATTTCATAATAATTTTTCAAGCAAGATAAATAGCATAAGATAGACTAAGCAAAAAGGGATTCGGTGTAAAAAACTGACCTCTATCTAATTCAAGTTCCACTGAATCCAACTCAATCTCAAGTTTAGTCACAATATCTTGAAGATGATCCACAAATGTATCAATGACGTGAATGACAAGATTTGATACAGAGTTTGGAACGGGATTATCAGCCTCCTCAGAATGGTTCATTGTCAGAAAAAATTCAAGCACATGCTCCTTGATCACGAATCCACCTCCTTCCCTTTGTTGCCCATTGCGGTATCTAGGAGTCTCGACAACTGGGATCTCTGACAGTAAGGACTGACCCATCTGAGAGAACCCCAGACGTGGGACACGACCCAGGGAAACTGTGATCACGGAGTTCTCAGTAATCCTCGCGGCAAGTCTGGAAATATAGGCACTAGAGGCAGGGCCGGGGGAATTGACCCTAAACACAAGAGCTCCATCGACATACCCACAAAAAGATCCATTGCTAACTAATGAAAGAATATCCTGTAGCTTCAAAGGAGGGCAAAGCAGATCAATGAGGTATTGTGCAGATTGTGAGAGTTTCTGATTTCCCTTTGGAAGTTCAATGTGATACCAACAAAACTCTTTACCTCGCCCTTCTGTAAGGTCCCAATCCTTGTTGTAATAGTTCCCATTCCCATCAAATATGTATGCCCATTTCCTAGCAGCACCCGGAAAATGGCTTCTGGGAAAACTTCTCTCCCTAAGTGGAGTAACCTCAGATGCTTCTATGTCTACTTCTTCCAAATTTCCATTCATGACGATATCTTCTTGGACCAGCTCCATCATTTAGTTTGAATTAACAAGATGACCAACTCCCAATCCACAGGATTGGAAAACCAGATAATTAGGTTCAACAGACTACTCACTTCAGAAACAAGAAAGTTCCAATAAATGGGTTTTATCCAATCCAGAAAACCCAGAAGGTGGTCACTATATCAGGAACTAAATCAAGAACCCAATTAAGAAACCCTAAAACCAAATCAACCAATTTCACACCTCCAAGCTCCCAAATTTGCACAACCCACCAATTATACAATCTTAACATGCGCCAAAAGAGTCAAGAATCTTCTAATATGAACACAATCTCAAGACAGAAACCGGTATACATAAATATAAACATAACAAAGAACAGGGCACCAAAGCAAAAACCCTAAATTAGAAACCCAACAAAATGAGAACCTGGAGCGAACCAAAAATCTTGCCAACCTTGGAAAGATGTCTTCTTCCTCAATAGGGGCAGTTGAAAACTTCAATAGCGGTTAAACAAATTGAAAATTTGTTCTGGTGAGATTGACTTTGTCCGAAATCTCAACGTTCTACAACGATAGATTCGCACTTCAAACAGACCGTGAAACTGAAAATGAGTGGGTTGCACTTTCCGGGAAGTTTCACGAGCGGGCCTCAACCAGAAAAAACTACAATTTAAAATCATTTTCGTTTTATAGTTGTCATTTATAGTGAGTAGTCGGAGCAGTGTCCTTTACTCCGCTTGCCCAACGGTGCTCAACAGCTCAAAAGCTCATAATCAATCATGTGGGTGATGATGATATGCGTTTGTGGCTCAAGAGTTTAATAGTTAATTAAGCAATTGATGGTTCAAGTGTTTTAATAGTCGTAAGTAATCATCAGCTATCTTAATTGGTATAAAATAAAATTTTAATTGGATAAATTCAATTTACAAAAACGAATCATATATGTAATATTATAATTGACAAAATTAAGAATAAAAAGTTAATTTCACATAATTTATAAATGATAATATCTTTTCCTTATTTAATCGTACCAATTTTGTCCAATTTAACATATGATAATATAATTGTAAGCCAAGACAAAATCCTTACACCAAAAATATTTAGTATTTTGCTTATTATTTGTAGACCTAACATATTGGCTGTTCCGTTCAATTTTGCTTTGGGTTAATGTAGGTCAGATTAGGTCAAGTTACTAAAATCAGTTATGTTCAGATTCGGCTTTAGGTCAAGTTATTATGAGTTCATATGATTTCACGTTAGCTGATGTTTTATCCAACAAACTTATCTTGTAAAGAAAAACAACTTTTAATAAATAGGAATGAATTTTAGATCCAATAGCAACCAAAATAGTGTAGCAATCCCCAATTTTACAGTGCAAAACCTAGAGCTTAACAGCCTGTTGCCCTCCCCCCCCCCCCCCCCCCCCCAACCCCCCAAAAAAAGAAGTGGAGTTAATCATTTTGGGCCTCTTATACTCGAGGTAGTTGAGTTCCGCATTTCCTGGGGCCAAATCTTCTGGTTGATCACCAACGCCGCCATTTAGGTCACCTTCTCATCAGCACTTGTTGGCTATACTGGCCAGACTATGAATGTGTGTTTTGAGAACAATCTCAACAAACTAAATTGTACTCCGATTAATTCATTCAAACAATCTGATATTCAATCCAAAATAAGACAATCCGATTTTTGACTAAAATCCAAAATGGGTTCACTCGAGCATCATAACAAGGCACAAATTTGCCGAGGAATCAACATTTTCTTGAGAAAAGTATTTGACATACCAACAAAAGATGCAAATATAGCCAAAACGAGAAAACAACTCAACTTTCAACCCGTTTCAGAAACAAATCTAGCCCTATCCTGTTCTTTTCGTGGGTAAATCTATGGGTCTCCACTATTTTTCACTATTTTCTATTCTTTCCCACTCCTTCTCACTCCTTAAAATAAATATCACTCATTCTTACTTCTTTCCATTCTCACATGCTCCTTTCCAATCTCTTCCATTCCCTCCCACTCCATCCCACTACCTCCCACTGCTTCTCACACTCTATTTCACTCCTTCCCACTCAATTTCACTCCTTCTCACTCCACTCCATTCCTTCCCTCTCCTACATACAACAAACCACTTCTACCCACTCCATTCCACTCTTTCCCACTCCGTTCTATTCCACACGTGCAATATACCAACAAAAAGAATAGGACTATATGTTTGTCCTGTTGAGTACTGACCCGAATGAATTCAGCAATCTGCTGGATGAAAGACAAAACATCCTGCTTTGCTAAGCTTTAAGCTAATCTTTTCTGCTATGTCACTTGCCCACTCAAACAGATACACCCCTCCCCCCCCCCCCCCCCAAAAAAAAAACAGAAAAAAAAAAAGAAAGAAATGAAGTTACATGTTTTCATTTTTTGGGTTCCTTTCATCTTCATATCCTGCTGCTCTCCCTGTTCTACCAACCAGAAAAGGCTTCGGCGCAGCGCCATTATGGTTTATATCCAAACCTTGGTATGATCGTGTGGCCAAGAATTCAGGCGGTGATTTTGGGGTCACCTTGGCAAGAGAATCAGGGTCATTCCGAATTCGAAGAGCCTTGTCTGTTGTAATTGCTAGTGCACGGTCCTGAGCACCGTCATTGCCATTCTCTGTCAATAGAAAAAAAAAAGGCTGCCGTCAGGCAAGTGATCCTTGTGCCTAATGTAGTTTCAGCAATGTAATATCCAGTTTTAGCAATGAATACTTTTTTCACTTTAAGCCTCGGTTTAATTTCACAATTAGAATACCGAAAAACTCAGCCACAATGAATGTTGAATACCTTCATGATCTTGTTCATCAACATATCCACCTTGGAAAAAGGAGAACCGCGGTTCATCGACTTCATTTTGAGATTGAAATGACGGCGAATAGATCAGATCCCTGAACTCCATCGTATATGCCCCAGTCCACTGGCTTCCTCTGAAGCACAGGATACAAGACAATTTACGGCTTCAAACCAAAGAATCAATAGAATTCTGTTCAATAACAAATGCTATTTAGGTTGGAATCATTCAAGGGACGCTCATTTGCAAAATAACCAAGCACAAAAGCTGTGCTATTCTAGTGCACCTTGCACTTTGTCCATTTGAGTCCTCACCTCGCTTAACACTGATCAAGTGGCATAAATGCAAAAACTTAAACTAGTAACAGGTTAAATCCAACAAAACCAGATTTTTTTTTTTGGGGGGGGGGGGGGGGGGGGGGGGGTGGGTTGTTCTCCATCAGACGCTAGATCTGGAAAGCTCTACTATTTTGTCAACAAGACCACAGAAATAACTTTGCCTTTAAAATGCCCTCAGAAATAGGCCCCAAAAAATAGCTTACAACAACAGTCATCCCATGGTGGATCCCATGAAAGTGAGGTTTGGGAGATCCAGAATGTAAGAAATATCGTCTCTTTTAAGTTACAGAAGCAAATACTTAAACCCAACATTGTTCATTTTTTATAACTAAATCCCAGATTGGAAAATACTTAAAACCTATGAGATCTCAATCCAGAAGCAAATACATTAAGTTCGCCATTAATATCCCATCACATAGCCCCAATTTAGACAAGCCAACCCTTCTCCCACTCTCGCACACCCACCATGCTAAACACCCTCCTTTCCCTCAAACCTTTAAAACAACTACCCCAATGCAAATGTACTTCAACACATAATTCAGCTGATTAAGTGTTTAACACAAAGATCATAGTCAAGTTGCCAACTATTCCATACTAAAGAAAATATGTTGAGAATTCAGCACCTGCTGAAAGCGAGCATTGCCTCAAAAGGGGTGATAACTGGAGCCAAGAACTCTTTGCTATCCAAAAGTGCAGTTTGTGCACAAGAAACATACACAAATACATCGCACTGCCAACCAAATAAGAAGAAAAATAAAACAGACTGTAATTAATTGATTCAACAGCACAAAATGCGGTAGATTTGCAATTCATCTACCTCAGGGAAGTTGGCAAGCTTTGCTGGATTTGGTTTTCCCACCACAAGTGTGTAAGCCTTCTTCCCTGCTTTTGAAACCAATTGTTTCATCTGATGAATCATATTAAGATAGCCAGCTGCCAGAGAAAATGCCATCATTACAATTAAAAGGATAATTGATCATATTAGGGAGTGGGGTTCAGGAAACAAATCAAGGGTAACCTTCCAAATTTTAGGTTTAATAGTAGTAAAACTTTTAACTAGTATTATCAAGTATTAATCCAGTTTATGAACAAATTTCCCCCCACAAAGAGTGAACTTGTGAACAGGAAGATGCAGAATCAGCAATGAAGTGTTTTACTGCTACACACAGCCACACACCTCGCTAGTGATCATCGTTGCCCGCAAAGAAAGAAGCAAGAAATGCATGAAAGAAGAGCACCAGAAAAATATTAAATGAATATCGCCACCCCACCAACTAGATATCATATCAAAACATCACTGATTAGCTCTAGAAACTAATTTTATGTCAAATATCTCATAAACCTATCTACACGTCTGACAAAGAATATAGAAATGATAATATAACATCACAATTCACAAAGAATGAACAGAACATTTCAATCTGCATATTCTGATAAAAGATCATGTTAACAGTACGGGAAGCAAGTCCAACCAAACTACACAGCAGTGATTTATTATGAAATATCAAGAACCATGTACGTCAACGATAATGTGATACCCAGGCATGAAACATTAAAGTCAGTCAGAAATGTACCTACACCAAGAGTTCCTACCAAGATTCCAACAATGTTTGCATCCTTTGCCTTCTCCACTAGGTAGTATCTGCAAAAGCATTGTTCTCAGAGTTAAAAATTTTCACCCCACCAGGTTCCTCTTGTAGAAAGACAGCTATTTGTTGTAACATCATATTGCAAAACATCAAATTCCTAGCCAGATAAGCAGATCGCTAAAAACAGTTCACAAATATTACCTACGTTTAAGAATCCTTGTCTTTGGGGACACATCTGTTTCTAGGCAGTGCTCCATTGGGTCATATCTCACTGAAAGAAATAACAAATATTCTTTAATATGATTTGACAACAGCAAGCCACAAAAGCAAATTTCAATTAGTGTTTCCCTTTGTTTATGGTATCTAAATGTCCAATTTACTACCATGAATCAACAGAAGCAAATGGCCCTACAAAGAGGCATTTACTGAAGAGCGGAGACAAGGGTACTATTGTGCACGGCACCATAAAAGTAGTCAAGAAGGAGCCACTGACCAATAGATACGACCAAAGTACCATTAGCTCTAGCATACTCTAACATAAGACTTCAACAAATTTAACTTCCTCCACATAGTGATTGAGGACAAGAAACATGCTCGAGTGAAGATTAATGGTATGAACAGAACATAAATGCATACCAAAACAGTAGTAACAACATGATAACTAAACCAAAAAAAGTTCCCTAAGTTGATTAGAGCGACGGTAGGGTAATGGCCATTGGCCAGGTGGGAATTGGAGGTCTAGATATACAGAGTCTCATCTTAACAAATAAAGGCCATTTTTGACACACTTTATTAAGCAAGAAATCTTTATAGATGCTAAAAGTACAACAGTCATGAGCACAGACATGTGAGGGGTCGTACAATAGAGATGGGAGCAGAACAAATGATCACGACTCCAACAACAAAGTTTCCCCAAGGTCACTGCAGAAGCTTACATATCAAAAGCTTTTAAGTAGTGATGAATAGTCAAGTCACCACGAGAGGCTGGGGAAACAACTTAAATCTCAAAAGGGGAGGAAATAATACTCATACCGATTTCACAGCCATTAAAAGTCAGCACAATGTTTGCAAATGCTGGATTATCATATCCAATCCAGAAAAGCAAATAGTCCTCCATTCTCCGACTATAAGGTAAACTCCACGTCAAGCCACCAATGCTATATGAGGTATTAGGCTTTGTGTCACTAGTTTCACGGCCACTAGGAAGGCTATCAAGAATTCCAACATGCCTGTTAGAAGACATCTGCCCATTGCATGGATCCAAAGCCGAACACATAACATCAGCACAACAAATGTCGAATTTGGATGTAGAATCTGACAACCTTAGTGCTTCAGCTACCAATGCCTCCTTGATAGCATCCATTGCATGTGCATACTCCAGTCCAAAAAGGACCTACATAAAATACAAAGAGGATAAATCAATTAGCGAACAACTATGGGAAAGGATACGGCTACTGATAAAATAGAGGAGTAAATACGTTGACAACAGAGGAACAAACTCCACCTGCACATCCATAATCAGAAAAAGGAACACAGCACCGTAAAAACCTATAAAGGTTGCAACCTAAGTGCCTAAAGTTGGTATGACTCAAATCACGAGAGCAGTTTACATTAAGCATAATGTACATTGGCGGATTTCTTGCAAAAACAGAATATATTTTTAACCATTTCTGATTACTATTTTATCTGGTAAGAAACTATCTCCTGGAGAGATACGAAAGCCCGTGTCACCCTCTGGCAGAACCTTGTAAAAGAAAGCTGAAAAACCAATATTTGTCATGATAATATCAATACAATTAGTCCCTATTGCTTAGATCTTTTATCAAGGAAATTGATCGGTTTCAGCAAAATTTTCACCATGATTTATCTAGCTGCTATTTCATGTTAAGAAGACATCTCGAAAGATGAAAGTTCGACTTTCAATACCCTGTCCTGGACAAGGGATATTAATAAAACCTGAATAAGAATATGTAACTTATTAGCACTTCCTGGCCTTAAGTGTGATAAGAACGCTAACATGATCCATTAATACCTCCTATCTAGGATAAAGGAAAAAAAGCATCAACTTTCAAAGAAGGATAAAAGCCTGGATTCAAATGATCCTTATCTTTCAATACTAATAAAGTTGCCCACTAGAGAAATATAAGCACCACACAACATAGTTCAGCAAGCAGCAGTCGACTCTTCTTTCCATCAGTAGCACACCCGTTTCCGTAGCTGTTAACTTGTTGGTAAAGAAGAGTAAGGCATCTGTCAACAGTTCACACCACATTGCTAGTTCCTTTTCCTGAGCGTAAGAATTTGCCCCATGAGAGTTAAGGAATCTAAAAGTCTAAACAAAAAGTCCAATACAACTACACCATTTAGTCTTTCTTCAACGTAGGGAACACATGAGCATCTGAATTGGTAATATCCTTGTTTCTGAAGTAAAATTTAGATCTTAAATGCCTCATGGTCCTTGAAATTTTGAAGTACTATTTTTGAGTCCTCAACATAAGATTTCAGTGACAATATAATGTTGTTGTCATTCTTAAAAATCTATCAGAGTTTTGGGTGTTAATGAAGTCCATTGCACCATATGTGAACTCTTTTAGCTTCCCATCACTGCAGTTTCGACCTAGATAGGTTGACAAAATGCTACAAGATGATATTCTAATTAGTTATTTTTAACATACCAGAACAGGCTTGCTGCGGCTCAAGGGAAAAATACATATCTTCTCTACAGTGTCTGCAACACTTATAGAGGCTTTTCCGAAAACGAAAAAAGCTGGAAGAGTTGATGTCCTGACATAATGCAACAACCAGAAAACGAAGAATTATTTTTTAGGAGGGGAAAAAGAAGAAAAAGCAGGAGCCTATCTAAAGGTGTCAAAATAACAAAGGGAACCGCTATGTACACAGAAAGACGATTCAAGAAGAGGAAACTGACACAGCTAATGACCAATGCATAAATCTCTTTCTTGAAACAAAGCAACAGACGGTAAGAGATGGGGATTTGGTACACATCAAGGAATCCACATCCATAAATGAAATGTGTAAATAAAATTATTAAGCACAAGACTGAGGCTTACGCAACCACCAGACACAATCCTTTTAATATTCTTTTTTTTGGGGGGGGGGGAATATGCCTTTCCTCCTCAGTTTTGAGGGTAAATTAAAAAGAAAGTTCAAGACAGCAACTTGAAAACAACATTCTATCTTGTTATAGAAATTTGCAGTCTCATTTGAAACACACAACCTAAAGACACAGGAGAAAACATGCCAATTCTAGCTTATGCACACATTTGGGAAGATACATTACATGCGCTAAACCTTATTGCTTTTTATGATTTTATCATTCCAAGAAGTCACATTACCTAGTGGTACATAAGAGGCTGTATCAATCTATGCTTACTTGACGATGTCTCAACTTCCCCATGGACCCTTGTTGCAACGTGTTCAATAATACAAACCAAAGAAAAGTCTCTAGAACCATGCACTTCCATAAATTCCATCCCAAATCTAAACTTTTCAGTAACGATCCATGATGCTTCGGGCATAACTCATACTGTAACTTTCGGAAGGGGGGGGGGAGATCAGTTATTACTTCAAAATTTTCAGCATAAAAACTATGCAGGGTGCACTACCTAAGCATTATCTGATCACAAATCATGCAGAGATGCACAAAAGCTTCCAACATTTTGGAAACACTCACTCAGAGAAGTTTAGCGGCCAATCAAAATTACTTCGAGTACCTACAAGAAGTACGGTAACTGCAGTAGCAAAATTGTGAGGAACTACTTACGGGCTCAAACATGCATGACCATAATGTATAACACATTCAGCATTGATATGAGCCGCCCCCACCTCATCAACGCAACAACTACCATAGGTTGTATCTGCCATAACATACAAGGCCACATCCTTCCTCCAATTAACAATGTCTTCTTCTCCATCATCATATCTTTGGAGCTCTCGAAGCTTGTCTCGGAGTGCCCTCACTACTCTGGTCGAATCTTTCAGCAGCTCATCAGGGAACTGACAGTTCATATGAGTAAGAATCAAGTAGGAGCAGCAGCAGCAGCCACAACAACAAAATCCTACAGGTCAACCCACCTCTAGAATTTACCATCATCCCCCCAACCCCCAAGCAGTACAAAATCAAATAAAAATAAAATGGGCATTTTTAGTAGCAGGAATTCATCCCACTGCCAGCTGAAGTATCAACAAATTCAAAACTTCTGAATATAACTCCAATCACATGAAACAGCAGAAAATGCCCAGTAAAGCTCCCATTTTTATTTTTATTTTTTTTTTTGGCAGAGAAAATTCCCCATCCCCCCGCCCCCCAAGAAAAACCAAAGGGTAAGGAAACAACTGCCGAATTGAACGAGATTGCAAAAGCAAAAAAGGGAACAAATTTCTCAACAGAAACTTTATGGGGGAAAAAAGAAGAAGAAGAAGATGATGATGATGAAGAAGAAGGAATAAGTAAATTGAAAGCAAGAAGATGAAGAGAAGAACCTGAAGTGCAACTCTGGTGAAATCATGGGCATATATATAGTCTGCTGTTCGATCAATTTCATATCTAGTTTCGACTTCCATCTGGAGAGAGAGAGAGAGAGAGAGGGGAAGAAGACGAAAGCGGGGAGCAGGAAACTAGGACTGGTGAGTTTTCTCCCATTCAACATTTTCCTTTGGAGAAGGCGGCTTCAGTGAAGGCACGTGACCTGCGTATGACTTGTGCTTTTCCCAAATCCAATAGTCTACAGTGAAGCCCAAATTGAGAGTAAAGGCCCATTGATCCAGATTACTGTGTTTTTTGGGGGGTCGGGGGATGGATCCTGTCACGAGTTTTTTTGCCAAATTTGGCATTAGAATACGTGGAATGGTGAGCTAAAATTTTGGCTCACTAGTGAAGGGTCAATCCCTTCCGCTTCACCTCATAAGCTTATTTTTTTACTTTCAAACTTTTTCCTTCACAATGCACAGGTGGCAATGGATTGGATTACCGACTTCAAAAGCACATCTTTCCCTACTCCTGATAATGGGATTGACACCCATCATAGAGTTTTCTTCCACACCTTTTCTAGTCTAGAAGAAAAGCAAAGAATTCCCTTCTTCCAAAAGGGATGACAGACCCAAGTACTTACCTTGCCTAACAGACGTGGGGATCCCCAGTGTATCCATCATATGTTCCTTCACAATGGCTACAGTGCTATGACTGAAGAAGATTGATGATTTTTGAACATTGATCAACTGGCCAAAAAGTTTTTTCAGAAGCATCCAAGATCGCCCTCAAACTTAAAGGCATCCTCCAAAGCCCATTCAACCCGATTATATGCCTTGGCTATGTCCAGCTTGATGGCGGCATAACCATTTGTCCCGATTTATGATGTTTCAAAAATGCGTAGACTCAAAGCCCAAACCAATATTATCGGTTGTCAAACTACCAGGAATGAAGTCGCTTTGGTTACTTGAAACAATTTTGGGGAGAATCCAGTAAATCCATTTTTCAAGGTTGCTCACAGTTTGAATCAATTTTTGTTGTAAACTATTGTGCTCCCTACGCGATGCATCTTTCACCACATCTCTATAGTCGTCCTACGATAACCAATAATTTAAAAAAAATAAATTTGCTTCTCCCATGCCTGCAAGTATTGGAAAAACCCTCAAATGCAAAATTATAGTTATTAGTATATTAAGTTTTAGGCTTAATTTATTCACCCGATTAAGTTGCACTTTCTCAATTTATGACTTCTTTGACTCCCCTTTAGAAAAAACATGAACAAACACATTCCTACACCTATGTCCCTTCGTGTGTTTTGTATTTAAGTTTAAATTCACAAAAGGTGTGAAAGCATAGAAAAAAGCTTTTAGAGCATTCCCAGCCACTGGAACTCTGGCCTGCCACATCAGCAAAAGTTCCACAATTTTGGAACTTACATTCCATCACTTCTCCAACCTATGAAACTCAATTTTAATCATCCAATAAAAATATTTATCATGGACCCATCTCATAACACACAACCTATTATTTAAATACCATATACTTCCCCCCCAAAAAAAAGAAAAAACAAAAAAATATTAAAAAATGAAAAAGGTGGCCCGCAGGGTGCCACGGACAGTCGTTTCTCCCCGGGTGGCACACCTCTCTCTCACCTCTCATTTGCTAACAAGTGGGCATGTGGGGGCCGCGTTCCCGGATTTTGCGCTCGACTGCTACTACTCTTATAATAGCCAACCAAACATCAAATAATTTATACGTCAACTTACATAATTATGATATCATGGTATCATTTAATTCGATTCATAACATTTTCTTAAGACTAATATTATATTTTTGGAATCAAAGCATGTTAAGCGGAATTCATTGTGTTATTTACTTTTTTTTCTTGATGAGTAAATTTTGCACATATACTTAAATCGATCCTTAATATTTCTAATAAACTGGGCTACTTCTAAGGGGGCAAGAAATTTTATACAAAATATCAACTTTCGTACCTTAGTATGAATTTAAACCTGTGGGTTTGGACCAGCTGTTTAGAATGGTTTCAAAAACAAACGCCTGGTTATTGCAACTGGCCTTCATATTGATGGTTGATTATTGGGTTCAAATGCTCAGAATTCGGCTTACGACTTGATCAATTTTTGTGGTCCAAGTATGAAATGGTTGGGCTCATCGTAACATTGTGTGAAAATGTCTATCCCCCAAAAAAAAAAAAAATAAATAAAAAACATTGTGTGAAAATGGAGACCCTCTTGAGTCCTGAAACTCCATAGTTGCCTTATAAATTGGACTTTACCAACTACCTGCATCTCTGAATCACTTTCAAGCATGTGCAAAAATGGCAAGTTCTCATAATATGAGGCCACTACTATACATGTTTGTTACAAATTCTTAATACATATCTTAATGCATGGAGGGATTCGGTTTCGAAGACGCCTATCTCGACTCATATGACTTCTTTTAGACACAATATTGTGATGTCTGGTTTGATGTAATGCAATGACAATGTAATGTAATAAACTTTGTAATGTAATTACCATTACTTAGTTTGTTGTAATTATAATTGCAAGATAGTTCGTTTATTACAATACCCTCATACAACCAAATAAGGTAATAAAAACATAATTACAAACTTGTTTGCATTACAAGGTGGATTACATCTAACCAAACATGATATACATGTCAAAAACCGCAACACGAGCTGGCTCATTTTAATCAATCGCAAACGTATTATATGTATACTCACATGAGATGGTTTTGAGATTATAGAGTAAGTATTGTATGTAATATAGCCCTGAAACAAAATTTTGGCATATAGAACTCTAATTAAACGAACTGAGCTGCTTTGGTGAGTCCTCTTGCTAGGCTTGGTCAAATCTTGACTCAAGCTTGGTTTGACCAAAGTTCGGCTCAGCTCAGCTCAGGTTTGGCTAAGTTAAAATTCAGTTTGAGCTAGATTTAACCAAATTCATTAAGTAGGGTTAGTACAGTGGATTTTTCTTTAAGTAGAGTTGTAGTATTTTAAAGTAAATAATTTTTCAATGATTTTAAAGTTAAGTTGCATAAAAGATTTGAATTATAAAATTAAAAAAAAAATCCACTGTGAGAGTGCGGGTTTGATTCAGTCAAAACTCGACTTGGACTCGGTTCAACAAAGCTCATCTCAAACTAGGGCTCGACTCGGTCACTTACCGATCTGAGCAAATCTCGGCCTTGGCTCGGCTCGGCTCGGCTCGGCTCGGTTCGGTTAGGTTATACGGTATTGGCAGGCAATGAGATGAAGGAACATGTCATGCATACGTACAGGCTGTAACCAGCTACATAAAGTTGACGAACAGTAATCCTTAAGGCAGTTTCGTAACCATTCTCAGAACTGAAAATCAAACCCTCCGCAATGAAATGAATTTTCCAATTAATTAATTGGTTCTCCAACTCTTGAGGGTTTTGCACGCTTAATTAAGATATCTACTAGATGTTAACAGCTAACTATAAACATTCATATACAGGTCAAGGTCAAGCAGTCAAGTTGATAACTCTGCACTAATCAAACACTCCTCATATCTGTCGGCCATGTGTATATGCATTCATCATTATATATAGAAATGATAATGATTTATTGCTGGTGAGTTTATCTCATGCATGCTTGATTAATTGGGGTTGCACTATAATTTACTCATATTAGCCCTACAATATGTCTTCGTGAATATGGTTGATTCAATTAAGGTATCACTTATACTCATTGGCACGATCAATGAATATTAAAACTGCGCAGTTCATAATCAGTCGTAACTATGGAAAATTTGGTGATTTTTAATCATATAATATATTAATTTTTATTAGAATAAGACATTTAAAAAGTTTCTTGTGGTACACTACATTCAAACTTATATGTGCTTAGTTGATTGGTTTGTCTTCGAAATTGATGATATATAAAACATGTAATTTTATCCTTTATAGAAACAAATTAATTGATGTTGATTCTTTTTTTTTTTTTGTGGGGAAGATGGGCTATGCCGCAATAAGGATTTTATTAAAATCTGTCGTGTCGGGGCCAGGAGGCGCCCCCGCCATCTGCAAGTAGTACATCATTTATCTCCATAGGCGGAGACTGATAGAAAATAGTTCCCGATCCAATCCCAATCCCCATGTTGGCTAACCTATCCGCTACTTGATTAGCTACGTGATAACAATGTGAAATATGAACCTCCCAATCGTTCCCATTGATCGGGGCTTTGCATTGGTGTAGTAAGCCGGTGTGCTCCGGGCACCAGTTCACATTTTCCTTGAGCATGCCCACCACGACTATCGAATCAAGTTGTACCCACAACTTGCGAATCCCCATTCGTTTAGCTAGCTTGAGCCCTTGTAGCACTGCCTGAATTTCCGCTTTCATGGACGAACATCTTCCCAAATTTTCCGAGAAACCTCCACGCCATTCCCCCTTGTTGCCCCTTATACTGCCTTATTACCCCGCCCGCTCCGGCTAGCCCGGGGTTACCCTTAGCTACATCATCCGTGTTAAGGATTACCCATCCTCCTGGGGGTAGCTTTCATCTCACTAGTTCGATTAGCCTTGACTCTGGTCTTGTTCATGTAGATGGGGGGCCGTGTCATCAAGCGCTTGGAGGATGTCTTTAAATCTGACTTCTAGGAACCGTCCTTTATCCACAGGCTCGTCCTCCATTGCCTCAAAATAAGCTTTACACCTCCATTTCCATTAAGGATTCCCAAATTGATGTTGATTCTGAAATGCAAGTGTTCCCGCCTTTCCTTTATTAGGGAAAAAGATTATTAGGGGAAAAGAAAACCTTTTTTTAAAAAATCAGTACTAACAAACACACTATTAGTGTCTCGACTAACAACATAAGACATTGGCCCGTATTACTATTTTACTCATGTTAACTGTTCACCTAGAGCACAGTATGTCAAAAAGATATTGGCCCATAAAGGTAAAATCGTGAATACATCAAGGGAGTGTTCTTTTTCCTTGGTAAATTATCTTTTGCTAATTTTTACCAGCTTTTATTAACTTCTATCGATTCTTATCAACTCTTACAAAAAAAATTCTAATCATTTTCAACTCTAATCAATATTTATCAACTTTAACTAACTTCTACCAATTCTTAGTGATCTCCTTCAAAAAATTTCTCTCCTGTGCATTTGTCGCACATCTTCCAACTTTTATCAACTACTTTTACCAGCTTTTTTCAATCTTTTACAACCATAACCAACTCCTACTAATCATTCCCAAAAAAAAATACGAAATCCTTTCAATTCTTACCCACTTCTACTAATTTTCACTAGCTTCACGCATTTACCAACCTATATTTACCAACGAAACAAAATTTTATGCTTAACTTCTTTCATTATGATATCATAGAGATTTTTTATCTACAGTGAACCCAACACTAGGGATAAGCGTTGAGTGGATCGCTGGGTCGGGTTTGATTGAGTCATACCAACACTCATATTCATTTTCAAAAATCATGCCCATGTTCATTGTGTTTTGAATGGTTAGATCAATACCCATACCCATGCTCATATCCATCCAGTTTTTCGAATTTACGGGTTTATTCAGGTATATATCGAGTGTACAAAAAATGTTACCCATGTTCAACCTATATTTACATACACGATATATTTGATTAGCAATTTCAAACGATGCTTCACGGAAGTTAGAATTATAAACAAACTTAATTTTTCATTTCTACATAATTAGAGTTTTATTCCTAATGTTTATTTTTGGATTTTTACCGTATTTTAATCGCTTGTTACTAGCAAATTGGGTACATAATCAGGTATGAATTTTAAGAATTCATACCCATACCTGTACTCATTTTCAAGCACCATACCCATACATATACCTATACCTTCTTGAAACCCATTTTCACCACCCACTCAAATATTAAATGAGGCAAATTTTAATCAAATTTTTCGAATTTAAATAATATTCCCATCTGTATGAAACAATACCACCACCGTCACCCTCACTGTTGTCACTGCCAACACTAGCAAGTGTAAGATCGAAATATTTTCCCCAACTTAATCATTCTTTGTTGAAAGGACCGAGTGAATAATTAATTTTATTCAATCACCTTGATAGCCACGACAAATAATGGAGTAGATTTAAACTTATGACTTGATGTACTAGTCAATTTGTGGCCTCCAATTTAATCACCAAACAGGTTCAACCATGTGGAAAAAATTTCATATTGAAAATCAAAGATTATTGGAGTCATTAATTACATTAAGCATCGATCACACTATTACGGGCCTGTTCTTTTCATGGGTAAATTTCAAAATATCAATCTTATCCCACTTCAATCTACTTCAACCAACTTCCACCATGTTAGCCAAGTTCAATTTGTCACATAAAAAAAATTCAACCACTTCAACCTACTTCAACCCACCTCAATCAATTTCAACTTACTTCATCCTTTTATCCACCCCAATTTACCTACGAAAAAAATAGGCCCTACATGAAGACATCCTACATATCACAAATTCTGACACCATGACGGTTTAATCTCCAATTAAACAATATATCCGTGTGGTTCATATCTATGCAGGCAACATTATTAACGGATTTTTCAAAGTCGACATATATAGATTGCATTTTTTTTCCCAAGTCTTATTCTTTGACGCAGTGCTGAGATGGACCAATGCCTACATCATACACTTGAGAGTATATATTCCGGAAGCCATGTAAGCAAAATATATATTAATAACCACTCATATGACAAATACATACTGAAAAAAATATATATATACGGAAATATGAATACATGTTCTGAAGAGTGCGTAATAATTTGCCAAGAAGGACAATAGTTGTGAGCCCACATTGGCCCCGCAACAAAGTAGAAGAAAACAAATTAAACAAGTCCCCCCACAAAAAAAAAAAAAAAAAAAACCTTAAAGATTACAAATTAGGCCCCCACGTATTTCCCATTTTCCATATAAAAAGTAAGGTTGACAAATCAAACCACACAAAGAAACTTGGTTCTTGAGGTCCTGGACGTAGATCTCTATATAGAAAGCAACTTTGATGTTATTTAAACTATTGCTCTTCAACCTAGAGTTAAAGAGAATTGTGATAAAAAGGAAGGCACATTAAAATTTCATCAACTTATCCTGCAGTAGTTATTGAAAAAATAAATTAAAAGGATCGAGTGATATAGAAATAGATCACGCATGTTGTTATGCAGCACATCACGCAAAAGACACAAAAATTGACATTTGCGGTGGAGCAAAGTCTCCATCGCTCTCATCAAACAAATCAAACATGCATAAATGAACATCTCCAACAACAACACTACCACCACCTTTCAGTGTGGATCCCGCTTTCATGGGGTCTAAGGAGATTCAGACGTAGGCAGCCTTACCTCTACCTGGTAAATCCACAAATGCAGCCATTATCTAATAAGCTGTTTTTTATATCTATGTTCACCCATTTTATGGTTCAAAAGAATTAAAATGAACTCATCAAATTACTTATCATGAAAGTCATCGGAACTAGGCCAAGAAACGAAAAAAAATTATCAAATTAAATCCGTTAGATCAGGTTGAAATCCAGTTAGAAAATCCCAAACGCGGGCATGTTCTATGTGTGCTATTTAACTTAATTTTTTTATATTTTTCGTAATTGCCACGCTATGTATAAAATATAGTTAAAAATACAAATAAACACTGAAAAAACTTCTTAAACTAGAGTTTATTACAAGAAACTCCTCCATCTATCTAATTCTTCCAACCTTGTGGATAAGATAAGGACATACATCCCCCCATATGAAAAGTTTGTGGGGTTACATTAATGTGAATCCTCAAGGTCTCATACTCTCCATTTTCAACCTCAAAAGCCCTACAAGCTTTCTCCCCTTGAATTTTAATGCACTCATGAGCATGACATGCATGAGAAACCCTTTTTACAATCTCTTGACTTTATCATGATCTCATTATTCTTAATCCTAGATACTATTATATTTTCATCAAGATTCTTACATGCATGATATATAGTCAACCCTCCCTTAATTTCTTTAATCTTCCCTAGAAAATGAGTTGTATTCATCATCCATTGGGATCTCCCCAATAACCCTAAATTATTAATTTCTTTTTCATTTACTTTTTCTTTTTTTTAATGAATATCCCATAACTTTTGGAAGTATCTCCATCCAATTTCACTAATATAGTGATTCCATTAGTCTTTAACATTAGCTGTCTTTGTCCCCACCTTACTCAACCACCCATTTTTAAAAAAAAAAAAAGCCTAATGATTTTACCACATTTCTCTCTATAAAGACCCCCCATAAGATACACCCACTAAAATCTCCTACCTAAAAAATCACCCACCCAAAAACTTTTGGCCTCCGAACTTCATTTTCCTACAGCACTTACACATGGGCACCCCAGAGCCCACTTCTCCACAGCCCGGGTCCGGATCCCCGGTACCCGACCCGGAAAAGCCAAAGCCCGAGGGCGACGAGGACGAGATCTCCCCCATAGAGGAGGTCCGGCTAACCGTGACAAACACCGACGACCCGACCCTGCCCATATGGACCTTCCGGATGTGGTCCTTGGGCCTGCTATCATGTGGGCTATTGGCCTTCCTAAACCAGTTCTTCGCGTACCGGACCGAGCCCTTGATCATAACTCAAATCACAATCCAAGTCGCCACCCTCCCCATAGGACATTTCATGGCAGCCGTCCTGCCCCGGACCCAGTTTCGGATCCCGGGTTTGGGGACCCGGACCTTCTCGCTCAACCCGGGCCCGTTTAACGTGAAGGAGCATGTGTTGATATCCATATTTGCTAATGCGGGTAGTGCCTTTGGAAGTGGGTCAGCTTATGCGGTTGGTATTGTGAATATTATCAAGGCGTTTTATAAGAGGAATATCTCCTTCTTGACTGGTTGGATCCTCATTATCACCACCCAGGTATTGTTTCTTCATCAATTCTCTCTCTTATTTCTCCTTTTTTTTTTTTTGAGTTATGTTATATTGAGACTTGAGAGTTTTGTCCGCTTCTCTTCTCAAAGTTTGTGAAAATTTTTAAAATTTGTTTTTTGGAAACCTTTTTTTTAAAAAAAAAAATTCGTTGTGGGTAGAGTTAGATGAGGACTGAGATTTTGATAATTCACTTATTTGAAAGGAGAGATCATGGAGATTAGAAGATATGATAAGTGACACTGTGAGAGAAATAAAAAAGTAGACTTATAATTCTAATTTAAAGTCAATATATACAGGAAATTTATTTCAGGTCAGATGCTTCCGGATGTATGCAATAATTTAATTTGCACTTTTATAGGGTCTAAGTTGTTTAAAGGTTATTCTCTTAAACTAATGATTAAGACAATTATCACATGAAAAATTTACTGTTAAAACTTTTAGGGGTTTTTTTCTTTTTTTTGAGAGACTTAATTTTTGTTTTGAAATTAATTGCTAATATGGATGATATATAGATCGCAATTTTTTTTTCATGGAATGGAATAAGTTGAAGTGGGTAGTTTGTTAACGTTGAAATGAGTTTGAAAAATCATTTTTAATTATGAGATGTTTCAATTGCAATTTCGACTTGTTTGTGTTGATTTGACATTTCAATCAGTTACACCTTTAATTTTAATTCTTGTGAGTTACACCTTTAATTTTAATTTAAACATAAACAAATTTTAGTTGAGATTCTTTTACACTTGTACTCAAAGTGTATATTATTACCACTAATGTAAATTAAATATAAAATTATACAAGATTATCTCTAGTAAATTAGCATTGTTTTGATGGAAAAAAAAAATTTCCTAATATAATTTTTCTAATTCATTTGAAAGATGAAAATTGCCCTATTCACTTTAAATATGAAAACAAGACAAATTACCTGCGCAAAATAGAAAATAGATTCTCTAAATGCTCTCTGAATAAGCTAATACTAAAAATTTTAAGAAAATGAAAAAGACATTTAACTAATAGTTAGTGTGTGAAAGGAGCTGCATGCATGATTGCATGCCAAGTTGCTGCGGCCACTCAATGCAAAAGGTCAAAACCAAAACGACTACCAAGATTTGGAAAATCACTAGTAGAACTTCATGGCCGGTGTGTTTTGTCCCAAAAAAGGCAAATTCTTCCATGTATGTAGAAATACGTGCTTTCACTTATTTTATATATATATATATATATATATATATATATATATATATATATATATATATATATTGTATATATATATATATATATATATGTATATATATATATATTATATATATATATACACACACACACACACACCCCAAAAGGTCATGGGTTCGAGCCGTGGAATCAGCCACTGATAAAGTCAGGTTAGGCTGCCTACAATTCACCCCTTAGGGTGCGGCCCTTCCCCGAACCATGTGTAAACGCGGGATGCTTGTGCACGGGGTTGCCCTTTTGTGTGTGTGTATCTCTCTCTCTCTCTCTCTCTCTCTTTTAGTTGTATTTGTCATTTAAATTAATTTTAATATATTTTTATTTATGTGGCTTTTAACATCGAGCATATGCTTCTAAAAGTATGATAGACGCCTTGATAAAAAAAAAAGAGATAAAAAAAAATATTAAAAATGTACCATAAGCACGAGTATTAATAATATTTTAGTAGCAAATGTATTTCAAAATTGGTTGAAAATTCCGATTTCCATAGATCTCATGGTTTCTTCCTTTTTTTCCCCCATATGAGAAGGAGAAGGGGTTTATAACTTTATATTGTATTAGAACCAATATATATGATCATATACATCATCCGAGACCCAATTCATAATGCTATTCGGGATATCATCTATCTCATGGATTCTTCTTAAAACAAAGAAAACAAGAGAAACTAAGATAGAGATAAAATTTTAATTTATATTAGAACTCCGATTTTAATAAGATTTATTATTATGCATACATTTAATTCTTGAGGAAAAAAGAACATGTCATATGACAAAAGAACTTCAATTCAATTCAAATATAAAGTGATTAATTGGCTAATAGATTTAAAATAATATCTGATTAACTTGAAATTTCAATCCTATTTTGAAGAAGAGAACCTTAAACAAGGTATTTGTGCACTTATTTTCACAATTATTTATCTACAAAGAAAGAATAGTAACTTATGCAGGAGGATGCCCCTCTCTTTTTTTTAGAGGGGGGATGCGAATGAGGTATGTACAGATTCGAGTCTAAGATTGTAGTGACAATTCCAAAGAATTTTATCGGTTGAGTTAATTGACACATATTCTAGAAAAATTTTGTAATTTTTAAAAAAATTAGCTAAAAGTTTTAATTTTGACAGGTTAAATTAATTTCTTGAGTAATATGGGAGATAATAATTTGGCGGGTGGAAAACAAATTTGACAGGTATTGGGATACGGGTGGGCAGGACTGATGAGGAAATACGTAGTGGAGCCGGCTCATATGTGGTGGCCCAACACTCTCGTTCAAGTCTCCCTCTTCAGGTCACACAACTTTCTCTACTCAATTCCCTACTCCCCCCCCCCCCCCCCCCCCCCCCCCAAAACCCCCCCGAAAAACCAATTTATACTGTAGTTCAAAAATAAAACTTTTTCTGCCCCAACTCACATTTCACATGTAGAGCTGGATAATAGGTCGTGTCGGATCGGATTCGTACTCGTGTTCGTGTTGAGCTTAAACGGGTTGAAAATTCCTCAACCTGAGCCTAACCCGTTTATTAAACGGGTTGAAAAATCTTGACATGTACCCATTTAATTTTTAAACGGGTTGACCCGCCTAACCCGTTTAAGATAAACAGGTCAAGTTCAGTCGCTTAGTTAACTATTTGTGCATTGAACATTTTTAACTAATACGTCATTACAGTGTTAAAAATTAAGTTTACATATCACATTAAATAATTACTCTTTAAAATTCCCCTGATTCGTCATAATTCATAATTTTTAAAAAATTTTATATTCTTAATTATCTAATAAAAAGTAAATGGATAAATAACAAATGGAAAAATAAGTTGACTTATTTAACTCATTTAATTAAACGGGTTAAATAGGTACTTTTTCGTGTCGAGAATCTCGACCTGAACTTAACCCATTTAATTAAACGGGTTAAACATATCAACCCATTTAATTAAACGGGTCGAAAATTCATACCCAAACCCACTTAATTTCGTGTCGGTTTCGGGTCAGAAATCGTGTCGGGCCAGCTTTTTCCAACTCTATTCACATGGTTCCCTTGAAACTCCCTTTCCTTTTGACACATGGCTCGGGTTCGTGGTCACTCTTAATTGAGGTCTAAAATTCAAATTTATCATTAAATTAGAAGAATTTCAACAACTAAGACAACTAGTACCCACTGTTATACGGTGCAACCAGCAGAAGATAATTGGTAAGTATTTTACTGGTAACTAACTGTGATGGAGCATTACTGTTAAACCTTATGCATAATCATATTAGTGAATGGTGGTGCTAAAGATTGTCAATTTGACGCCTACAACGATATTTACCTCTCTGATCTTTACACGCACACATACACACACACAAATTAAAAGAAAAGCAGACAGCCAACAAAGTCAGGCTTGGTTAAGTGTAATTTAATATGACCCCAATATTCATTCTTGTAAGCATTTTATCGGTATTATCATAGGCGACTTTGGTCAAAATCTTAAGAGAATGGCTAATTAGTTTATTTTACCTACTTAAAAGTGACAAAGTTTTCTAATCCAAATCAAATTTAAATTGAATAAATCAAAAAAATACATAAAATTAAGATGAGACAAATCAAACAAGCCTAAGCTCATTTAAAATCAGGCTCAATAAGCAAAAAATCTAGTGGTTTGATCTCCTTCACGTCACTTTTTGATCAGACAAGTTTAGGTAATTAGATAGAATAAAATTTTGTCCGTAATATCTTATATTTTAAAGAGAAAACACAAATTGGTATAATTAGACCAATCCATATCATACCTATCGTACTCAAACAAACTAGTATTAATTTACACCATACCTGTCTTACTCAAATATACTATTTAGACTTGGATGAATGGAATCAATAATGAGTCGGTCCAACTAGCATAGTCAGTAAAGTTTTTCGGTTCGGATCCTCGTTGTTTATTTTAGTTCAAGTAATTTTATTCAAATTAGACTATAACCAATAACCTCAACCAAATTACACACAGATGTGACCGATTCCACGAATTTGTAGTTAGACTCGAACGCGGTATCAACGTTGCCTGCACAACTTTATCTCCGACTAGTCACCAATGCTAATGCCGCCGCCTCCCCCCCCAAAAAAAAGAAAAACAACAGGGAGGGAAAAAAGGGAAGAAAACTCAAAAAGAAACTTTGTCTTTCCTACATTGATGGGACCAAAGGTTTTGGTTATCTTGGTGCGATGTCAATTCTCTAGTGCGGAATTGGCCCACTTCAAGATAATGATGGTTAGTAATCAGGAACTGCGCAATATAAGCGCAACAAATAGTTTTTCCATCACAAATTTTTTCAATTCATAAAATTCGAATATGAGACTTTACTTAAAGGACATAAGTACCAAAATACTTGAACAAGTTCTCTAAGTTGGGCATGGCTAGTTATCCATCACAAATGCTGACCGCTAATCAACTTTGTAGGGATGATCATGATATCTACACATTGATAGCAGATAATTAACATTAGGAAAACCAGCAGATGCTTTTTTCAAATATGAATCACGATAACATAAGAAGCACGGACACTCTCCACGGCTTTACGTATCCGTGTCTGACACGTGTCGGACACCGACACTCTCGAACACTCTTTGGACACTCTCAAATGCACGTAGAAGTTATAGACAACATGAAGAAATTAGGTTATGTTATTGAGAGTTGTAGAATGCACATACTTTGAACAATTTGCTATTGTTCTCACCCAAACATGATCTTCTCAAGGATAAAGACATAAAACAAATTATAATCACATAGGTAATAAAATAAATATTCGCCAACCAATATGTGTGCACTATACGTGTCGTATCCTATTTTTTTAGAAAAATCACTTGTCCGCGTGTCGTGTCGTGTCGTATCCTTGTCACGTATCGATGTCCGTGCTTCTTAAACGACAACTGCACATACTGAACATGTAAAATTGAATCCGTTTTACCTTCTGTTTTCTTCTTCTGGGCTGATAAAGAATTTATGGAAGTCATGGTATAAGACAAATCGTTTTTTCTAGCTCTTGCAAAATCTTGTCCGACCTGATTGGATAAGTTTGTTTGCCTCGAAAGAAAACCAAGAAAATCTTGTTTTGATCCACATTTACTTTGTCATGTTAGTTCACCCGAAATTAAACCAGGTATCCAGGAGAATTTTCCAATTATGTTTCCGAACATCAGCATTGTGTCTACTTCATGTTATGCAGGGCCTTGCACGAGAAAGATGACAATGCTGATAAGCACATATCAAGGGCAAAGTTCTTTTTAATTGCACTAGTATGCAGTTTTTTGTGGTATGCAGTCCCAGGCTACCTGTTCACAACAATCACTAGCGTATCTTGGGTCTGCTGGGCATTCTCCAAATCAGTCACGGCTCAACAACTAGGTTCGGGCATGAAAGGGCTCGGCCTAGGAGCCATCACCCTGGATTGGTCTACTGTCGCGTCCTTCTTGCTCAGCCCCCTCATGACGCCATTTTTTGCCATTGCAAATGTGTGCATAGGCTACGTTCTGATCATCTACTTCTTCATCCCCATTGCATATTGGGGCCTAGACTTGTACAATGCTCGAAGGTTCCCTATTTTCTCTTCACATTTATTCACAGCCCAAGGTCAAGTCTACAATATTTCAGCTATAGTCAACGACAAATTTGAGCTTGACCTGGCACAGTATGAGAAACAAGGACAGATCCACATAAGCATGTTTTTTGCTCTTACTTATGGCTTTGGGTTTGCCACCATAGCAGCCACCCTTACTCATGTCGCCGCCTTCTATGGAAGGTATGTTATTGAGCATTTGCCCAATATTTCTTTTTAATTTCCATGGTTTTGACGGTTAAAGTTGCCGTAGGGGGACTATATCGGTTAACCAAGTTGACACATAGCACAATTTTCAACTAACAGGGAGATCTATGGAAGATATCGTGCATCATACAAGGGCAAGGAAGATATCCATACCAGATTGATGAGAAACTATAAAGACATACCACCATGGTGGTTCTACTTGCTGCTGCTAGTGACAATAACAGTTTCTTTTCTGCTCTGCATCTTGCTGAAGGATCAAGTTCAAATTCCATGGTGGGCACTTCTCTTCGCTTGTGCCATGGCATTTGTTTTCACTCTTCCGATCAGTATAATAACTGCCACAACCAACCAGGTAAGACAGCCAAGGGCATTAGCCCAAGTGCTAAAATATCTGCTTCTAATTGGGGGTGCCAAGAAGGATGACAAGAATCGTTCTGAGACTAACCTCTTATAATATCTCTCATTAATCCTTGATTCTCTGCATGCAGACACCAGGACTGAACATAATAACAGAGTATGTTATGGGGATCATACTGCCAGGAAAACCAATAGCCAATGTATGCTTCAAAGTCTATGGTTATATGAGTATGGCACAGGCTGTTTCATTCCTCAGTGATTTCAAGCTGGGGCATTACATGAAGATCCCACCAAGATCAATGTTTTTGGTTCAGGTATAACTCTCACCAAAACACTAAAATGCCGATCTTTTTTTGGGGGGGGGGGGGGGGGGCTCTGAGCTGAGGGGAAGCCAAATACATTTGTCCCAATAGAAATGCATATGCAAGCTGAATTGCAGCAAAAGGCAACTTCAACCATTTTACACTTTATGCATGGCTGGTTTTACAAATGTTGCCACATCTGACTCTTGTATTCCTTCTGCTCATATGACTTTCCAGTTCATAGGAACCGTGCTTGCTGGTACAATCAACATTGCAGTGGCATGGTGGTTGCTGAACTCAATTCACAACATATGCGATGATGATCTACTTCCACCTGATAGTCCTTGGACTTGTCCTGGTGACCGTGTCTTCTTTGATGCCTCTGTCATATGGGGCTTAGTAGGTCCAAAGAGGATATTTGGAAATCTTGGTACTTACAAGGCCATGAATTGGTTCTTCCTAGGAGGGGCAATTGGACCAGTTATAGTCTGGCTCTTTCACAAGGCATTCCCTAAACAACCATGGATTCAGTTGATCAATCTTCCTGTCCTCCTTGGGGCCACAGCTAGTATGCCACCAGCAACCACTGTAAACTACAACTCCTGGATCATAGTTGGAACTATTTTCAACTTCTTCATCTTCCGTTATCGCAAGCGATGGTGGCAAAGGTATAACTATATTCTTTCAGCAGCTCTGGATGCTGGAGTTGCTTTCATGGCAGTTATGTTGTACTTCGCCTTTGGTATCGAGAACAACAGTTTAACTTGGTGGGGCACAAATGGTGAGCACTGCGATCTGGCAACATGCCCAACAGCCAAGGGCATAGTGGTTGATGGATGCCCCATTCGCTAAACTTTTGTATGCTTGTATCATGACCAGTACAGCTTTGTTTGATAGGATGTAGTTATGTGAAGCTTCGAAGTGACATGTAGAAACAACCACCCTCCCCCCCCCCCCCCCCAAAAAAAAGAAAAAGAAAAAAAACCCAAAGTGTAGATCACAGAAGTAGGGTCTTGGGAAATCAAAATGTATCCAACCCAAACATAGCAAGCAGGAAGGCTGCTTTCAACCAGCTGTAATGATTTGTAATTTCAAATATTATGTCCATTGCTCAGTGAAAAAACCATAGGTTATGTCTTACTCTGGATACAGTGACCATTGACAATATTATATTATTTTTGGGCGCGAGGGAAAGTAGAACATATCATATATATCACCATCAAAAGAAACGGGTGCACGACTAATGAAAACGACTAATGAAAATAGAGAGTCTTGATGAAGTTACCTTTCATGTGCGGAACACTTGTTTCCAATCTCGAAGACTCTTCTATTTCTCTCTCCAAAGGCTCTAAAAGCTCGCATTAGGTATGAGAGTGAAAGGGAGAAGGAAAATAAAGTATGAGAGAGAGAAAGTTGGAGGGTACCATTGCCATTGTGCTGTCTGTGAAGCAATCCTGCCAATTAATTCACTACCGATAACTCCTACACAGGCAGAACAGAAGCAGAGTGTTGCAGGGGAGAGGTGTCAGATGCAATAGTGTCATTGTCCCTTTCACTCTGAATCTATGTTACTCAGGCTCTTATTTTGCCTCAAGTATACATGTCGGACACTCGAGCATCAGACATGGGTGTCTGCACTCGATCCTTCATCTTATACGAAAGAAGTATAAAATTTCTCAAAAATATGCCGAGTCTGACATGAGGCCTATGTCGGACACTAAACCATTCCAACATGGGTACGGCCAAGCCCGAGTAACATACCCTTAATGAGATAGGTTGTTCTTATCTTTCAACTGTCTAGTATCTCTTACTCTGCAGTAGAAGATAATTTAGGAGAGTATTCTGCTTTTATTTATCTTTCACCCAACATAAGCTGAGAAATCTGTCCAAAAATGAGCTGTGTAATTCTTCGGCAATCCCGCTACTAAAATGGCGGGTCACCAACGTCAAGAAATGTCTTCCTAAAACATGCAGAACGCAGGATTTTTCATTTTGTAGGGCAACTTTAACTTTCAATTTGGAATGCTTTTCCTATTTATCTAACAACTATTTTGAGTTTCATACACCTTTACTGATGAAAAAATTATGCACAACTTAAAGATTACAATTGCATCACAAAAGCAAATGGCCCATATAGTAATACAAGTCCAACATCAAAATAAAATTCAGTGTCCAACTATCAAAAGCCCCACAAGCTAACTGAGATATGGCTAGTATTATGCTAACTAAGTTCCTCAAACATTTTCATCCAAAATAGGAAAACATAGCCACGCAGCTACATAATTTCGATATCATAAAAAAAAATCTAAAAAGCATATAATAAATGCAATTAATTAAAACTCATACATAGACAACATGTGATGTTTATGAATAACATGTTTGACTTCAAATGGTTTTCCCTACTTGCTTCCAGCTCCTCATTGAGCCAATCCGTCAATTTCATCTTCTTGTGCCGCTTGCAATTGATATCATCTTTTACTAACTGCGAGAGGAAGTGATGGTGTCGACATTCAAAGTCAAGGGCTTAGAGGATAGACAGGCAAAAATCTCTCCAGATGCTGCAACTGAAGCTAGCTGGAGTCCAAGAGCAAGACAATGGATAAAATATGCATAAGGGCACTTTGACAAGGCAGCTGGTAAAAACCAATGTGGCGTGGTGATTGCTCAACTTAGCTCAGCGTACATGCAAGATACCTGCTTCCAAACAACGTCCTTGAATTTGTCCTAGTGATCATGCCTTCTGATACCTCTGTCATGTAGGGTTGTCGCTTGTTGGGTCCAAAGAGGTTTTTTTAGGAAATCTTGGAACTTGCAGGCCAGGAACTGCTTTCAAAGGCCAGTAATGCCCGTTAAACTTTCACTTTGTGCAAGACAGAGTCTTAAGCAACCATGGACCCCAGTAATCAGCAATGCAATTTTCCCGTCCTCAGGCTTACATGATACTACTGCAATTGAACCTCTTCGTATGTTGCCACAAAGGCACAAACAATGGTAGCAAACGCAAAGCTATACTCTTTGCAGGTAGTTTAGTTGTCGGGATTGCTTTCACGGTGGTGGAGCACAAAGCAGAATCATGATAAGGCAGCATGTCCAACAGCCAAGCGCATAGTAGCAGATGGATGCCTTATCCAGCTATGCTTAACTAAGGTTTCTGCTTGATGAAATGCAACGGTGTGAAATTGCCTCGCCCAGTAATCCTTAGTCATAAAAGGGAACGAATCACATTGTAATTTGTAATATTAAAGTTACCACAAACCATCCAAAAAAAGGGAAAGGAAAGAGGAAAAAAGACACAACTTACTCCCCAATAAATAGTCACTGTAGTGAGTCAAGTTACCAAATCAACCAATCATGACCATGGAACAGTTTTATTTGATAGGCTAGACAGGAAAAGACATGTCTTAAGAGCAACCATTGATGCCCCAAAACATAGAGGGAAACAGAAATTCTCTTGCAGAAAGTTACAACCTCCTCCTTCCCTCCCTCCCTCCCCCCTTTGGGGGGGGGGGGGGGGAGGGGGGGAGGAGGAATGACAGTACGTAGTGAAGATTGAATGAACTACATAGAGCATATATGAATATGCAACATAATAGCAGCAAAGAAGGGGAGGGGACCTGTAGCCATCCAAACATCAGACTTGAGCCAAAGGAAAACATTGTAGAACATCATTATATGACTAATGATACAGGGTAGTACCTCACTCTAACTTGACGAATTGATTGAAAGCCACTGGTTATATTCATCCATCCTTATGATGAAGGAGCTAGAACGAGGCAAACCTCCACCACCATATGCCTGCAGGATAATTAAGTTGTTTTAGTAAGGTTTGATATGAAGCATCAAGGCCGCAAAAGCATCCATATATTGACAGCAACGAGTAGAAGAGAAAAACAGATTGTGCAAAATAATACCTTCGCAATTTCAGAGGTATCTGTAGAATCATTGGTACTCCTCAGGCACATTTTCAGGTTCTTCCTTTGCATGAAAATAACAGCACCAATAGGCCTGAGCATCAACAATTTCCATAGATGACCAAGACTGTGACTAAAACACTATGAATTAACAAGTTAAATTATAAATGGTGCACAGCCCCACCCCCAAACCCCCCCCCCCCCAAAAAAAAAAAATGACACACAACCAAAAAGTGCAACAAACAATCAAAAGGCACATAGATATTCTGATGACATCAGTCAATCTTTTTACGCATCATTTTACAAAAGTGCCAAGATAATGAAGATTGCTAATGCTGTTTAGGCTCTGCCTATCAGCCATTATTGACCTCACATAATGAACAGCTAAAATTAGATAGTTCCCAGCCCGTTTGAATTAAAACTGGAGCCGGTTCGATAACTTAGCTTGTACAAAAAGAATTCAATTGAACAGTTGAACATTCACCATAACTTTACACTTTTAGGAATGCCCTGGCTCTGACATTGATAGTTTGACAGATTTGTATAGAAGATAAAGTTACCTCAGGCCAGCTGCAGCACTCCTTAAGCTAAGTTCTCTGCCAATTTCATCACTAAGATCTGGGTTGCCATCAGCTCTAACGCCCTATGAAACAAACAAAAATAAAGCAATTATTTTTCATAGAGACATGTCCACAAAACAATGGGACACTTTTGACCTATAATGACACATTTTTATGTTCAATATGGGGAAAACATTTTAATGACCACAATCTTTCCCTTGCGTCTTAACATCAGCAGAGTACAAAAAAGATTAAGTTGGAAAACCTATAGAAAGCTATAGGTCAACGTAACAACAAAGACTCAAAGCAGTCATATAATTTACCAGGCACTCCCCATAGAGACCTCGACCTAGCCGAATTTTAAAAGCTTTCCCCACAAACTCCATGGCAGCATCTTTTCGAGTTGATATATGTGAATTTCCCTGGGCTATCAGTTCCTCAACGCTCATCTCCAGCAACTGAAACGAGACAGAATTTTGCTGAGTACCGCAAAATAAATTAAAGAACACACTATCGCTCATCAGGATAATGACACAACAATGCCACAATCATGATGTTAAGTGCAATGAAATAGAAAGGAGAATTGAGAAACGCAATATATAGTATCAAAACAATAGCTGTGATTGAGATCCATTGCTAGCTGATTAGCTATTGAAGCACTAAATTTGAGAAAGAAATGCAAATATAAAAGAGTTACCTAACTGCCAAAGTTCAAGCCCAATATAAAGTTAATATAAATCAAACATTAAAAACTACTCAATTTCCAGGACATGTTAACAAGCCAGACCGATATCTTGGAGTCCCACCCAGGGCAAGGCCTAAGGGAATCTGCATGCAACAATATCCTTACAACTTAACTTCAGAGAGAGCATTTCTTGGTGGATTCTGGATTTGGTAGGTATTGACAACCGGTCGCTTATAACTAAAGAAGCAAGGGACAGCTAGTGGAACATTTTGCTTTAGAGCACTGTAATATCACTCAGAAAAAGCTGCTCAATACAGATTTTTTCAGCTACTAGGGAAGTGAAGGCAGTCAATTTCTATCCATAAATGGAGAAGCAATATGTCCTCCGGCATAGATGAGCAATTTGATGCAACCAATCTCATCATGGGTGTGGGTGTGGGTATCGGTGGGTACGAGTGTGTGTGTGTGTGCGCGCGTGCGCGCGTGTCAAGCTCATCGTATACCTGCTCATACATGTGTGGATTAGTGATGCAGTTTAGTTTGGACCTCCATTCAGAGATACCAATATTAAATGCCTTAATGTCTGCAAATCTCCAGCAACGTAGATCCCCATCTTCAAGGTACTTCAAGAGTGATTCCACATGATCTTGATTGTTTATACCCACAAGACTATCAGCGACACCCTACATCAAATTAAGCAAAAACGCTCCTCCTTGTAAACCACAGTATAAATGATCTATAAAATTCAATGGAAACTAAATTTATTCACGTAACATTTTCATCAGTTGATGTGCCATCTTTGAGTTTGCTTGAAAAGTATTCATAAACAGCTCTTGAGCTACTTTTCCCAAGGTCAATGTGAAATGTGAATTTCCCAGAAGATTCTCCTAGATGAGGGAGCTTAGAAAGAGCTGATTTCCGATGATCAAAGCATATGCCCCTAACATCAAGTGGAAAACCAAGTCAAATTCATCATACAAGAAGCCCAATTTACAAATAGATCATCTCTATCATGGATGTCATTTGATTACTCGCTCCCTGTTCTCCTCAAAAGCTCCGCAGCAAATTCTTTTGGACCAATCAAATCAAGAAAATAACATGTGCTCAGCCCTTCAAAACATAAATCATCAACCCTGTTGTCGCAATAAGACATCAAAATCCATCATATCAGCGTACATAACACCGGCTGCAAGGACATTTTGATTGAAAAAACTAAATGCCAAAACCAAAAAAAAAAAAAAAAAAAAAAACCCCATCGAATTCAAGATACTCCAATGCAGAAAACACCTTAAAGAAAGCATTTTTTTCATCTTAATACTAGTTTCCAATCACCTTGGCAAGCCATATAACTATTTGTTTATCAGTGAACTCAACAATGGAATTTATCAACCAACTAGGCCGAGCAAATATCAATGTCCACGCCCTATATTCTAGGCTAGGTATCAAAAAAATACCAAATCTTTTTTCTTTCTTTGTTTTTAACTCTATATAGGAGTGTCATTGAATCACTTAAATTAATCTAGGCAAGAATCAAATATACATGAAGAGACAGACATCATTTTCGGTGACAATGAGCCTAAAATCCAGCTTTCTTCAGCAAAACAAATTTTTGTAAATGCATGACGACCTTATTCCACAAATGAAATTAAGAACCAACAATAACTTCATAACTCACTGCTACATTGACAACAATGATGTTCATTGTTCATAATCTGAATGTCAATTATGCAACTTCTACATCTAAATCACGGAGAGAGAGCGAGAGAGAGAGAGAGAGAGAGACCTGAGAGGGACGACGGAGGAGAAAGGCAAGATGAGGCAAGGGATGCCGAGACGTGAGTGGAAGAGGTGAGCGAAGAGGGCGGAGAACGCGCCGGAAAATGAGGGGTAGTTGTACAGCGCCATCACCGGCGTCTGCTCCTCGGAAGCCTTTGCGATGGCCTCCAAGGCGGCGTCTGAACGGAGGTGGCGGAGCTGCGGCAGCGAGAGCGGTGGACGTGCGCAGCTCCGCCAGCTGCGGAGGAGAGAGAGCAGCATGGTGTTGGCGTGGCTCGGAGCTTCGTTGAGTGCCGGGTCGATTTTGAAGGCCGAGTTTTCTTGTTAGTCCGAGCAATTTCGAGGCAGCGATTTGGGCCGATCCGGTACATATCGAAGCCCCTTTTCTTTTCGGACTCATAACTCATTTGTTTTGTTATTCTTTATTTTATTTATATAAGATTTTTCTTTCAAATGATGAATTAAGTTAACTAAAGTTCTTAATTTTTCATTATCGTTTGAAAATAAGAAATGTCACACAAGCTTACTTTCGCTATAATAAAAATGTATCATTTGGTGATGTGGGGACATATTTAATTTTGTGAGAAAATATACACCAAAATATGTTCATGTGAAATGATACATGTTGCACTTTTCAAGGAATAAATATTCAAACAGCATTTTTCATTACCTTTGCCTATTGCAAGGTTCTTTGACTTTGTCTAAGGCAAATTGTATGAGAATATATACATATATAATGACAGAGCTAAAATCATATTGTGAGCTTAATGATGTTACCCATATGTGATCATTAAAAATAATATTAGCTAATCAAGTTTGTTTAATTAAAAACTCTATTATTTAGTTCATATATATATATATATATATATATATTTTACGGGGAGTATGGACATGAGTTGATTAACCACGCAAGAGGGAATAGCTTACGTCATTTTCCACCTACTCTACTTCGCCCATACTCGTTTCTTTTTCCCCAAGACAGACAAACAGTAAGTACACACACACACAAAGAATGACTCATGATGAAGATCGGAAGGTATCAGCAGGCTAGTGCGATCAAGGGGGTTACAAATTATTTTTACTTACTCATCATAAGTTACCAGCTCCCTTTTCCATTCTTTTACTCATTTTACCATTCTATCAAGGAGCTAGAGAGAGAAAGAGGAGAGTGTTAGAGTAGGATTTTAACAAAAGATGAGACTAAGCTAACTTGCTTGGGATTTTCCTAATCATCAAGGGGCGAAGAGAATGTTAAGAATCTACTTTAAGGTATGAGTTTTCTTAATCCCTTGTATAAAAATTAGTTTTAAAGTTAAAATATTTTATTATGATGTATGATTGTGTTATTGATTTACAAGAGTTAGAGTGTCTTCTTATATAGTTAGTTTATTTTAAATGCGAATTTTTAAGTTATGCATGTCATGTCTTGCAAAGATATATGTCATGTTATCGATATGTATTCTTTAAAGTTGTTTTTCTAAGTCGCCCTGCATAAATAGTGGTATTAGTAATCTTGGCATGATGTTATGGTTGACGAGTTAGAATAATCAAATTACTCGCTTATCTTACTAGGCACGTAGATCATGATTTTGCAATGTTGAAAAAATCCATGAAATGTTGTTGAGTTAAATGTTATCATGTCGCTCTTTTTATTTATTTTTGTGTACATGATATTATTTCAGTAACGTGATAAATTATTTATGTAGTCTTGATGTTGTAGTGGTTTAATGTTATGCTTGAAAAAAAAAAAAAATCAGAATAGAATTCCTGAGCTGCTAGAGAGAGAGACAAAGAGGAATTATTAGTATTCAACAATGAGAGTGTTACATGATTTGTGAAAAGAAAAGAAAAATTATTTACAGGAGCATAACAATAACAATAATGATAATAAATTATTTACAGGAGCATAACAATAATAATGATGATGATGATGATGACGACGACTAGAAAGCCTAGTTGGAGGCCTGAAAGGGGTATTTTTCATATTATTTTGAATAGGTTTATGTTAATTTATTTAGCACCTGACGATTATCAGGGAAAAGATGTCTTAGTTGATGAGCATTTTTATGGTCTTTTAAATTTCTTTAAGCCGAGTTTTTGAAATCTGGTGAACAAAAACTATTAAATTTTACATATGACATCATTTGAAGCGGTTTCAGTTTGATACATAAGATAAATGTGCACATTTATGTTATGAAGTCATTGAGTTTGGTCTTTGGTGCTGGGTTTGAGCAAACAGTACCTAAAGGAACGAGTAACTAAGTGCCCTCAAATTGGCTATTTGTTAGCAGATTCCACCTACCAGTAGATTCCGCAGTGACATAGATCACGAAGTGATAGTTTTCCACTCAGAAACATGTCCATATTTTTTCCTAACGAGGGTATAAGTCCCCCATCGCTTAAATGCCAGTCCTCTTGCGTAGGCAGTCTTTTGGCCAAGTTTGTTTTCCTATCGCATATTCACTTGTAGAGAAATCGACTTTTAGTGAGTAGTGTGCACTTAGTAAATCCCTAACCCGAAATGAAAATTGTTTGGTGAGAAAAATTCTAATTATGTGAAAAATATATGCATGTTTTCCCTTCTTTTTAATTCCTCGAGCTTAATTGTGTTGTTACTAAAGAATTTTCCAGTGATGCGTCATTTGTGCTCAAGAAAGAAAGGTTTGTGATAATTGTGAAAAGTATATTTGGTCATGCTAATATTACTATTAATGTTACTATTATTAATTGTTCTAGGTAAAATCTATTTTGGTTTTGGGAGGAGATAACTCCCACTGAGTTGTGGTTGCTCACCTTCCCCTAAATTTTTTCCTTTCAGATTCTCAGCAAAGATTAAGGTATGTGCCATGATGTGTCTTTCGGAGACTGGTACTTGGATTTGATGATCAACCTTTTGTAATTTGCATGCATTAACTTTAAGTAATTTGTATAACATTAACAAGTTGTAACATTTTGGTGCATGTGGTAGATGTTATGAATCAGCCTTGGTGGCCTTCCACCAAAACTCACATATTTTGTTATGTTGCTTGTGATGAGAGTCATAAGAACTCTGTTGTCGTATAAGGTCATGAGGGTCTACATTCTCCCCCCCCCTCTTGGACTCCATAGTTAAAGCATGAAGCTCTTTCAAGAAAAACTGTCTTACATTTATCCTTAAGGTTACTTTCAAAGGATTTTAGTAATGTTGATAGGTGTGTTACGCCATACTAGATGAACTTCTATGGCATCTGACGCTAAGAAGATAGCTAGAGAATAATAGACGATAGATAAATTGTTTTATGAATTAAGTTGAGCCTAAATGTGGTTTCTTTGTGAAATAATCATTGGACCACCAAAGTACCTCTAAAGATGTTTTCATTGCAGATTGATTTGCTAACATCTATAGTTTAGCATTTTAATTTATTAACCACCCAATACAAAGAAGCTCTTCTTTATCATCCATAATTGAGCACATGAAAATGCAAGTGAACTCGATTTAAATAACTTGAATTCCACCCCTTGATTGCCGAGTAATCATTAACTATCTATTTACTCCTCATCAGAGTCTTGACAATTAACGAACTTACCTGCTACTGCACTCTGCTCGAATAGCTTAGACTTATCATCATCATCATCTACATCAACTATAGGTCTTCTTGCGATAAGGGGAGGTGGACATTATGAGGTTCTATGAACCAGGACGAATGCAAAAATGGTAGAAAGACAAATAGGAGAATGATAATGCAAAGATTGCACCAAAGAATAAGCATCAAATCCAAACTACTTAAACAATGCAGACCGCCACTCGTCTCACTCCCCCATTATGACATTGTTGCTCAAACCAACCAAAGCTTACCATCCAAATTGCTCATCTCCTCAACCAATTACCATGAACGAAAATAACTTACTCGCTGAACAGAATATTAAAACTAGCAATTTATGATATCTTTATATTGCTGTACATCCAATAATTAGGTTAAGTAATCGTGACACTATTACGAAATCAAATTTCATTAACTAGAAAATAACAATGTATGACTATAAAGTATAAACTATTTCATTGTATTCACTATTTTATTATATTAATGCATTGTAATTCATTGTTAGCACTAAACCATTATTTAATTGCCATACGGGGTTGCCTTTTCACGTAAGTACGAGAGCACTCCGGACGTTTCTGGCAGTATGACTTCAGATACTCTCTCTCTCTCTCTCTCTCTCTCTCACATCTCTGTACATGATGCTTCCATTTTCGATTGATCGCCGCAATTCGCATGTTGTATCTCCATTCCTGCTCAGAGCTGATTCAAAATTCGTTCATTATATCTCCTCTAATGTTCACAGTCTATATGCGTGTCGATGATCTTCAAAAAGCCCTAATGTAAGGCAAAGCTTGCTTTCTTTTGCGGTTGTTTCTGATCATTATTCCATGTTTTTTTACACATGTTCTTTGATTTCTTTCCATTGATTTTCAGCTAAGATGAATCGCTGGTTCTGATTGTGTTATACCAAGCGCTTCTAGTACGGGAATGCAGAATGTGGTAAGTTCAAATTTGTTTTTTCCTCCGCAAAACCGTGCAATTACTGAATTACATGATGTTGACGAAGGTGATGAGTATGAGAATTGTGAACAGTGATACATCATGGTTTGATTATTTTTGCTATGCCTCTTCCCTTTATCGTCTAGTTTAATAGTTCCAAAGTTTATAATGTTGCCTTATGAGATATGGATATAGATGGATTTCCGGTTAGATACATGAATTTTGTGCTTTTCTCTGGCTATGCTTGCCTTGAAATTGTACCACTTGTTGTTTAGTTTATTTCTCCTTTCAATTTGCTTCTAACGTGCAAGTGGGATGTGCAAGTTGCCAAGTTGGTTCCCAGCATAACTACTACTAGTAGAGTAGTGGGTCTTCTATAGGACGGTTTTACTAAAGAGATAGTGTAAAACGGAGATGATCAAGCTAAGGGTGAGTTTTAATAGTTATGGGGGTAACTAATTACATATTTATGGTGATTTTTAACTAGAGTATTAGTCACCCATAAATAATAAGTTAGTTTAAAACGGGTTATTAGTTATCCCAACACTTTTGAAAGTCATTCCTCAGTCCATCTCACCATAATGCTACCATGAGATCGTCTTACACAAGAGTTTGTGTTATATCTCAAGGACTCATGTTAAAATGGGTTTTTGGATTGACGCACATGTATAGTTGCTTCATTTCATATTCTTCTTAGCGTTAGTTGTCTACATGGGAAGAGAAATCGCGAATGCCTTTCAGATGTAATACAGTGCAAGTAGACTACCGTTAACATATGTGATAACATAAATCTAGAAGTTATTTTCTGCAGTGCAGTGCAACCAACATAGGTTGGTTTTGATTGTCTACTATCCCCTGACTGTGAAAGAAGTTCAATACAAATGTTCTATATAGATTTAAAGGGTGGGGTTGCTTTTAGCTGACTTTCTTGTCTATAGTAAGACTAATTGCACCTATATGTTGATCGTTGAATCCCAAGTTGTTCGCCTATTAATGACGATGAGAATAGGTCCGCATTTGTATGCTTTCATGTCCATCGTGTATTCTTCAATACCACTGCTAAAACTGACCCATTACGTTCTAGGTCATCTACGTTTTTGGGGCAAAATCATACTGAATACATGTATTCCTAAAAGTGCACTTGGCATTTAATTGGATTAGTTGGAGCTATGATTGGTTCGATGAGTTTGAAAGTTACCAATTATGTGAACTCGACACTTGGAAAGTTTATAAAATAAGGAAAAGTGGTGTCAAAAACAGAAAGTAACCCAAATTTTTAGAACTTGTGCTTTACATACCAAATTATGAGCATACTTGTGTTGCATATATCAACTTCGCCGCCGATGACTTTCTGTTTTTTTTTCTTTTTTCTTTTTAATAAATGATGAGTAATCAAAAAACTTCATTAGATAGACACCAAGGGGGTGCCACCCATGTATGGAAGGGAAATTACAAAACCATCATGCCCTCAAGCGCATAATATTATCTATAAATTCAAAAAACTCATGTTTCTCCCACCATTAAGCACATGACTCTCAGAAAGTAGCCTAAAATTTTGATAGGACAACGCTTTGTCCTTGAAAATGCAACAGTTCTTTTCCTTCCAAGTACACCAAATGGTCAAAGGAATCATCTTCCAAATACTACAAACAAATATGCTTGTAGTTTGCTGTGTCCAATCTGTATTTTAAACTTTGGACTAACTTGTATAATTTACAATTTGGATGGCTATTGTTTGAAAAGATATTGCCATACTTGAGAAAATAAATTATCCCATCTTACTATTGAAGTGGTAGATGCTATGATTTTGTTATATGGTATCAAATGTAAACATCCTCTTTGCACTTAAATGAGGTTGCTATATTTGAGCACTGACACGTTGCGCTAGTGAGAGTCTAGGATCTGGGTCTGTATTGTTATGCTTCAGAAAAAAGGGGGGCGGGGTTGGAACCCTGTATGACCAAATTATTATAGCTATGCTACCTTTGCAAAGATATATTGTAATATTTACTGAAAAGCAACCATGTGCAGTCTAATTTTTATAGCTGTCTGTGTCTGTTCACAATGTATTATTTAGAGAGGCTTCTAGGATCATTTACAAATTACATCTTACCACACTTGGATTGCATGCCAATTTTTAATTTCATCTATATCCATAGTCTTTTGATCTATGGATGCCCATTTTATAAATTTTATGAGCTACTTGGAACTCGAGAATCTATTGGGAGTCAAAATTTTCCTGAATACGAAATAAGTGCTCCCCCCCCCCCAAACAATGTGTACATCAGTCGAAATTCATATTCTCCAAGTTCATCATTGATCATTTTGTCCAGCAAAAAAGTAGATAATGATGCAATGTGTAATTAAATCATTATACGTGCACATGGATGAAAGCCTAACTTGGAAGTAGTTATAGGCAAGGATTTAAAATGCGGTTTTGGTCGCAATTTCGGTCTCGATCGCGATATGGCAAAATTGCTCCAATACGGCAATTGCGTCCCACATCGCGGCTATCGCAGCATGAAAACGCGGTTCGCCGAATTTCAAAACCTTTCCAATGCGGCCGTTCCGTCGCGGTTTGGCCACATTTTGAATCCATGGTTATAGAGGTGTATTTTATGCCATTGAGAAGTGATTGGAAAAAATACCAAGAAATTTCATGTTGCAAACAGGGTAATAAAATGAAAGATAAGCATATGAAATGTGTAACTAATAAGAGGACGTTAAATTGGAGGGTGGAGGGGGTGCATGCATTGTTTTCATGTTTGCATACAGCTTTGATATGTAGTGATTTTTTTAAAATAAGGAAAAGAATAAATATATATCATTAACAAAAGGCTGGATGCAAAGATAGCATCCTACAAAAAGCTATACACATCCTATATGCACAGTATCCACAGAATCTAAGAGATCAAGAGAAGAGTAATAAAAGATCCTTTTTGTCCCAAAAATAGAGTCTTGATGAAATAATCTTTAAAACATTGAAGTGGCATCTCCACACCCTCAAAGACTCTCCTATTTCTTTCGCGCCAAATGCTCCAAAAGATTACATGAGGAAATAATCTAGCATTCTTCTTTTTCGCTTTCCTACCAAAAAAGCCCTCCCATGCATAGAGGTGATTCGAAATAGAATTGGACATAACTCAAGAAACTCCCAAGCAACTAAAGGTTAGATCCCAAAGAGCTCTTGCAAAAGGGCAATGAAGCAATAAGTGGTTCACTGATTCTGCTGCAGCCTTGCATAACGGGCACCAGTTCACCAAGATCTTAACCCTCTTTTGCAAATCATCGTAAGTCAAAATACTGTCATGGGTAGCCTCCCAAACAAAAAAACGACACTCTAAATAGAGCCAGAGATTTCCCAATGATTTTCCGTGGAAAATAGATTCCCCATATTCGATGCAATGTTGTAGAAGGCACAAAGGCAAGCCTCATATAATAAGACTTCACCGTGAAGCTCCTTTTGATATGTAGTGATATACTCCCTATAGTAATGATATTGCATCGTCTAGCATTACCATTCTCCTAGTGTTCCCCCTCTGGGGGTGTTGTTGCGAAAAACAGCGATTTCTTAGTGCCAAGGATGGGCTACAGGTATAGTGTACAAGAAAAATGATGAAACAACTGTTGACGTGAGAGAATGCAAAGATTTGTCTAGTGTTACTCCCTAAAAAGGCTTATGGAGAGCTCTAAAAAACATCCTGGAGAAGCCAAGCATAGCCACAATGGTACTGACACTAAGAGCCCAAGTAGTGGTCGATTTATTGCTTGGACTAATGGAAGCTATTGCCGGAGAATTGGGAGGGGTGTACTGGAGTAGTGTAGCAATTATGGAAAAGAAGAATGACCCCCTCCCCAAAAAAAACAAAACACTATATTAAAAAGAGAAATTTGATGAAGATAAATAAAAACGATAGATTTTTTTTTTTTTTTTGGGGGGGGGGGGGGGGGGGGGAGTGTAAGTAATATATTAGAATACAAGGAGAAGGCAAACATAGTAACATGTAACAGTTCACACTTCACAGTGATGGGAGAGGGGAATTGGACACAATGGAATGCCTAGCTACGCAAATATTAGAGATGCTTGCAAGCGTTTACTAGGAATATTCAGTATGAATGCTATCAGCATTTCCAAGCCTTCCCAAATAAGTTTAAGGTTCTTTGATAAATGGAATCGTGTCTGACTGATCACGAAGTGTTCCTCTTACCTACGACCTTGTCCTTGGATAATCATGAGATCTAGATTTACAGGCACAAGTGGTAAACTTGCCTGTTTGTTTTCTTCTATCAGAATGATACATTTTAGAGGTAAATTCTCTTATAGTAAATTACTTGGGTTTGGAAATAGGGAAAGCCAAAATGGAGGAAGTCGGAAGTCTTATTCTTTTTATCAACAAAACACATAAATTTCTGTTTGTGACAATGAGGAAATTGCTATACCGAAAAGCTTCATGACTCGTGGTTGGCAGGGATAGAGCTTAAACTCTGAAGCCTCAAGTTCACTCATGGCGAAGAACTATTCAGTTATAGAGTTGAGAATTCAAAGACAGACGTCAACATGGTATCTTCTGACAATCTGACAAATTGATAAGGCTGAGTCCATTTGCTTTCATTTCTTATTTTCCTCTTTTCATTGTTTTCTGTTTTTCAGTAATGTTTTAGCTTTGGACTTTATATTCTAGATTAAACAAATCGGTCTTATATTGTTTGCTTTTTATACATTCTTTAGTAGGAGGTAGTTGATGCTTTTTTAATCAAGTCTAATTTAATTGTTGTCGCTATAATTGCAATATAAATTTTCGATTTTGTCATCTCCACAAGCCCATGATAAGTGTGGGTATAATTCTATCGGTGACTTCCTTTTCTTCCCCCGCCCTTCTAATTCAAAGTAATTCCTGTTTATTATCTCTTAAAAAAGGCATTAAAATGCCTACCGGTGGTGCATAAGTGGATTTTACACCATCAAGATGATCTAGAAAAAGGCTTTACCATGCCAATTCTGGTAATTAAATAGATTTTGCACTACTAAGAAGTATATAGAACCTTAATGAGCAAAAGATAAAAGAATATTTGGTTGATGTGTTCCTCGTACTTGCTTAGTTCTCTATATTGAGTGAATGGATACATAAGAAAATAGTTGCTCTGATCTAGAAATTAATGCATATGCTGATGGATGCTTGTATATGCACTCTAAAGACTCCTTGAATTTGGAAAACTCATAGAAGGAGACAAAGGAACAATAGACGATGGATGTATATGGTTTTTGTTGTGTTAAAAGCCCAAAATAGTGCTAGATGGTTATATGGTTTTCTTGTTATGCAAAAATCTTAAGAAATATAGTGAAGATTATTAAGAGGGAAAGCTACAAATAAACTCTTGTTCGATGTTAATCGAGATGAAGGGTCACTAGTTAGCAAACATACATCTGTGGACTATAACAAATGAAGTTTTGCTCTTTGTTGGGATGATGTCCTGTACTTTTGCTTATTGGTTGTGAAGTAGCATTCTTGTTGATTTCAAATTAAAGTTTGACACAAACAACCATGCAGCTAAGGTGTAAGACTGCGTATATCTAAGGGAGTGATTCTTGGGGAGCCAAACTGACGAAAGCACAGTGTGAAGCTTGAAAGTAGGATTCATGCATTGCCTACTATCCCATCCTCAAAAAACTTATAAACCATCACCCATTCATCCTCAATCTGTGTGGTGATTTCATGTTTTCTTTATGCGTCTGGTGTAGAGCGCCCTTAAACTTCAAATCTATAAAAGAGATATAAACATCTACCCCGAGTTATTTTGAAATATTTTGTGGAAATCATTCCCCTCCCCCCTCCCCCCAAAAACAATTAAATGTAATATTATGAACCGTTTAAAGCTGACATGCTAGATGCCTGACTAGGCATGTGGATGCATGACTGCCACTAAGTTAGCATTAGGTGGGTCAACTAATATTACATTTTATTGCGAAGTGTTGAAAATTATTTCCAAAACCTGAGGGTTAAAATTATTTCAAAATAAGTGAAGGGGGAAGATGTCAATATTTTTTCTAGATATGTTATATATGTTGTTTTGCTGAATCCAAACTTGTCAATCGAAATACAATCTGTGTTCTTTTTGATAAAATGCCAACTGAATCCAACCTAATTCAAATGTATTCAACTGTACGTGTGCTTGTTTAATTAGTATATGACTGTGTGCTCTTTCTGTGGAAGTTAATCTTTGTTTCTCAATTCCGACTCAAACAGTACAGATTTTGACCCTTTTTTTGGTAGTGAAACGGTATCATCAGTTTAAATTTTTGAAATGGCCTCATGAAATTAGAATCCCCAAGGATTAGATATATAACTGTTTTTCAACATTAAATTTTGATTAGATCTGCCCCCTTCCCCCCAAAAAAAGAAGGTATGGGATTTAAGGTAGTGGCCAAAGTTAACTCCCCTCTCCTCCCAAAAAAAAAAAAGAAAAGGATAGAAGGGGCAGTGAGGATTCTTACCTTGGAAATCTATTGTACTGCAACATTTTCCTGCAAATAGCTACAAGTCAAACAGCTAGTTCGTAGATTTTGTACATGATACTGATAGTTGCTAATGTCTGTGTATGAGTCGCAATTAATCATCACGTACCATGTGTCTGCTGGCAATAATTTGCTACAATTGTAATGCAGTGAGAGCTAGGTCTTCCTCTTATATTCTCTCAAGTGTAGCAGTTAACCCAGTTTTGTGGCTATTTGAGCATTTTATTGCATTAAAACATCAAGATGTTCACTATTCTTTGATGTGTTGTTTTGTCTCTATTAATTGTTGGCTCTATGACCATTTGCAACTTGAGATCAGTGTCTGATCTGAAAACATAGATAGAGCCTGACATGTTACCGTAAGTGTAGAAGATTTAATTTCTGTTCTGTTATAAGGAGGTCTGATGAGAATATATGACTACGAAAGCAATTTAAGAGTAGATACGCTTTGATGGAGCAGCTGGTAAACAAGAGCAATGGAAGGTAATTATCCTGGTTCAGAGATGAGAGCAGTGATCTGGCTTTGTTCAGTTAGAAGGAAAGATGGCAATGGTGAAGTAAGACAATCGAAATATTATAGGAGTAGCATGGTAATTTTCCTGTGCTTATCATGGCTTTCCTATCATCTGGATTTTTGGGGAGTTATGCTGTAAGGATTTGGTTATAAGTATTCACTACAGGTAGACAGATTTTGCAAAAGAGATAGCATGTCTTCGGCTTGGAGCCTTGGACTTTGACTCGAAAGGGTTAATTGTCACTGGCTGGATCTGGTAGACATATTATGCGCTGTTATGCCTGCAGTTTTCTCTTCATAAACCTTGGCTTCCTGGCCAGAAGGGAAATCATCATGCGCACATTTTCCTCTTTATCTGCATGAGATTAATTCAATCTTTTTGTAAGTCTTGGAATGTGCTGCTTGTATTTAAAAAAAAAAAAAACCTTGTTTTGCGCCTAAAGGAGAATGAAGAGCTCAAAAGACCCGGTTGGTGTGGGCATACCTCTTCTAAATAATAATCTTAGCACAGCTTAGACACTAGGGAGCAGCAGGAAGTGGCGTAGATTCTTGGAATAGTTGTGATGTTTGTCCGTACATTGTGTCTTTTGTCCTACAGGGTAGGTTTGGTCCGGAGTATGGTGGTCCTTTACCTGGAAATGTGGCCATTTCGGTTTAAGAATCTTGTGCAGTTTCAGTAGACTAGAGCATCCATGAAACGGCCATGCATTGCCATTGAAGCTCTAGATGAACTCAGGAGGCATGTTGGTCCAAGTATAGATTATGTAATGCTAGGCTGTCAAAGATCATTGACCTAAGCTTTTGAGTTGTGTAACAGCAATATGTTTACTGCCATATAACTCTAGGCTCCTTTCTGGACAGTATAGCATTAGTTATAAGACACTATACATTGTGATCTGTGTACATCCCTTTGGTAGGCTTCGCATGAGAATGTCACTGTCATAAAATTCTCAATGTAAGACAGGCCTAATTTTCAAGTAGATACTAATAACAAGTTCCATAGCTTTATCCGGTAGATCATAGATGATAGAACCTCTTCTGTGGTCAAAACGATGTCTAGACTACGCTTTTATATGCATTGGACCTTCTAATAATGTGACAAACAATTGTGTTTGACTATCATTTGTTGTGAACCGTGTGATATAGTCCTTTCTTATTATATGGCAATAAAGGTGGGTTAGTAAAGTAAAGGTTAGAAAGTTCTTTTCTTTAGAACTTGTAGCATTCGGGGGCAGTGAATTCTGTTGGTGACTGTGGCAGATGCGAGCGTAGGATGACACCCTTCCCCTCAGTGGTTGCAGCCTTCTCACAAGAATTTATCCCTGTATTCCCCTTTGCTGCGTCAGAGTCATCTGGAGATATAGACACTCATTGTACTGAGTTAAACTTCTTATCCTTGGGCTCCCTGCCCACTGGCATGCTGATCATTTGTCTTTTGTGGTCGATTTTCATCATTAGATGTTTTGGATGCAGGATACTGGGTAGTCTGTGTGAACTTTTTGTTCCCTTACTAAGTGCTTCAGAAAAGGAGTTTTTGCAAAGCAGGCATGCTTTTATCTCAAAAAGAAATACGGTTCAAATGCTGTGGTCAAAGACGGTTTTCTAAAATCTAGGCATGCAATTCTCTCTTTTTTGTCTATGGAAGAAGTGGCGTGACCAATATTTTTTTTTTTTGGGGGGGAATTTATGATTGTAATAGGATGACGGGGATGGTCTGTACAGGATCAAGGAGTAATTGTCTGTTGAGCACCCCAGTATTCCTCGGTCTTTATTGCAAAAGAAAAGGTTCTGTGGTTACAAGCATTTAAGGTTATCAAACAAGCCTTTTAAGAACAAGTACATACCCTTCCTTTTAGAACAAGCAGTTCTCTTTGCAATTATTCCATGAAGTTAAATGGGCAGCTGTTGGTTGATCTTTCCTAGCTGCACTGAATTAGTTCTATATATCAGATCCGTACCAAATCTGTTGGTGTTTAATGCTCTTTTGTATTCTTCCCTAATGGCACCCGTGCAACATCATGCAGGTGGAAATTTGCCTTGATATTAACAGCAAAGCATTTGGTGTAGCTTTAGAAAATACAAGCTTGGCTAATGCAATTGCAAGCTACAGAAAAATGTAAATGACCAGGTTAGTTTTGATAAATTGATTTGACCAATTTGTCTACTGAAATTTAATTACTTTTATTGTAGTAAGTAGTTAATGCATACCCCAGCCTCATAGCTTTATTAGATATTTCATTGTTCTGCTTATCCGGCTGGCTCAGCTGGAGATTAATTGGTGAATTCATGTGATGTCCATTTTCGGCATTGCATGACATTTGCTGGGGCTGCTTTGTCTGATTCACATCTTGCTGTCCATACACCTATGAACCAGAATCTGTTTTAGGTATGCTAGAAGAACCCAGGATCATGGAATTTTGAAATGGATTGTTGACTATTACCTTCTTTTGCAGCACTGAGTTTTCTCGTTCTATGAAGTTGACCTGCTTGTGGAGTTCGATATTCTCTTGCTGAATGAGAGTTCCCTGCAATACAGTTAAAAGTTGTCAGCATTTTCTCTTATTTTTCTGGAAGTGAATACCATGATTGTAGTTGGCAGACCCTTTGGCTAAGCTGTTTGATCTCGTCAGACAGGATTTGCTCCTGCAGATAACAGTAAAATTGTTAATCCCATGCTTTCTTAAGTCTCTGAAAGTTGTGGATGGTTATAGGTTGCATTTAAAAGGCTTTGGTATTGTCTACAGCAAAGCTTCTGCACCTTCCTCATTCGGACACTTTTGAGACTTGTTTCCAATTGATTTTCCAAATTCTGCAAATCTTTAACACTCAGACCTGAAAGTTCTTGTCCCATAAGTCTCCTGCAATCATCAGACTGCAAACTTTAGTTGCTATAATGGTACAGTTTATATGCTTGTGAAATTTGCAGAAATAAAAGTTTAATGGAACATCAGAGTGAGGTGAATTATCATTCTCTCTTTAAGCAGGGGAGTTTGTCAGCTTGGATATTAGACTATATTGCCAGATTAACAATAGTTAGACCTGCTTGGTTATATTCTAAACTCACTGTTAGATTACAAGTTCCCATATTCAACCTGCTGTTATCTGGACATATTAAGCATTTCCTTTGTGCTCATCTATGTTGCATCAAGATTGGCTAACCACTGAACTTCACATGGATGATAGTGGGTTTCTGTCGAGGTACCTACTTTTGAGCATTTTGTGCTTGAATGTTGAAAGTTTTTCATTGCTGGCTTATATGCCTGATCCTTTTCTGTGGACTTAACTTCTAGCAATATAAAGCCCTAAGATTGTCACTGAAGAACTAATTTTGCTAATTGCTGAGGCGGATACCAGTCATGGGTCACTTTATATGCAGCAGTTTGCATCAGAAGGTTAAAAGGGGTTTTCCTGATTTCTTTCAGGCATTTAGCTAGTCTGTTGAGGATTGTAGTATTTGACTGGATTTTCTCATCTATAAATAACTGGATTATTTTCTGAATGTTACTGGTTTGCCAGATGGTGGTTTACTGATATCTCTAGAGAACAGCTTTTTCTTTATCCAAGATGTTGCTTGGCTGAAGATGGATTTCCAACTCATTATAATGAATGCTGCAGGTAAGAAGCTGGAAGCTGTTCGGAATTTGGGATACAACTGCATGAAAAAGCACGAGTGCCTTCAGAGTAATGTGGACAAATATCTGATATTAAGCTTTGTGGAAGCTCTTCTATTTACTCTACTATCTAAATGTTTGGAGGTTAGTATGATGCTTCACCTGTGGCTTTCTTGTAAATATTGCAGTTGTTGCCTTAAGTTTGCTGCCTCCCTTTGCCACATCTGTAAACATTGAGGAATAAAAGAGAAAATGGTTATTGCCATTTATTATGTTTTAATTTTAAACTTAAAACTTGGATATTGAAATTTGAAAGTGACACTAATATTGTAATCGTTTAGGAAGTTTTCCTAACAGGCTTTTTTGGTTTGAGATCCTATTGCCTCCAAAAGTCTGCCTTGTATAATGTTTTGTATTGAACTGCACTCTTGTTCTTTCATTCCATTTTGTATGCCAAACTACTGAATTCATCAATTGTTTTTGGAAAATATCAGCTGGTAGTTAAGTTAATGTGATAAGCTATCTGCAATTAATTAAAGGCTGAATTGGGTGTGTATTTGTTCCAGTATTGAATTGGGGAGGGACAGGAAATAAAAGGGGTTTATAGTGATTTCATTGACCCAGTTTGCACTTTCTTCAATTGTTTGGTTGGATAACTTCAAAAGAGGATTATACATCTCCATATGAAACTTCTGTTGTCTTGTTGCTCTTGAACCCCCTACCTAGTTCACTTTCGATATGCCTTTGAGCTATTCTTGCATAGTTCACTCCACTCTTTTCCTTTGTGCTGCCATTGCGTGATGGCTCTTGCCAACTCTATGCTGACTGGAGCAGAAGTTCAAGTCTCATGTGCTACTTCTGTGCTCCAGGGGAGGCTGACCATTGCACTGGATATCACCACCATAGCCGGATTCTTTTGTGGACATGCTATTCCACATTTAATCGCCTAAATGGTTACCTGATGGAAAAGGAAGGCTAGAGCTATTGTCACTCTGATGTGGACTTGCAATAGTGATGTGGGACTTGTGAAGTGAGCGGGACTTTCTTTCTAACCTACTCATCTCTTTATGTCTCTCTTTTTCGAAACTGTCAAAAGGTATGGTGGTGGCAGCTTACTTAACTAGTGTGTTGTTCAGGACTCAAATACAGTGGAAGTAGTCATGCCAATTGTGGTGTTCAAGTAGGGTGGGCATAGTCTGGCTGATCACTAGGCTGTGGGAGAGGTGGGAGAATCTCTTCATGTGAATTACAAATTTCTTTGATGCAAGGATGAGGAAATGTAGAGGTGGACCCAAAATATGGTTTGATGTCTCAAAAACAAGTCTCTATGATCCCGACAGTTAGGTTATGATGAGTGATTTAATGGAAGAAAAGATAACCAGAATTTAGAGAATGTAGGCGCTGCCAACAGAGTGTTCTAACGGAAACTCTCCATGCATCATATTATGTGCATTTTTAGTAGCATAATTCACATTAACAATGTGAAAGTAGTTGTGGTGTGTCGTATCCTTCATGTGAAAAAGTTGTTTTTATGCATATTTGGCATGTGGGTTGATGATAGTGAGCACTTATCTGGGTCTTGTGTGTGGTCACCAATTTGGTCTGGGATAAAGGGTGATATCACTCCTGTTCGCTTTCTGTCTAAGCTCAATGGAATCACTGTCAATGACTCTTCTAATGATTCAGTCAAATGGGATCTTAACTTTAACGGGATCTTCACTGTCAAGGCTTTCTATATGAAGATCGTCTCTTTGGCTTCTTCACCTATTCAGTCATTTTCAGAGGACCATTTCCCTTGCAAGATTATATGGAAAATTTTGGCTCCACTTAAAGTTTCGTTTTTTTGTTTGGGAAGCTTCCCACGGGATTATCTTGACTTGTGATAATTTAGAAAGAAGGGGTAAGATTTTATGAATAGGTGCTTTATGTGTAAAAGGGGAATCACCATATCACTTGCTGCCACATTGTCCTTTTGCTAGAGCTCTTTGGGATCTAGGCTGTAGCTGTTTGGGTGTTTCTTGGGTTGTGTCTAACTTTGTCAGGAATCATCTTTTTGTTTGGGAGGGCTTCTTTGGTGGGAAGGCTAAGAAGAAGAATGCTGTTTTTCTGTGACATGCAATTTTTTGGAGCATTTGGCATGAAAGAAGTAGGAGGGTCTCTGAGGGGGGTGGAGTTACCTCTTCAGTGCTTCAAAGATAATTTCATTAAAACTCTCTGTTTTTGTGACAATGGGAACCTTGTTATTCCTCTCTTGATCTTGTAGATTTTGTGGATAGCTTCCATGTCGGATGTATGTGGCTTTTGTAGCATGCTAACTTTGCATCCAACCTTTTGATCATGATATTATAATATCCTCTTTTTCTTATCCCAAAAAAAAAAAACTAAAATACCATGATGTGCAATGGTGTGATCAATTTAAAAACTTTTATCCATCTCCTCTTCTGAAAATTGGGTGTCTGCAAGCAAATGACACAGACAATAAGTATATCCCGCTCTGTAACAAGAAAAGCATCCAAGTCACCTTCATCACTAAAATTAGTAAGATCTTAACCCTGTAGCTTGGTTGCATTAGTTGGCGTTAAGAAGGTGGAGGTTTGAGATGAGCATCAAAGGTTTGTTGGTAAGCAGTAGTTGCTGCTGATAATAATATGAAAGAAAATTGCAAGGAACTAATGCTTTGGTAAGTAGTACTTCGAATGCTCATTAGAGAAGTCTGTAATCTGCCTTGGCACCTTTTGGTTGAGTGTGTTGGTTTATAGGGGTCTTGCTGTACAGGCAATCCACTTTGGTTAAACTTAGCTTCCCTCTCTGGCCACATTTCCTTGGTGCCGCTAAACCTAGCTGTCACCTGCTCCGGTGAGCTATCTCCCCCTTTTTATAATGCCAATTCTGGGTTTAATCTAGTCTTCCTTTCTAATTTCATCTCTATTTTGCCTGTTGCCTGACTTCATGCTTTTAGGATTTCTCTTTATTTCTCCACTTGTTCTTGGTCCTTGCTTGTGGGTTGTCCTTGTGATTTGGTTCTTCTAATCACTATGGGTTCCTCTCCCACCCCTTTTACGATCTGAATTTTCAGAGTCACAGATAAGAGAAGAGTTTGATGAGGATGTGAGGAGTTGTATTTTGGAGATGGATGACTCTCGGAGTGCATTTCCAAAATCAAAATTGTTGAACGGAACAGATTGTTCAGGAATCAGGGCTAAGGCTTATTATCTGGCTAGTATCTACTGATCAATCTCCCGAGTATCTTTGTGTGGTTCTGGATTCTGATGATGATGCTCAATTGATGGAGGAACACGTTATCTCTCTTAATATGAACCTAGCTGCTTGTTGGTTGAAGTTATGTGCTTAGGAGGCAGCCAGAAATCACTGTGATTTGGTCCTTAAAGTTAGATTTTTGCAATGTTAAAGTCCGGTTCAGAAGAGCTCGGGCTTTGTTGAATTTGATTATGGTGCAAGAAGCTCACGAAGACGTCCCATAGGCCCTCAAATTTGATCCCAGTAATGATGAAGTGAAGGAGTTATATAAAGTGGAGCAAATGCGTAAACCACTTGTGTGAATGATCCAGTAGGGTTGGAAGAAAATGGTGTCGATAATCCTGATGAATTGTTCACCAGTTGTTGCTGTGGAGTCTTTTGACCCTTTGCACGTAGGCAATTTGTCTCATCCTGATAGCTCATCTCGGACCCATTCTCATAATGGTGCATTAGATGAGGTTATCCAGGTAGCCAGAAATTGGGATTGTTGACAGGATAAGGTAACTTGATTCAGCAGAACAGAGCAATAGGCCCTTTAACAAGCGGTCTTGCCCAGTTCCAAACAGCATTGAGCTGTCAGGGGTGGTGCAAGAAGGTGAGCTCAAGCATTTGGACTCTGAATGTCAATTTATGGCTTTGGGTACTGGGTCTTGTCTGGAGGAGTCATGTTTTTCCCTTCTTTTGAAAACTATGTCATGCATGGAGGGTAGGGTCGATTCTTCCTCTACACCACAATCTCTGGCTGTTACAGGGACTGGTTTGGAAAAACTAGTTCACCAACTTTCTGTCATTCATGGAAGAGTAAGAAAGGTCGTGGGCTGAATGTATGTCGGGAGTCCTATCAGTTACTCTGTACATATCAACTTATCTCATTGTCAAACAATGAGTTGGATAGCTGTTTGTGTACGTCGAGTTGACCAATCAGTCTTGCAAGTTGCTAAAAGCTAATAATAATCAAGTTACGGCACCAACTGTTGAGGATACGAAGTGGGTTCAGGAATGAGGAATGGAGATGGATCATCAAATAAAGGATTCTGCTATGGAGGCATCTTCAGTTGAATGTTTGAAGATGGACACGATGGACCTGAATAAGGCTCTGGATCTGACTTCTGTTGAGAATGGAGGGGTGTCAGTTCATGCTCTACAGTTTCGATGCAGAATCGACATCTCTGCTGGTCTAAAAACACTGCCAAGAATGAGTGGCGATCAGCAATGGCATCGGTTAAGTGGCTACTGTGAGTTAAGAGATGCAAGCAAATGAAGCGATAAAGCAGGAACTGGTACTTTTGGCTTGGGAGAGGAAGTCCATTTTGCAAAGCTTTGATGCAAGGTTGGTTAAGAGGTTTAGGGTGATTGTTAGGGAAGTCGATGAACAGGATACTCTTGCTGATACTTAGAACTTCCCAATCAAATACCTTGCTGCTTTACCAACAGACCCCACCCCACCCCCCAACCCAAAAAAAAGGGTTGAAACTTTATGGATTGGGTCTTTTACTCCTAACGTGTTGACATATTACCCCTTGTGGTATTTGGTTTTGATTTTTATGATCCTAACCCTTTCAAATTGTTCCCCCCCCCCCCCCCCAAAAAAATTCCGCTCTGTGTCAAATGACTTTAAGCCCCAAATTTATTGAGATGGCCTAACTATGTGGATGAATAATAGATTCAGGTTTTTAGGGGTTAATTTTTTTTTTCCCCCATTCAACGAAGGTGGTAAAAAATTTCGGAAGGTCATATAAGTGAAAATGAAAATTTTCAAGTCTATATGCCAAAGCCTCCTTTGATTTGTATGTCAAGAATTTTGGATTTTAGAAAATGTGGAAGCTGGATATAATGCTTAAATGGGTTGGTAATGTTTGGAGAGTTCTTGCAAATGAGCGTTGACTTTTGGTGTATTTGTGTTTCAGATATTAGGCGAATGTTGTTTTTAGGAAATCTGGAAGCTCAAGCGTTGGTTTAATGATGTTCACTTCCCGGATCTGTAGCATTTGTTAGGATTTTATGAGGAACTGATGAACGGCGGTGGTTGGATAGCGGTCAATTGGAAGGGTTGAGATGCTTTCGCATTTAGTTAAAGGGGGGGAGTGTTCGTTAGTTTTGGTTCAGTTGTTATATCGTATAATCAGTTGTACATAAGCAGCTGTAAAATCGGATTTTAACTTATTAAAAATGCTGTATAACTCATTAAAATATGCTACTGTACATCTAATTTCGCTCACTAAAAATATTATATAGTTGATTAAAATATTTTTGTGAGTTGAGATACATTTTTGATGAGCTAATAAATACATTTAGTGAGTAGAAAGTCCCAAACCAATGTTTATATATCTGGCTTTTATTTGGTAAAAATATTATATATCTCACTAAAATATGCTACTATGTAAAAAAAAGAAAAGAGAAGAGAAATGCTATTCACTAAATTATGTTCTAGTTTTGTATACTGTTTTTAATGAGATATTATCTTTATTTGGTTAGTTGTGATAGTTATTTGGAGTTGTGAAATATATTTGGTGATCACTATGATTTAAGGAGTAATACTAATTGTTCGTAATTGAAAAAAAAAAGTGAGTAAACATATAATACACAATTTTAGTGAACACATATATATTTTCGTATTTTGATATATAATTTCTTAGTGAGCTTCATTGTGACTTTTGATGAGCTATGATGTATATTTAGTAAGCAATACTTTATATTCATCTTATGACGTGTTGTGATAGATTTTTTGGTTAACTAAAATATAAGATTCTTTATATACACAAGAATGACATACTTAAAAAGTGTCATTGCTTGTACTATTTCTTTTACTGAGCTATGATATTTATTTGGTGAGTTGTGATGGATATTGAGTGACTTATAAAATATATTCAGTAATTAATAAGATTCAATGAGCAATACAAACTAGCAAACTGCTGATGATAAAAAAATAAGTGAGCAAATCATATAATATACAATTTTAGTAAACACATACATAGACATTCTCCATATTTGGTCATTTGGTGTATGATATTTCCTTGGTTATTATCCATATGAGGAGTGTACCATGAAGTTGTAATGCTTAAATGCCTCCACAGAAAAAGGCCATGGAGTTGGGTCAAAATTGTAAGGAACATAAGTAGGACACTTTAGAAAGGTCGTTCCATATGCCCAAGGCTGGGTTTATTTGAACATTACATTGCCCAAATCCTTCATGCTGTCTATAAGTGTTAAGGTTGAAGGGCATAGGTATCTCTTAATGGAAATCTCAAAGAGTTTTCCCGTTAACCTTATTAATGTGTATTTCTAACATGGTTATAATCTATGTTGGTGACCACTTGATCAGCTCATAAAAACAGTTAGCATTTTTTTTTTGTTTTAAAAAATACAACATAATGTTTTTGTGCGTCGCATGAGCAGGCAAAACTAGTTAAGAAGTAACTCATATGTAGTAGTGCTAAACATATGAACTTCATGTAGATTGGAGTGCCTAAATTGCTTACCTTCAGTTCAGAAACAACAGTTGACAGCTGATGGTGGCCTTTCATCTTGTAGTATCTTTCCATCACCGATTTCATGCTGAAAGTTACATTTAAAAGGAAGTTATTGTCATATATTGTCCTAAAGTGATCTTTGACAGAGGATTGTATGTTTATAGTTTCTTATATAGCAAATAAGTTTACAGAGATATGTTCCTCTAGGACATCTTCATAAGATTTCCGCCCTTTTTATGAGCTTCTGTTGGATTATGTTGCCAAGGGAGTTCAGTTTATGAAATACGTACTTAGCTGTCTGATTTCGTAAAAAGGGTATGTCTTAGCGCCTTCCTTGACTCACGGCCCCCAACATTTTTTTGGGGGGCGGGGGAATTCGTATGCAACCGGCCTCACTAGTGTTGAATGTCATCCTACTCGATATTTCGAAGGCTGGAAAGGTCGTAAACCTATTCCTAAGTTTTGCTTATTGTTCTGTTATTGCCTCTAATAGCTTTAACACCTTGCTCTGCAGGAGCAACTGAACTGCACACAGTCTTTGAGCCATGCCAGAGGCTAGGTCAGCTCCCTAGGGTGATCAGTGACGAGCAAACCTTTACTGATTTATTCTGTAGAAACCAAGCATTGTATCACTAGCCACTCGAACCGCAGCTCAAGTTGATTTCTGGACTGTTCGTGCTGGAATCATCAGAGGTTCCAAATCAAGATTTCCAAATTCAGTGTTAAGTGTAGTGATGTAAATATGGTTATGGAACTTTCCCATAGGAAGAAAGGTGTTTTAAGATTGAAATGAAATCCTGCCAATGAAGTTTGATCTTGTGTTTAAAAGTGAGATTCTGGGTATATTAGGTCCTAGATTCGATTTTTCTCACCCTTGTTGTACTATAACTGTATCGTAATGTCTTTTGAGGCTCGTCTAAACCAAAGAAAAAAAGTTTAAATCCTCCATATGTTGTACGATAAGAGAGTTAGTTAAATGGGTTGTCTGCAAGGTGGTCATCAAGGACAATGCAAGCATGAAGGCTAGAATCAAAAGCACTCAAGACGAGGTCATACATTTTAAATTGAGACTGGTAACTAGGCTATGGGTTTAAGATGAAGCTTAATAGCTCAATAGGGAGTGGTGGCACGGCCACAACAAAATAACTAGTTCCAGGGTGGTTGAATAAGGAAACAAGTGTATTCAAGTAAATATGTTTTTCAAGCCAACATATGGGTTCAAGTCGTTTGACTTTTACTTCTTAAGCAAGGTTTTCGGTTTGAGTCTTATGAGATGAGGAAAAAAAACGTACTAAAAGATCACTACTTCTTATATTAATAGCAACTCGACACTAATTGGTGAAGAATCAATGACCTAAAAAAGAAGAAAAAAATGTTATCCAAGCATTATATTGAACAATTAGGATTCCTGATAGATTTGGAGTGATTCAACTTTTTTTTTAAAAAAAAAAAATATGTTTAAGTTAAGCTATTTACTAGGTCTCAAGAAAGATTTAATGTGGGTTACAACAATCGTGGGGCGAGGGGCCAACAACCATTTAGATCCAAGGCCCACTAGCCCACCTTATTTTCGACGATTCTTTAAAACTGTTAGAATATCTAGACTTTTCATTGAATAGATATGAAATTTAGCACATTTTGTGGAGAATATGTTTGGAGTTTTGGGTCGTCTGGATACTTTTACCTTGAAAATGATATAGATTAGAGTCTTGTGACCAAACATTGTAAATTACCCTTTTCATTGCTAAACCAAAGTAATCACTAGTTAATTAGACTCCTAAATCTAAAACCAAACCATTAATTACTTAACCTATTATGGGATGTTTTCATTTTCTTTTTTCTTCCCTTTTTTTTGGGGGAAGTGGGGAGGGGGTATTGTTTGTGGTCACGCGTATAGCTTTCAACGGTTAGGAGGTTATTTTTATGGTTAAAACTTATAAGTATAAGAAGTTGAGAAAGGATAATCCTACAAGTTGGCCGTTCGTTGGTGATATTTCTAATTAAAATATAGACGAATGATACTAATCAAATTAAAGACATACCTCCCTCCTATCCACCCAAAAGGGGAAAAAAAAAATAATCACTATATACAATTATTTAGTTGACCTTTTGCAACTTCTAAATTTTAGATATTGACTGGGTTTGGTAATAGAGGTTGAATTAGAAGTTAGTGGTTTGTAGTGTTCAAAATATTATATACCACTATTTAAACATGCTCGGTAAAGTAGTGGACGAGGTAGTGGTTAGAGGTTTATGTAGTATTTTTCAGAAGTTAATGAAAGTAGCTTTTAAGAACCTCTACCTAGTGGTTGCATTGAAAATTACAAAATTTTTCTTTTTATTTACTAAAAACCTTTATTTATTGTGCCCTTTTTGGTCATGTTACATAAATTGGCTACTTCAACAGATACATTTATCAAATGCATTTATTTTAAATCGCTAGTTGAACAGCTAACTACTAATCGCTAGTAAAACCGCTAACAGATAGTAAAATAATTAATCATTATTAAAATAGCTAATTTTACCGAACACGCCCATTGAATCTAACCTGCCAATTCTAATTTATGCTGGTAGTTTTGCCTTTGCCCTTTTTTTATTAGTATTTTATTTCCCTTGGAGCTAAGGTAAGTGAATACAAGTAAGAATAGAAATTTTCACATACTTATAATGAAATTTGAACCCGCATCTCTCAATTTGAACAATAATTAGATCTCACTCCATGACTCTTTTAGTGATCATGGAAAATAACTTGATCATGCATCTCTTTTGTCAGAATTATATTCAGAGAATTTGATGCCTTAAAAAACTATGCAAGTGGGAGGTTTTTTTGGGGGCAACAAATAATGCAGCTGGAAAATTTATGTAGGTGGTCAAAAGGTGAAGTGCAAATAGAGTGGATAATATAATTGCATGTTTGGATGAATGTGTTCATTCTTGAGCTTATTTACCTTTTTTTCCAGAAATATTATCATTTGTGTTTATTTATATGGATCTGTATTTTTCTAGTACATTTGTAAGCTTTGTTCACTAAGGGCTCCGACTTTTATGGGGATACTTTAGTGGGGGAAGGTGTGGAAGGAGGTAAGGGGTAAGGAAAATGATATTTATCGATGCTTATAGTCGAATTTGAGCCCTTACTTCCTTGGTGAAGGTGAGACAAACATCACTAATTAAACCATCCCTGTGGTAGTTAGGGTGATGATATATGTCTTGTTGCAAGACACTTCTTAAGTACGATGTTTTGATCAAAATTAACATACTATATGCTATCTATATATAAGGCCACCAAATTTTCAATGGCTAGACTTAATTATGAATTGTAAAGCCCTAAAATTCATCAGCTATGCCGACCAATATCTGATCAGATCAACCTCTCTGCTAAGACGTACCATACGCGTAATTTTCTAATTGTGAAAAAGTATAGATAAAAGATGATTTTATATCACTTAAAAGTTGTAATAACCTTCTCCTATTCAATCACACCATGTTTTAAAAATTCAGTACAGGATAATGTAACTTTGAAGTCCAAATAAAACACTTAAGAAACGTCTCATAACAAGACATTTATCATTTTGATTTTTGCATAGTTGGTAGTTATATGGACGTGTAAATGTAGGCTTGGTTCGACAATTAATTGCATACATGGAGTTCACTCCAAGCTATAGTCCTCTTTTTTGGGGAAAAAAAAATATATTCGTAAGCTTTTCCACTGGGGCCGATGTCTCATGGGGACACCTAAGTGGAGAAGCATAGAAGGGAGGAGGAAGGAAGTAAGGGAAAGGATATCCCTCTAATATCCTTAGTGGAATTTAAACCCTCACTTTTTTGATAATTTAATATCTTAATTCCAATAAAAAAAGAGACCATTTTAATGATTATCCTACATTAAATACATGGTTTTATTTTATTAAATAAATACGGGGTATCATTTTAATAGTCGCCCCTTAACATTGATGCTTGAATATGATTAAGTCATTTATAACATTAATTACTATTAACAACATTATGTAGTTAGGGATGATATGACTCATGGTTAACGAAATATGTATATATAATCACATAAAACCATGAGATACTTTATATAGAAAATTCTTATAATTAAATAATATTAATACCTTATAAATTATCTGTTTACCAACTGGATCAGTGAAGAATCAATGTTTTCAGTACTTTCTTTCTTTTCTTTTTTTCTTTTTTAAAAATATTTTTCCGTTTGAATGAGCTTGCCTTCACAAAGGACTAAGGATAAAGAAGAGAGACACCAATCTCTCTCTCTCTCTCTCTCTCTCTCTCTATATATATATATATACAACAATAATAACAACAACTCTCAGTGTGGATTATGCTTCCGTAGGGTCTGGGGAGATCCAGATGTAGGCAATCTTACCTCTACCAGCAACCCTGCCCGTAGAAAGGCATATATCTATATATATACATAAATGTCAAAATAAAACTTTCCAAAGCTAGTATATACTTGTGTTAAACTTTAGAGGTTTAGAGTTTTCCTAACCTAATTTCAAGCTTTAACTCCAAGTCACATAAATTAATTATTTTTAATTAACATAATAAACAATAAAATAAATTACTATTATGAATACGAAATATTAGAGATATTAGATACAATTTTAATAATAGTTATGGATCCTATTTTTGTGCACAATTATCATCATCATCATCATCATCATCATCATCACTACTACTACTATTATTACTACTACACCTATGCAATCTTATCACAAATAATTTATTACATGAGTAATGAATAACTCATGAATCACGTAAAGCTATTGTACCCAGTTAATTGAATAAAAGCACTGGAAAATCTAGAATTACTTTAAGATATTATAAAATGGCTTCCCTTTTTTTTTTTCCCCCTTTCGCAAATAATTCTGAAAGTGGGGTTTAACTTTTAAAATAAAAACTAATGTATTTTTTTTATAGAGCTCAAACAATTTTTTACACAAATTACATGAGTTATGATTATAATTTACTATACTTTTTACATACAATTATTACAATTAAAATCTCAAAATTTTTCCATATAATGCATCACACAGGTATAAAAATCAAAACAAAACTTCTTAATTTAATTTTTTGACACATATCATCATTACTTCTTTAAAAAAATCATCCTTATTATTAGAAGATATTAGAATATAATTCATTAAATCACCATAACATAATGCCACCAATAGATTGCCATCGCAAAGCATCAAAGTGTGTTTAATTTTCAGAGTACAAGAGCCCAAGTCAGTATTAACAATTAATCGTGGTAAATTATCTTCCCATTACTACATATTGCTATCGATTGTGATATATAATATCTTACGAAATTACTTTTAAATTTTTGAACAAAAGAGCCCAAGCCAGTATTAACGATTTTGGGGTGTTAATAATGATCTTTCCTTTAATAAGTATTTTTATTTTTATTGTGATAAGTGAAAGTGTTCTACTTGCAAAAATGTGTGATACTTTTATATTATGTCTTACTATCTAACTATAAATTCTAATAATATATGAGAAATTATACATCAAATTCAGTAATATGCAACATCTGTGTGTATATTCAACTAAATTAATCATAATATATCTTAATACATAGGAAATATCAACTTAATGGTTTCATATAATTTTTCTCACTTAATAACTGCACTTTAAGCTTGAAAACTATTAATTTTTTAAAAAGTTGCATACATCACATCAAATATTAAATGATTTGTTATTTTGTATATACGGTTAGTACAGGCAAAAATTCAAAAATTATTTTGTACACACAAAGGAAAGCATACTAATTACTATTGAGAATTAAAAATTCAAAAGAAATTAAAGGGCATTGAGAGAGCAGCTTTATTTGAAAGAAAGTACAATTTAGAGTTAGGCAGACAACTAGGTGCTTGTATTATTGGGGATGGGACTCTAGCCATCAGTAAGATTACGAGGAGTTTGAAGAAAAAAATGGAAAAGCAAGCTCTGTACATGTGGCAAATGAGTTTAGTTGATTAATTTGATGCTCTTTTCAAGGATTCATTAAGCTCATGTGGCAAATGAGTTTAGTTGATTAGAGTGGCAGATAAGAATCACTTACTGTCTATTTTGTTATTTAGTGTTTAGTGCTCTTCGTCCTTTTATTAGTAGTTGCAATTCTGCCTTCTAGTACGTAATTGTTTTATCTGATACTTAGTGATATCTTTATGGGATTTTCTCAACTAATAATCGAAAAAAAAAGAAAGTATAATTTATGTTTCCTCACTAAGTACTTCGCAAAAAAATGTTTTGGTAACTATAATGCCTTGCTGCCTCAATCCCTTTCCTAACAACTCGTTTGGTTATGTGGCTACAATGAGAAATCTTTTTCTATTTCTGTCCTGTTACTAATCAATCGAGTCTAGTCAAGAATATTCAAATTATATTCTATTGAAAAAAGAAATATATTAAATTATCTTAAATGCTATGTACATACGTGTATGACCAGAACTTGTAAATAGTCTCATTGATTATTTCCTTTGTTTCTAATTCTTCATATATTTACCCAGTGAACAACAATTGCCTAGTAAAATTTGATGATTAAAGTCTAACTAATAGTTTAAACCCTTAAACCCCCCCCCCCAAAAAAAGTGAAGTATTGAGAGTAATATACATTCATCACATGTACTAAAAGATTAATCAATTTGAGATGGATTGAAGTCATCCGTGGCTAAAGGTGCAGGGTTCGCTATCAAAGATTGGACAAGGTACTTTATTACAATAGGCTTTCGATTCATAGGAGGTACGTTGATATTAATTGCGAAAGCCACAACAATGCAGGATAACATCAAAGTAGTCACGACATGGGGTTTCAACATATTGCAATAGAGGGTGACAACAACGTACATAGTTATATTCAATCTATTCGAGGAAAGTTCAAAACACTATGGTAGATTCAAACTATTATCAAATATATAAAGATATTAATTCGAAAGTGTGTTAGGATTGATTTCCAACATCTCTTTCGAAAAGACTACATGATTGCCAAATGAACGGCTAGCTATGCATGTAATTCGATTTTAGGCAACCTCATTTTTCACTTCCCGTACTGGCCTACTCATAGGGATTTTCTTTTTATTTCAGTAAATAGTAGTGTATATTGGACGCTTAAAAGAAGGAATGTTTAACGAAGTTACCTCACCTCAAAATGAGGAGGGAAAAAAAGTACTAAAAGATTGTCACAACCCAAACACTTTGACATCAATATGCACCTCATCCATGCGAATAAGTTGGAGTACATACCTTTAAGATTCCTTAATTAATTTATTGTCATGTACCTATCACCATAACTAAGTGCACTAAGGAAACATTAGTCCACTTTTATTAACACATTACGTTGTATATATTTCCTCATTTACATCCGTACATATATGGATCGATGAGCACACTTTAGAAACTCAGCCAGCATAGCCCTTTTTTCAACTTCTAACTCATGATAATTTAATAAGTAATTCTCCATGCATAATTAAATTCATCAATCCAAGAACAAATTAATGGTGTGTTTGGTAGAGTTGAAAACCATTTTCTTAGAAAATAATTTTTCATGTAAAATAATTTTTCATATAAAATGATTTTCAACTCATATTTTCAGTTGTTTGATGAAAGAAAAAATGAACTTTTGGGATAATGAGTTTGATTTTTAAAAAACGAACAAAAAAGATAAAAATGATTTTTCTTAATCTTCGAACCATATGTCGAGGAAATAGACACAGAATAGAGAAAGAGTGTGAGATCGTGTGAGAGCCCAAGAAACGTAAAATCAACTTACGCTCTATTCAAAGTGCAAATATTTTCTTTCATTCTAGGAAAAATAATTTTTCACTGAAAATGAATTTTCCCTCCTTGTTTTATCAAACACTGTAAAATGAGAAAATCATTTTCTAAGAAAATGATTTTTATCCCTACCAAAACATCCTAATTTCCATCAATTTTTTGTCCATACGGTCCTTACTTAATAGCCACTAAATGCTACTCATTCTTATAATGTTGCAAAACAATCAATGTCTTACGACAATACATTTCATAAGGATTTTGTTTTGACCTAAAAATCACATCATTATGTTTCTAAATTGAAAAAAATGGTATGATTGGATAGTAGAAGTATGTTACAACCTATATATAAATTGTATAAAATCATCATCTTTTTATCCATAATTTACTGCATTTCTAAAATACATATGTCATATATCTTTGCGGATAGAGTTAGTCCGATGAGGGTATCATTTAATACTTTGTCGGTGTACCCGATGAATATTTAAGGTTAATAATTCATAATTAAGTATAATTATTGAAAATTTAGTACTGATTTTAAATCATAATAGAAGACACTTAAGAATATCGTAGGACAAGACAGATATCACTATATTATTATCAAATACAGTCTACAGATGAAAAACAATTGAGACCTAACTATTTCAGCTCCCTCTTTCGAATTGCGAGTTCATTACTTCAGAAAATTAAGCTGATCAACTACTAAATACTAAATAAAAACACCCAAAAAAAAAAAAAAACTACCAACTGAAATATTCATTTATTTCAAAAAAAAATGTGCTATCATGCATCCTCTGTATATATACCCTAGAAAAGTGTTCAACAATCAGAAAAATAATTCCTCATCAGCTCTATATATTCAGTAACCCCTAAATTGATGAACCCTTTAATCTTGCCCCAAATACACATTTAAATATATTTGTTTTCTTGCACCTGATGATGATTCTAGCAATATCAATTATTCAAGACATTATTAGCATAGTTTTTGGAACTGTTATGAGAAATCCGAGTTCAAATCCTTAACTTTTATGTCGATCTTTATGATCTCTCCCTTTGCATGAAGGTCTCTAGAGAGAGAAAGACAGAGAATTTGTAACGTACTTGGTGCTTGAAAATTCATAGAGCCTGCTGGTGCTCGAAAATATGATAACTCCAACTTCTGCATCACAAAGAATTGAGAGCTCTCTTGCTTTCTTCAGCAATCCTGTCCTTCGCTTTGAGAATGTCACTTGCCTGCTCGTTGAATTCTCTATTCTTCTAATCACGATCTTCCCTCTCCCCATTTTTCTTCTTAACCTACAAATTTAATTAAATAAATGAAATCAAGGTCGAATATTGAGGAGCTAGTTACAACAAAAAGGGGAAAAATTTGAAAATGAGCTGAATTACAAACGGAATGCAATATTTTAGCCGTAATCAATCGATTTTAGGATATTAGATATCATGAGAGAAAAATATCTACATACACATACTTTTCTCCGTTCAATATTATCGATTCTACCCAAACACAAACTGAAATTCCAAAAAACCCTAGAAATAAGAAATAAATACGGCATATAGCTCAATATCAAATTTTCAAAACAAAATATTTCATTCCAACCTTGGGAAATAATAATAATAATAATAATAAAAAAATAATAATATAACCCATAAGAAAGGCATCACAAGATGAACTTACTTGGAAGCACACAAATTACAAGGAAAAATTGAAAGGAAACTTCTAGAACTTAGAGAGAGGGAGAGAGATTAACTCACAATGACTTGATGAGCAGCAGCTTTTGAACAGGGAAGATGAGGAAGGAAGACTTGGAAAGTAAGAATAGGAGAACATATTAATTACCACCTACTTTTAATTTTTTGTTTTCATTAGTGTTGGTGTTTCTGTTAATTAATCGTTTTTTTCTTTTGGGCATATTACTAACTAATTTAAAAATGGGAAAATCAAAACCACTAGTAGTTTTATTTACTTTTTTGAGAATTGTGGGCCCCAGTAATCAACCAGTAATGAGCTAGTGTTAGTACTAATCACAAGGTTAAATTAATAATTAAGGAAAAACAAGGAGCGCCAAATACAACGCCAAAACCGCTTACCAGATTTGGAACTTGCTCACTCGCGAGGATGCGCGTGGGATTCACTCCAGCTTTCCATTCTTTGACATCTGTCGCCGAATCCCCAGCAGATCTTCACGGTATTATGGTGGCCTATTTGTTAATTGTTCCTAGTTAAAGAAGATTATCTTGCGGAACCACAAAAAAAAAAAAAAGATTATCTTATTTATTTGATTTTTTTTTATTAAACCTATTTATTTGATGAACTAAGAGAGTTTGATTATAAGTTCGTCCATAATTCGTCCCTGTCCCCATTTCTCGGAGCTGGTCCAATCCGTGGTCCAAGTTCTCTTTAACTGTGTCTTTTTTACATCTATTTATTTATTCGTGATTAATTAGATGAAAGTCTATATCGTACACTCGAGAGAATGTACTCTTATATAGAGTTGGAAAAGGCCGACCCGACACGATTACCGACCTGAAATCGACATGAAATTAAGTGGATTTGGGTATAGATTTTCAACCCTTTCAATTAAATGGATTGACACGTTAAACACGTTCACTTAAATGGGTTAGGTTTAGGTCGAGATTCTCGATATGAAAAAGTACCTATTTAACCCGTTTAATTAAATGGGTTAAATAAGTCAATTAATTTTTTCATTTGTCATTTATCCATTTGCTTTTTATTACATAATTAACAATATTAAGATTTTAAAAAAATGTGAATCGGGAAAATTTTAAAGAGTAATAGTTTAATGTAATATGTAAACTTGATTTTTAACATTGTAATTACGTATTAGTTGAAATATTAAATGCATAAATGGTTGGTTCGGTAACTGAACTCGCCATGTTTATCTTAAACAGATTAAGTGGGTCAACCCATTTAAAAATTAAATGGGTATAGGTCAAGATTTTTCAACCCGTTTAATAAACGGGTTAAATTCAGGTCGAGGAGTCCTCAACCCGTTTAAGTTCAACACGAACACGAACCCAATCCGACATGACCTACTATCCAGCTCTACTCTTATATGACTAAATAATTATATGCAAAAGAATAAAATATATGAGAAATACATCCTAAGAATATATATATAAATTAAATGTGAGAGTACATACATACGAGTGTACATAATAATTTGCCTAATAACAAAGCATATATTGTTTAAATCACATCGATATCAACTTGAATTTGTAATGTGTTAGACAATTATATCTGATATTATGATAAGTAAGGAACTTTTATCTTGACCTACCTATCATATTAATTTAAATGTTGAATTTAGATAAACTGTAACTGTAATTTACGGACCACAATGATATCCCGTTTAGAAGTTTTTGTGCAATGCTCACCTCATTTGAAATTCAGGTGAAGATCAACTTATGTTGGATCAAGTGGCCTAATACTCCATCTGCCATTGATTAATTCCTATGGAAAATAAAAAGTCGATTATGACTTAGCATGACCTTAAGACCTTTAAACCATTACAAAAAAAATGATCACTCAGCTAACCATCTTTGTTAATGGATTGAACTCACCAAATTCAACTTTTAACAAATTGACCACGTTTGCACGTATTGCATATATGTTGGAGTGAACTGTGAGGTCATGATTTTAGTCATATATGAAAGCATGTTCTTTAATTGGAATTTGGATTAAGATTACTTGATTTGTTTTTGAAGACAATCTTGATTTGCAATTTGACCATATTATTTAGACTGAATTAAATTGTGCCGACTTATTAATATGAAATCAAATTTGATTTCAGACAGATTGGATAGAGTGCTATCAAGTTAGAGATGTCTGTAGAGATAAAATTGGATATATCTGGATCATTCCAAATCCCGCGAAAGCGTAATCCACACTGGGAGGTATTATTATTATTGTTGTAACCTTAGAGTATTTAGCTCCTTTACATTTGGTAGATGAATGATTTGGTTCGGAAGCGACATGAGCTAGTTTTGATTTGTTGGCCTATATTCGTATCATTTGGGTTAGTCTTTGGTACCTTTAAGTCAGATAAAGTCAAGCTCCATATATGCTAAATCAGCTTTCCATATGTTGAGACTAAGAATGGTAGTATAGTCCGAATTCGATGCAAATCCGATCCGATTCGAGGCAAAATTATCCTATTCGAATCCGATAAAAAATAATCCGATTCAGCGTCCGATAAAAATAATCCGAATCCGACTCCGATCCGAGTGGATTTGGAGGAGAGTTCATCCGATCCGATTAACATCCGCTCCGATATCTTTTTCTAATAATTTCAACTTTTTTTGAAGATAGGAAAATCCTAATATGATAACTCTCAAAAAATCTGCATGAGGTTTATACTCTATGTGCAGTACACTCTTTTTTCTTAACTAATTTCTTCTTCTCTCATGATCTTTTTCTCGCTCTCTCATCTTTGTCAATCAAAGTTATACTTTCTTCCTTTCCTTGCAACTGTTGTACTATTGTCTATCCCTTTCACTCTAAAGTGAATTTGCATTCTCTTTTTCCAACACATTTTTACTTTAACACATTGAAATTTTTAATATAAAAAGTTATTTGACATTAAAGAGGTACTTAATATTGCACTTACAAGTGAGCAAAAATAAGGTTGGAAATCAAAAAAGCAAGTATTGAATAAAAATGCATAATCGGATTATATTCGATTATATCCGAATTTAATCCGATTCGAAATCAATCCGAATCCGATTTAACATCCAATCCGACGGAGTCGGATTTGGATTGGATTTTCAGATCCGATTATTAATTGGACCGGATTTGAATGTCTATACATCCGATCCGAATCCGACCCGTTGCCACCCGTAGTTGAGACAATTTGATTGTGAAATTTTCAAGTGGGATAATCTCATATCAATGTGTTATATTGTATTTAACTTGTTTTTTTGACTGTTTAGTTTATGTTAAACATAAGTAATTGAGGACCAAGCTGCAATGAAGGCTCGACCATGACTAAATCAACTTGTTTGTTTGCCCATCTCTAGTACTTCTGTTATTTGGACTATGATAACCGTACTTCCCGCAATAGTTGAAAACACCTCATTGTACTAGTCAAGAGATAATATAGAGTAATATTCTACAATGTATAAGTAAGATTTTTTTTTTTTTTTAAAGGGTTAGGGCATAAGATTTTTTCTAAATTCAAAATAGTTAAATTATCAAAAGAAGTTATTGGATCGGATGGGTCCTTTTCCAAATCCAATCAGATTCGACTCAAATTTTGATGGACGCCCATTTATGCATCAAAAAATTAACTTGCCATTATACATGCTTTTATCATTAGGCACAACAATGTTATTGTCAACCTAGAAATTCCTTCACTCAGAGTTTGCAACAGTACAATGTTAAAAGTGGGGATACCTAAATGATAAGGACACGACCTCTCTCATTTTTAGAATTTCCAAAACATTCGCTATTTTCCTCAATTTCTACCCCCCAAAAAAAGCTATTATCAATAATAGCTTATATTTTTTTATACCTTTTCCTGATATATGATAATAATTAAAAATATTTTCCCAAAATTAATTATTGTCATGTGTAAGTAGAAGATATAAAAGACTAAAACAACCGCCACTAGTAATTTTCAAAGAAAAAAAATTACCATACGTCTAGCAGCATAATTTCCGAAACTATGATATAACCATTGGTTAGCTAAAATAATTTTTTGAACAAATATATTTTCACGCGCACAAATAAATTAAAGAGAATTGAACACTACACTTACTTTTAAAAATCAGTCATTCTATTACTAAAGTATGTGATTAATTAGCTGGCTAAAACATATTAAGATCCCTATCTAAGACTTATGTCGCTTGATGCCAAAGTTAAGTTGGTGGGAAATTGTGACATTTGGCTTCTAATTAAGTGTTGATACCTTAATTGACACCTTCCTTAATTAACGATTAGGAGCTAAGGCAAGTTGCAACAAAGTGACTCACCCACTAATTTACTTTTAATAGAATTCCACCAGTCTTTTATTCGGACCGTACAATTTCATGTCCACTTGTCAAGTAAGAAACAGAGACAGACGTGCTGACCGCTGAGACGTTACCTAGGATTGTCAGAAGTCCTTAAAAAGAGGTTTAAAGATCATCAGATTAACTTAATTTAATTGTGTTTAGCAATACCCATGTTACTGTCTGACGTATGATATATTGACACGTTACACAGCTTTTTAATAATTAATTAACTGTAATAATAATAATAATAATAATAATAATAATAATAATTAAGGTTACTTGGGCATTTATTAGTTATTGCCAAATGAGGGAGTCTCACTTCACACTTTAGTATATGATTGGAAAATAGAATTTAATTGCCCTGCACCACTTTTTCTGTGCAACATTTCGCTGCACCTCTCTTGTTTATATGAATTGTGATCTCGATAATTAAAGGAAGGATGGTAACTTTGTTAAATTTTTACATTGATTGGGCTTTCAATAACGAGTTATGCATATAAGGTCAAATAAGGTTCCATCCTAAAATCAATTTGCAATCGGTGGAGTAACTCACAAGCTTATATACATGCTCAAACCCTTCAATTTCATCAATGTGGGATAACGTCCACTATCATGCTCTTTGAATTTTTATCAATGTGTGACAATACCCACTTTCACACTCCAACAAACTTCATAATTGAGAAATTTTTTTAATGAATTTTTGCTACTATCAATGGCAAATGATTAATAATTTAAAATTTTTATTATTGAAAGAATAGATTTTAAGATTGCAGTATCCTTTCAATTACAGAGAATCCCTCATCTCTTTCTATACATCATACATGGTAATTCAACACTTATGAGGGCCTGTTCTTTTCGTGGGTCAATTCCAAAATGTCAACCTCAATCCACTTCAACCTACTTCAACTCACTTCAATCCAATTTAATCTACTCCAATCTGCTTCAACCTACTTTAATATACCTCAACCTACTTCAACCCACTTCACCCTTTTATCCACTCTAATTTACCCACGAAAAGAACAGGCCCTTACTGTAATTAAATTCATTTCCAATTTTCACTTCTTGAGGAAAGGATTTCAATGAGCCGGATATATATATTTTTTTAAATACACAATCAACTAAAATTTTCGATACGAAAAATACTATGAAAATTTCCTTATCTTTTATATACAAACTAGCATCAAAGCAGCATTATTGTTTTTGCATTAAAAATGAGACAACTATTTCTACAAATATACCTCTACGCTTAAAAAGTGAGTTTAAGTTATGTGATAAAGACCCCTAAAAATGACAACAATCTTCATTACCCTTAATTGATTCCTCCATTTTCTTTTTGCTAATTAAAAAATTGACTGCTGGCTCCACGAAATTAAAATACAAAACGATGATGTTAGGTACCATGGTTGGTTTCAAAATGGCATTGTTTCTAAAAGAGGGGAAATTCCTTATTAAAGACCGAGTAATTAAAGTGACACTTAAAGGGCAGAACCTCTTTTTTTTTAAAAAAAAAAAATTTTATAGTCTCCATCATGCATGTTTTGAGTTTGGCCCCAAAAGTTTGCAACCAGCATCTAGCATTTCCATAATGCCAAAAGCCACCAACTAGCATCTAGCATTTCCATGATCACCTCCACCCCCCCCCCCCCCCCCCCCCCCCCTCTAAAAAAAAGACAAAAAAGAAAACAAAAAATGGCTATCTTATATAAGCATTAATGCAATCTTATTTTAAAGTGGGCTTCATATTATTTAAGCGATAAAAATTTTATTTTAAAAATATTCTTTGGATTATTTGGAGACTAAGGGCCTGTTCTTTTCGTAGGCCAATTTCAAAATATCAACTTCAACCCACTTCAATCTACTTTAATCCACTTCAACCTATTTCAATCCACTTTTACTATTTTAACCAAGTTCAATATCACATAAAAAAATTCAACCACTTCAACCCATTTCAACTTACTTCAACCTACTTTGACCTACTTCACCCTTTTACCCATCCCAATTTACCCACGAAAAGAATTGGCCCTAAAATTACTTTATTTTTTCTATAATCTGATGTTCTATTTCATGTTCTTCTATTTTTTCCTATATGCACTCTGTTATAAATTTTGGTGATTAAACACGTGAAATAGTTCATGCATGTTTCTTTTAACTTTTAAGATTAGTTTATCATGTTACCTACATTTAGTTTTTGTTGTAACTCTTTACAAAACTGCATGTAAGAAGGAAAGAGTCTAGGGATAATAATATAAACTCGAAATCTAATCAAAATTTAAGTGTGATAGAACCATATTCAACGTTGCCTTCATAGACTAGAGGCCAACATGAGATGGGAAGGAACAAGAGGATTGGCAATGAATTAACCAATTCAACCAATATCTACATGCATGAATAGAACCTAGATGCCTTGAAAAAGGTTTTTATCACGTCTCAAACAAATACCTTTTAGATCATCTTAACAATGAATACTCCTCCTAATTAAACTCTCAACATGTACCCAATAAATTAAATCAATTGAAAACATAAAATTGTGATTAACAGCTTGAACAAGGCCATTATATATTGCATTAACTCTAATTACGATAATAAATATTGTGTATATGTCATTAAGTGTAGGGGACAAAATGAGTTGCGCAAATCTGCATACTTGATCATGGTACGTACGGATAAGGATATACTATGTTGCTGGCCGTTGTGCAGTATTAAAGGTTTGGGGTCATATGCATAGTGGCTAGGGTTTAAATAATTTAATTTAATGTTTGATCAAGGCTTAAATGGTCCATTATCTATCATTATTAAGAGTAACAATTAATTAGTCACTTTTAAAAAAGAATAATTAGTAATCAATACCTACCTGATTCATTTTTATAACAATTATTCTGTTTTGGTGCAATTGTATCAATTATAATTAAATAAGCCAACAGTGATGACATCAGTTGCTGCATCATCCTGCCCTTTATCTTAAATTAGTCATAGATTCTTGTTTAATTAATATATTTTTTAGCAATATAATGATGCCAAAGAGATGAGTGTCAATTTTCACTTACATTATCTCTTTTGCCTTTTTTTTTTTAAAAAAAGGTTACTCTGCTGCAAGTTTAAGTACGTAAATATGTTTAAGTAGGTAATAAAACAAAAACAACAACTCTCAGCGTGGATCCCGCTTTTGTATGGTCTTACCACTATGTATATGACTGCACGGAGAGAGAACGTTTCCAAAGTAGGTAAGGAGTAAACTATTTATTTATGAGAAAAGAAATTAAATGGGGGTAAGGAAACCAAAAAATTAGCATCAAAAAAGAAAAATTCTATGGACGATTAGATTGCCCTTTCCTAATTTTTGAAATTTCTGCAAGGATAAATTCTTGTGAGAAAGCTTAGGGGTTAAGAGAGGAAGTGAAAGAAAGTAAATGAAGACTGAGAAGTTGAGAAGAAGGGAAGTTTTTTTTTTTTTAGAGAAGATAAATTAAATCAATGGCTCTAATTTCGCTATCCATAATCAACATTTTATTTTAAAAAAAAACAATTACAGTAGTTGGAAAAAAAGGGTGACAACCAATCAACCGTTGACACTTAATTGGTGGACAAATAAAAATAAATGAGGAAGTGCATGATTTAATGATGTGGATTGATTCATATTGGATAAGCAAAGCAGAAAACTAATTAATTGGTTCCACTTTAGAATATATAATAATGAAAAAAAAAAGATCTGCATCCGCTAATTAAAGATTATATACATTATATGAAGTGTAGAAGTTGGTTTAGCGTATAGATTCCAACTTACAACGTTGTTTGCTTCACATTCACTACACATGGGGCATGTGCATGCCCTGTTTCTCATCACCGCCTACCCTGATTCCTCCTCCTACCAATATTTTTAGTTGTGATCTATATATCTTGGTTTAGAGCATTAATTGCGCATGAAAGCTTTATGTCTTATTGATTGATAGTTAATTTCATTCCAATTAATTAATATGACGGTCAAAAAATGATAATGACATACTAACTAATTAATTATTTTGCTTTGAATGGAGGATGCAATTATTTTTCAGTACTTAATGATACATTGAAAAAGAAAAAGAAGAAATGGTGTGAAATATATATGTTTTTATTAGTTGGGTTTACCTTAGCCTTCTTCTGAAGCTCTACAATTTCTTGGCTCATAAGACTTATCTCTTTACGTGTCTCCATGTTCTCTTAGTGCATAAGGATTTCATGTGATCAATCAGTGTAACTTTTGTTGACAATCGAGTAAAATGTGACAATGGTATGAATTATAATAGCAAGACTTACAATGTACGTTAAAAGTAAGTTGATAAAACAAAGCCTGTATTACACTTTTGAGAGTACATATCCCTATAATCATGTGAGCACTGACGCGGGCCAAAATTGGGGTGAGATATAGTACCTGCGGATCAAGCTCTTGAATTTTCTCTTTCAAAATCTCCTCCTACAGTGTATATTATAAATAAATTTAATTGTCAACTTGACCTGAGAACTTCGAATACATAGACGAACAAATTAGATATAGTTAACTTGAAATCAAATGAACGATTCTAATTTTTGCCCATTACCTTTCTTATGCGAATGACCTTTGAACCTATTTCAAGGTGGTGCTCAAGATTGCTCAGATGTCCAGAAAGGTCATGTCCCAACAATTGTCTGCATAGATCGATGGAGAAATAAACGAGTTTCTAGTTTGCGTCTCTCGCTTTTTCTTCCCTCCTCAAACAGATTAAGGATTCATCGATTTATAATTAACGAGAATTATAGCTCCCAACACCATGGATTTGATACCGAGCTATCCCAACAACTTGCGGTTTCTTCTTCAAAACGGACATTTCATTTACATGGGGCATTCATCATCTACTGTCATACGTCTCTATTAATTCTTCGTCATCGTCTTCAATTCAAATCTCAGCTCGAGCATTGGCCAACTAAACTTAGTTTATTGCTTGAGTTTGGCTGGCTGCAATGCAAAAGAACTTGTTTCTTTATGCATGTTTTGCGCAGAAACTTCCTTTCCAATTCTCATACGTTCGATCACCATGATAACTTCAAGTTTGGGTTTCAAAATATTGATTGTGTGGGTAAATAAATCTTAGGTATGCGGACACTACAATATCTAGCAAATAGTCTTTTTGCTGTGCTTCATTTTCATGGTCTTTTTATTAATTATACAACCATACGGATCCGAGGGTTTGTCATGAGTTACGTTGTCCAATTTGTTTGGTCTTTTCATTAATTATAAAATTAGTGAATAGTACATCCACATCATAAATTGCTTTTTTAAAGTTTTCTTTTACATTAAGGACAAAATATTAGTTATTACCATGGTTTTCTTGTAATAATGTATGCTATTTCGCACATTCGGGCTGCTCCAATGTTAGCTGCAATAACATTTGCGCCTTTTTTCGAAGCATAAACACACGGCGTGGGGGGGAGCTTTTTTTGGTATAGAAAGAGGTGCAAAGACTGATGCAGATGACAATTAAATTCAATTATCTAGTAATAACTCTCAGATATTTTATCAATTGAACTATGATATACACATAGCAAACAAAAAAATTATAGTAAATGCTTGATCTAATGGCCAGAACTTACCAATGCATTTTAGAATTCTATAATTGATCCCCCCCTCCAAAAAAAAAAAAAAAAGACTATGTAACCTTTAGATTATTATTTAAGCATGTAAACTGAAATCGGAACTATTACCGCAAAATTCGATCCAGGCAGAGTACGTACAAGAAGGCAGCCAAACATTGCTACTCGCCTTGCACAAAATTGTGCACACATGACATTAGTTAAGAGGCACAAACCAGCCAAAAAAATAAAATAAAATAATAAAAAAAACACATTGATTATTAGAACTTCATTGTTTCCCTTTTGTAGGGAGATGTTAACGTGCCGGCTTTGCCAACCACTCCAGTCTTTTTCTTCCTCAAAGCAGCTGCTTCTTCTTTGATTGATCCTTTTTTTTTTTTTTTTGGGTAAGTATATTTAGAATACATATACAGAAATCTCTATAACTGTATGTGAGTTTTTAAGTTTGCATTCTTGGGTTACCATGTAATGTTTGTTGGTTACTGAGTAATATGTAGGGATGGGAGTTGCACCCGAACCCAAAAAATCCGCCCGAACCCGCCCCATTTATAACGGGTATGAGTACGAAAACTTGGGAAAAAATGGGTATGGGGCGGATATGGGTATTGCGTTTGAAAATAGGTATCGGTATGGTATGGATTCTTAAAACCCGTAACTGATTGTGTATCCGATTTACTAGTAAAAGGCGACCAAAATACGGTAAAATCCAAAAATAAATGTTTGGCATGAAACTCTAAGTGTATATTGTTTATTTATGTAGAAATGAAAAATTAATTTTTTTTTAACAGTTTTAACTTTTGTGAGTTTATCCGACATAAATTTTAGTAGCGTCGCTTGAAATTGCTAATCAAATATACCATGTATACAAATATGGGTTGAATATGGGTGACACTTTACGCACTCTATATATACCCAAATAAAACCCGTAAATCCGAAAAACTCGATGGGTATGGGTATGAGTACAATCATCTAAAATCCCGATGGGTATAGATATGGGTATGAGTATGACTTTTGAAAATGGGTATGGATGCAGGTATAGCTCAACCCGCCCCGAATCCGCCCCACGCCTATCCCTCGTAATATGTTTAAAAGTCCGAAGATGGCTCTCCAATGACTTTTGAGGTATCAGGCATGCCTAGCTTCCATGTTAGAAAATATCTCACCAACAAAATCTATAATGGATCAATAATGATTTACCCTTTGAAGAAGAGTACAATAGATCTATAGATTTTTTTTTCTCATATTATATTACTGACAAATAATAGTTTGCGTTGAACAAGTGGTGTTCGGTGAGTTTTAAGTTAAGTTTTATGAAATTAGGATATCTTTTTAACATTTAAAATGTTATATCTTTAATTTGAAATCACATTCTGTATGCTAAATAATTTATCAAAGCTAAATAAATAGTCCCTTTGTCAGACTTTTTATCTTTCTAATTAGGGATTAAAAAAAGAATTGTTTGTAGATAGTTATTTTTCTTTTGGGAGGGGAGAGATGGCACATTGAAGTTTGACAACTGTTAGAAGATTGTTTTAACTTGGTTTAAAAATAATTATCATTGATTATGAGGAATAAAACTAGAATTGAGAGAGTATATAATTATGGTTACAGAATTTCTATTAGATTTTAAAAAAAAGAAAAAGAAAAGAAGATGCATGTGCTTCCCATCTTTATTTTTTCACCTATTAAACATTTAAACTCATCACTTGCCTGACAAATCTTGATTCCCTGTATGGCTAGCCATTGGCATAACTGACCAGGCATTTTCGCCACAAAACGTTTCGCTTTCGGAAAAATCGTTCGGTCCGAAACCCCAACTGGAATTTGCTACACATGAACCGCATTATTTAATTTTAACTATTCCGCTCCCTCTCTTTTGCTCAAGTTCGGAACGTTCACGTTTCTCGTCGAAGGAAAACGTTTCGCTCTCTCCACTTTTGCTTTCTTAGGCTTCTAGCTGGACTGGCTTCTTGTTTCATGAAAAGCTCGCTTAGTCGACTTAAATCTCCAAGCAAACCCCTTATTTACTAAACAGTCGGTTGTGGAGCACTTCAATTCAGTTTTTTAGTTCTTTTTTGGGGTTCTCTTTCTTTTTTTGATTACTATATTATAAAATCTGTTGGAACTTTGTCGTTATCATATCATTTGATAAGAACAAAGTGAAGATAAAAAAAAAAGGCATTAAGTATGACCTAGACAAACGTGTCGTTTCTAGATATGATTAATTCATCAACTTTGCTAAAGAGGTCAAACAGGAATTGAAGGAAGAAGCAGGGTAGAAGATATGAGGTTTTTTTTTTTTTTTCGATAAATAGATGGCAATGGTAAGGTTGTCTCCGTGTGACCAAAAGGTCACGGGTTCGAGCCGTGGAATCAGCCACTAACAAAGTCAGGTTAGGTTGCCTACAATTCACCCCTTGGGGTGCGGCCCTTTCGCGGACCCTGCGTGAACGCGGGATGTTTGTGCACCGGGCTGTCCTTTTAGATGGCAATATCAGTACAAAATAAATAGTCAAAAGATTTCGAAGAATAAAAGCAAGAACAATAACAACCTAATATATACTTACATATATATATATATATATATATATATATTATTACAATTCGGCCTAAATTAATCACGAGCCCCACTTCCAATTTGCCTAACCCCAATCGCCAATAGCCCACAATTGTGATATGGTTTTCTGTCATCTTCGATCCTGATAAAAACTTGAGCACACAACCCATAGCACTTGCCAAAACCTAGTATGCTCAGCCACTCCAAGAGCAAGGCAACCACCTACCACCTTCTCCTGCCTACAGTGAACTAACACAAGTCAAATATCATGAGAAACTTCAGTCAACTGCTCATGTCTCGCTTCAAGTGTTATATCATCACAGATATGAGGGCAATTTACATGGATAAATGTAAAATGAGACTTTAAATTCAGATCTTTAATAACGATAGCTGACTTTACTATTTCAACTAAATAACAACGTTGTCTCTCTATATCATCGTACTCTGTACTAGTATTTTGAATAATGTTAAGTATTTTGACTAAGTCAATATCTAATAAGTTGATTTTTTGGGTTTGGTAACTTAGTGTTTGGACTAGGGATTTAAGTAGCATTTAGGATTTCAAATAGTGCTTTCAAAAAAACTAATAGTGCTAGCTTTTGGCAAATCTAAGAGCACTGTTTAATATTTTTTGGTCAAAAAAATATCCTTTAAAAATTTTATCTTTGAAAATCATTTATATCTTTTTATATAACTTTACATTAATTAGCTAATTTAATAGTTAAATTTACCAAACACATCTATCTAAGGACCTGTTCTATTTCGCGTTTTAGATAGATAGATAGATGTAAAGAGATGTAATGAGCTGTAAGAAGCTGTAAGGAGCTGTAAAAAGATGTAAGGAGCTGTAAGGAGATATAAGGAGCTGTAAGAAGATATAAGAAACTGTAAGAAGCTATAAGGATGGATGTAAGAAATTGTTGAATTGTTGAAGAGTTGTATAGTATAATTGATTTTACAATGAACGTTTTGGATGAAAAATAATAATATTAAAATAATATACTTATTAAAAATAAACAATTAATTAAGTTAATAACAGAATAATAAAATATATTAATCCTCATAAATTTGGTGAATAAAATTTCATCCAAGATTTTTTATATGAATATTAGTTTGATCGAATAAGAAAGTATAACCCAAAAAAAAAAATTTGACAAAATTGAATACAACTCTTCAAATAAATTTCTATTTTAAGTAAATAATTTTAAATATAAATAAATGTATAGTCATCTATAATAATATATATTTCATGTCAAAACTCAAATATAATTTACGTCGATATATTATATTTTTATGTTTATGTAAATGTTGTGTTCATAAGACATTTATAAATTTTGTATAATGGTAGTATCATTAAAAAAATATACATATTTCTGTAACTAAAATAAATAAATGTTATAGAAAATCTATGAGATGTAAGAAGATATATGAAGATGTAAGGAGATGTAAGAAGATGTAAGGAGCTATAAGGAGATGTAAGAAACTGTAAGGAGTTGTAAGCTCTTAACTAAATCCTAAAAAATATGAAATAGAACAGGTAACTATAGTTAAAATTGAGTGATCATACAATGTTTAGACACTTGGCACTTACTCATTGGATATAAGTTTTTTTTTCTTTTTTTTCTAAAATATTGATTAAGACATTAATTAAGACTTATGAGCAAAATTAATTAGATTAAATTAATGTAGACATTCAACCTATAGGTTTAATTTTGTATTGGGGAAGTACTTAAAATTACAAATCCAATTTTGTGTTCCATATTTTCTTTTTTTTTTTTTGGTTTAAAAAAAAAAAGAATTAGTGTCTTCTTAAAATATGTACACATTCTATATTCCTAATCGTAATATTGTAAATATAGAAATGGTAAAATGGCAGGCCAAGAGATTACGAATATTATATTTGAAAATCATAGTTTTATTATATTTACAAATATTTAATTCTCCAAAAAAAAGTTTAAATTTTAGTCTTAATGTTAGTTTTCGAGAAAGGATAAAATAAATATTACGTGTTTGATTCTTTTTAACATTTTGATAATATTGATTAATGACACTTTAATTTTTTTACTCAAACTTTCATAACTAATCACTATTTGTATTTAAGGCTTCTTCTTTTAACCTATTTTGCATGGATTAGTTCCAATATTTCAACTTTTATAAATTCTAATTACTTTTTTCCCATGCATAAAAAGAAAAGCAATGACGATATGCTCTAAGGAGTAATAGGCGAAGTCGGTGCTAACATCTACAAATTACTTTGCACAATTTGTGGAAGAACGTTCTTTTCATAAAATATTTAATTTTACATTTTATACTGCTATTGTTTATTAAATGATTTTATTGCTCTTATTATGTTTTGAGTGTTGGATAATTTATCGATTTAGTACTATTATTGCGGGGACATATAAAAAATAATTAGATGCTTGTTGAAGTATTGGAAAAGTTATTAAGATGACAAGTTTACTTTTTTTCCTTTTTCCTACAAGACTAAGTATCTTTTTAGAACCTTACACAAATCTTATATTTGTAATCTTAATATTATAAAAATAACAATGATAAAATCATGGGTCAAGAATATATGAATACCATTTTTAAAAAATAGGATTGAAAAATAACTATTTTATTATAGTTCATAATATATATTTACAAACATTTTAGGTCGTCAAAGAAAAGGTTTTAGTTTTAGTTACAATCCTAATGTTAATTAAGAATGTGCAAAATGACTATTAACTCTTTGATTCTCCTTAGCATTTTGATGATATTAATTGATGATTTTTGAATTTTTTTAAAATCAAATTTCTGTCCTTAATGGATATTTGTAACTGAGGCTACTTCTTTTAACTTATTATGCATTGATCGATTTTTTTAATTAAACTTTGAAACTAAGAGATATTTTAATTTTTTAATGAATGATACTTTAATTAATAGTAATGACATGGGCAATGTCATTTAGTAAATTTATAGTAATTCAAGAATAATTAGAATAGATGCAAGTAGTATTTAAAGAGTTAGTACAAATCGATGAGATTTGTACCTTTGCAATTAAACTAAATAAGCACAAATTAAATTGCATTTTCGTGAATTAGATTAAATACTGCTATGGATTTAACTATGCATACGTCAGTTATTAGCCCAAAAAAAAGGACTTTTAGACTATATGTATCAAAATATTAATTTATTTTGAAAGACATGAACAAGAGTTTTGTCCAACAATGTATTTGTTATAAATATATTGATTTATCACTTAAAGATTTGTTTCAAGAAGAAAATTATCACAATCCATCCGAAGCATAGGCCTAACACTAGTTTGATTCAATAGCTGAGTGAAATAGCTATTCATTAATAGCTAAATTAGAATTACTATCCATAATCTAAACATTTATCTGCCATATGAAGTATTATCTGTAACCTAACTGGTTAATTTGCCAAGCAGAACCTGTATATATTGGCGTATCCTCTTAAAATAACTACATATATAATTATATATATATATATATATAATTAATAAATAAGTAAATGATGTGCTAAAAAATTAAAATGATCACTCTCAAATAAAATAAAACAAAACAATAGTGGAAAAGCGCGGGCTACAGAGATCGAGAGTATCATAAAAAGGAGGATCCTGTCAGCATAAGAGTGCGCGAAGCCACTTTTGTAATTCGTGCAAGGATTTTCCTTGATTTGCTTGTGAGTTCACACTTAGATTAATGAGTAATGATAAGCTTAAGGCAATTCTTTGTAATCATTCGAGGTAGAGTGCTATATATTGGTTATTGCTGGTTTCTTGGTTTGGTCACCAACAAGTTTCATATGTTAAGGTGAATTTAAATTGCTAAGATTTTTATTCGGGTAATTACATGTTGAACTTTTTTCTTAGTTCATTTAGATAATAATATAAAAAAGAGATTATTCTATATTGACAAATCGGGTGGACTTGAGCGCAATTCTTGTATGATTAATCTAGTGTATAGGACTATTATTCACATTCAAACTCTAGCTATGGCACTGCACCATTGACAAAGAGGCTTTTGAGCTTGCTGGCGATTGCGAGTAACTTCTTTTTCTTCGATCTTTTCCGCACTCATTTACAAGCGTGCAATGTAGTATTTCTTCCTTGTTTTTGGCTTTTAGATCCGGCAAGGAATCGATTTCAATATGAGTAACAACGTTACTGTCTTGACTCTAATATTAAGTCCAGAGTAAGAGAGTCTAGCATGTGTGTATGCGCGTGCAACCCTAAAACGTTATAATTCAATGATGCTGCTTTGAAAAGTTAGCTGAATTGGATCATTATAGATTTAATGTAATACTGAATCCCAATAATTAGAAGACAAATAAGTAGAATTGCAAATTAACTTTTATATAGGGGTCAATTTGCTCAACTAATAAAATCTCGAAAAATTGCCAACAAAAATATAGATATAGATTTAAATTTCGCCCATATCTACCTTACACCTTTCTGTGTAACCCAAAAACAAAATTACATGCACTCTAAGCTAGCTTAGCTTGAGCTGAATGGGATCATAAGGCTCAGAGCCAGAGTTGCTAGGCGTTCCATTTCCAGTTTCTTGATCATTACCCTTTCCTCCAGCAGAAACCTTAGAAAATAATCCCAAAAAAAATTGATTAAAATTATATGAGTAGTAAATATTCCTAATATGTCACATATCACTTTTAAGACTTAAATTAAGTGAAATAAAGCTTAAATTTATTCACGTTAGTAATTAGTTTGTTTTTTTTATTAAAAAAAAAAACGCACACAATGGGTATTGGGGTTCCACCTTCTTCTGCAGTTCTGCCATTTCTTGTCGCATAAGGTTCATCTTCTTGTGTAGTTCCATGTTCTCCTTATGCATGAGAATCTCCTATACATATAATTATTAGTTAAAATTAGTTTTTATAATAATTATAATAATGCAATACGAAAATGAATAATAATTATAATAAGCAATATGAAAATGAAAAGAATATTTATCAAGTAGGCTCATGCAGTAAGACACACACATATACATACATATATGTGTGTGTATATATATATATATATATATATATATATATATATATATATATATACACACACACGTTAATTAGAAGGTCAAAATATTCTAAACAAATGCTTGCAGATACCTGTTTATTAAGCTCTTGTATTTTCTCCCTTAAAATCTCCTCCTAAAAAGATGAGGTAGGTATCAATTACACTGATCAGCTTAAAATCCTGATAACGGATAATACTAATTTTGCAATTGGAATCATTATTTTTTAAACAAAATTTGTTTCACTAGGTTTGTTTACCTTTCTAGTACGAATGGCTTTTGAGCCAATATCAATTTGGTACTCCATCTTTTCCAGATGCTCAAGGTCTAATTCAGAAAGATCTTCACCCAAATATTGGCTGCAAATATATGTAGACACAAAATTCACTACCAGAATTTCTCTTGCAAGCTATGTATGTATAACCATTTTATTTACAACAACATTACAACAGCTGCTCCCACTGTGAGCCCCTTTTTGAGGTCTACAGAAATTCAGATAAAGACAGTCTTACACTTGCAAGTAAATATATTATTCGAGTCGATTCTGCAAATATAAATCATTTTTGTGATCTAAAATTTTAACCTACTTGTGTATTCATCAAGGAATGATCATCTACGCTAGTGTTAAGACTTGCACATTTATGGTGAGCGCACATCCTCGAGGAACAAAACGGCTCCCTTTTGATAGGGAATCCCAACAAGAACCCACATTTTAGATATAGTCAACCATGCCTCAATCACATGTAATCACCAAAGAGACGTATATGCATGAATTGAAGTCCCAAAAGACCATAAAAATCTCTTCTGCTTGTCTTTTTCTTGGGGCCGGGCAGGGAGGATCTGATCACATGCATAACTATTAACCTATTCTCAAAAGTACGATATATCGAAAATATGGTAATATACCATTCCACACAAAAAAGACATGTTTGAATAAATTAGCAAGCATACCTATGAGTCTTTCTCAAGTCTTGAAGTTGCTGCCTCAGATTCTCTGCTTCAATCTTCCATAACTGAGAAATTCCCGAATGAGAAGAAAAATATTTGTTTCACACTTACACTTATATATAAGATACAAATAATAAAATATAACCAAATTCTAGTCGAATTCATATGTGCCAATGAACTCTGGCCAATTCATATAATTAAGATGTGCCTAGCTTCCATCTAAGTGGTTTCCACCTCAACAAGCCTTAGCGCCTGATTGCTACCCTCCCACATCCTTTAGCTTGTTATATCCCTCTTGGATATCCTTCACAAGATCCAAAAGGATGGACCTCTTATCCTTAGCAAAAAAAGAGTTCAAATCTATAAAAATTTCTTGCTACTTGTCCAATATTTCTAGACAATGCAGTCAATTGGCCAAATTAGTTTGTCTCATTTTCTGGTCTGAATTATGTGAGAATTGAGATCATTGCAGTCAACCAAGGAAACTTGCGAATTTCCATCGCTATTTTCTCTAAATTGAACTCAAATCTCTATGACCACCGGCTTGTATATATATGTTCTATCGGTTAAACGAATAGGTTATCTATATCTATATGTTACCTGTGCTTCCGAAGTGGGGCTGAGCACTTGATTCTCCTCATTTGCCTTATAGTATATGTCCAACAATGCATGCATCCTGACATTATGGAGATGATGAGCTGTTCTAATTTCATCACTCTAATTGAACTCGGAATCGAAGCATTAGCACTCTAATTTCATTACGCTCATCTCGAACATATGACTCAACTCATCACTTGCTTCAAATTAAGCTGTGAAGTGTTGATCAGGACCATGGCTAAAGCAGAATTCAGTGAATTAGATGATACTCCCAAGCGTACATACTTCTACTTATACAGATTATTCATACACTAACAACATTCTTTTTCATTGTTGTATATAAACAACTTAGGGGAGCAATGTTAGTATAATTCTTGGAAGCTCCCCTACATACCATCATTAGCTATTCCATTGACGACAGATAGCTCGCTCATAGATGGCAAGTGATATTCTGGGTCATTTGTTGAAGATGGCTTGCAATGATTGTACTTCATAGTTTTATTTAACTAGTCAAAAACTTGTACCTTAACTCCAACAAAGCAAGCAATAGAACTACATTCCACAAGAACATTTCTTCAAGTGTTGAGAATATGTCCCGAAATCATGTTTCACAAGTCCGTCCACAATTGGCAAGTAGATTGTCCCAAAATTGGCTAGTGAATTGTACCCTACCAAAGTTTTGGAAACAAGATGAAATTGTACTCCAACGAGGTATGTTCTAGGTATTTCCGGAGGACGACAAGGCACTTCTTCTACACATGTAGAGACAACCTTTAACGCTCAAGAGGGGTCTTAGGAGAAGTTCAAGCGAGAATGTGTGTGTGTGTGTGTGCGCGCATGTTTGGCTGGTTTAGGGTGTATTTCAATGCCCTAAACCGAACAATTGATGGAAATTGTGCATGGAGAGGAAAGATAAAATTGTGTGAAGGATTATAGAGACTTAAACTGTAGTTGCTAGAGGACATAGGATGCATTAGTTGTGTTGTACGTGTAGACACATAATCAACTTTTCTAATATAGTACTGAGTTCGTCAACATTGAAAGGCTCGTAATTTTTATGTCATTATCACAGAGGCGTTCTGCATAAAGTTTGTTGTGTTCCTTCTCCTGTAGTGCATACGTGTGCTACTGTAAGTGGCCAAAAAGTTTACCCAATGTAATGCAACACTTCCATTCCCAAGTAAATATACCAAAGTTCTGTCTAAGATGTCCATGGGAGTGAGTCTCTGATCCCAACATATGACACCAGAGTAGGTTGTGGTCGACTTGGGGACAGATATGTGGAAAGCACAAACTACAAGAGAAGATGAATTGTTGATTCCTTGTTAGTGACAAGTTGAGCACGTCCCACAACTAGCAAGTGGATTGCCCCAAAATTGGAAAGTGAGAAGCATATCAAAATTTGGATAGTAGGCAATACTTTCAAAAGTTTTCTTTAAGGTAGTGTTGGTTGGAAGGAAAATGGTTTTTTTGGAAAATATTTCCTGTGAAAAATTTTTTTCCAAAAAAAACTGATTTTCATGTTATATTTTCCGATGTTTGGTACAAGATGAATCATTTTTCATAAAAAAGAGAAAAACGTCAATTTAATTGCTTAAATGGCGAAAAATATTAACTGAATGATCGTAGTTGAGATAACTATTGACCAATGAAGGAATTTTGAACTTAAAATTCATATTTTTGCTGATAAAAAATATCAACTAAATTGTTTAAGTAGCGAAAAATATTAATTGAATTGTTATAACAGAGAAAAATGTTCACCAAGTGAAGGAATGTCATACTCAAAATATGAATTTGAGTCTATTTTAATTTTTTTCTATATGATGATCAAGTTTCGATTCAAACTATTGAAAATTTGAAATTGTTCTAGTGGTGAAAAATATTGACTGCACTATTTAAGGGGCAAAAAATATTAATTGAATTGTAGTTGTGGAAAAATATTTTGATCAAATGAATGAATATCAGGCTCAAAATCTAGATTTGAGCCTATTTTAATATTTTCTATTTGATGATCAAGTTTTAATCTAAACCGTTAAAATTATTTTAGTGGTGATTCGACTGAATTGTTTCAGTAGCAAAAAATATCGATTAAATTGTCTTAATAGAGATAAATGTTGATCAAATAAAAGAAATTTGAGCTGAAAATTTAAATTTGAATCTACTTTAATCTTTCCCATCAAAAAGTCAAATTTTGATCCAAACTGTTGAAACTAAATTTTGCACCTAAATTTCAGCTAACCATATTATCAAAAAGTTGAAGGAAGAAAATCAGCTTTCTATCTCCTCAACAAGAAAATCATTTTCCTTTATTGCGGGGAAAATTATTTTCCTTGAAAAATAGTTTTCCGTTCCTTATTGTACCAAACAATAATTGAAAATTAGAAGACTATTTTTCGAAAAAATCACTTTCCCCCCAACCAAATACTACCTAGCTAAATGTATTGTGAAGAACTTTAGAGGATAAGACTCTTTCCCTATAAATACAAAAAAGATCAGCATGTGAATGGATTTTCAAATGTGAATCTGTGGAGGGATCCGCTCCAATCCAATAGGGGATATGAGTATACGTATGTGTATCGGCCAATGAAGGGCACATCTCGAGCACCCTGGAAGTCCTCAATTTAGGGGGATGTGTGTGTTGAGCGAAGAGATAGAATAGTGTAAGAGAGATTGCTAAAATGTTTGTGAGAGAATAGTGAGATGCATTGTACTCAGAATGTACCTTTACAAACTATGTTTTCTTAATATGGTGAATTTACTTGTTTAACAATGTGTAATTTTTCCCGTTTTTGATGTGGAGGGATTTTCCATGTAAAAGTTTTTGTGTACCTTCTATTGTTAGGGAGGAAGGAAAGAGAGTATGAGTGGCCAAAATACATCCAATGCTCTCGTGGGCTAACAGTTCAAGTGGTATTGGAATTTGATTCAACATCACGTTGATAAGACTCTGATCCTAACAAGTGATATCAAAACTTATTTCAAGGTCATGGTAGTAGGTTCATAATCCTAACATCAATCTTCTTGTAAAATACCAACACTCATTCCAAAAGTCAACAACCGTTATAAAAACAACTCATAAAGCCATATCATTGGCAAGTAAACCTAATCAACCTAAGGATTAAGGCAGGTTGAGAGTCAAGTCGTGAGGGTAACTAGGTAGAATTTTCTTGGCCATAACCCTACCCGATCCTTACAATGGCAGAGGGTATCCTCTAATTATTTGTTAGCCCCAACCCTCACCCTGCCCTGTGGGTGCTTTTGGGTTATTGGGTCACATGGGACCTTCAAACTCTTAATTAGATGATCCAATCTACAAATTCTGTCATATTTTCACACCCTTTCAACCTCCAATTCTGCTAAAGACATCAACAAATTTAATAAATCTATTTGTACCTTGATTTACTTTGCAAAGATCCAAAAATCAAGAATGATACAAAAAATAAGGACCCTACTCAAGAGGAAAGCTCGATAAAGAGTAACAGAAAATCAATTCACTCATAATCAAATCAACAACATATCCCCCCAAAAAAAATCCACAACAAATATTTTGCAACATTTGGCCAATAATCAATTTAGTTTCAACATTGCGACAAAAATCCAAACTCTAAATTCTTCAAGTATAAAACTTTCCTTAAGTTTTTTGTATATTTAACCCCCAAGAACATGTCGACCAGAAGTATCACAATGGTGCCCATTTGCATACATAGGACCAGGTCAAAGAACCAAAAATCTAAAAGACTTGGATCAGACTATTCGACCTTCCGAGAGTTAGGGTAAGGGTCAATAAGTTGCATTAGAGGGTCGGAACTCTGCTCAATATCAACCCAGATTATAATCGAGTACTCTCAATTTGAGGGTCGTAACTAACCCTCATTTTTATTGGTCCGTATGGATCGGATAGATCCTTGAACCCTAACTAGGTCTACATACAGCTACCCATTCTACTGGTACTTATCGAGAAATCTCATAGTGTCAAATTTTATATATCAATAAGGCCATTAACAAAGAGTCAAGTTTAATGGTTCAAATAAGGTTCCAGTTCAAAACCAAATGGCAATAGGTGGAATAACTCACAAGCTTATATATATACTTAACTCTTTACTTTTATCAAAGTGGGATAACACTCACTTTTATATCCTTTCATTTTATTAATGTGGAACAACACCTACTTTCATACTTCAACACGCCCCCTACGTGTGAGCTACTAACAAGCCCCAATATGTGTACACAATTTTAATCAAACCAGAACAGTGCAAATCAAGATAGAGCAACCCGCTCTGATATTATGTTGAATTTTTTATATAAATTCAGTCATAAATAAAGAGTCATGAATATGAGCTCAAATGATGTTTCAACCCAAAACCAACTGGCAATTGGTGGAGTAACTTACAAACTTATATACATATTCAAACCCTTCAATTTTATCGATGCTGGACAAACCCCACGTCGACACTCCAACACATAGCAATGACTCAGAGTGCCATTTCTTAGCTTTTATTTCCAAAGGCACAATAACAAGCACGGTATACTTTTAACACAAAAAAACAATAATCCCAAATTAGTTGACCATCCCCTCCTCCCTTATTCACAGTTAAGGATCTTCACAACTCTCTTTTAAATGCAGACTTATCCCTGCAAAAGATGTTTCCAACTTCTTGCACATTTTTTATTACTTTTATCCAGAGTTTGTGCAGTTTTATGGCATCAACCCTTTACACTGCTGTCTCATATTCTAAAGGTGATATACAACAAAATCCCTGGAAATTAAATAAGGGGCTCTTTCTTCTCTGTGACCCAGCTGAAAGATCTTAACAACTGACCTGCACTCTTCCCTTGTAACCTACACTTTTGGTTTGCAGTTTACTAAAACTTTCGATCAATATTCAAGCTGAACCTAAGGGCTCTTAATTAAGCACCCATGAATTGATCCTGGTCCGGAGGGAAATTAAAATAATCATTGTAATTATGTTAGCTTCTTAATCTTCAAAAAAAAAAAAAACTCAGAAAAAAAAGGGGGGAAAAAGGAAAAGAGGAAAGTGAGGTGAAAATAATTGGAGAATTTATGAATCATACCCATGACTGGCATATTCATAGATCTTGCTAGTGCTGGAGAAGATGATAATTCCAACTTCAGCATCACAAAGAATGGAGAGCTCCTTTGCCTTCTTGAACAACCCTTTTCTTCTCTTTGTAAATGTCACTTGTCTGCTCGTCAAATTATCGATCCTTTCGATCGATATCTTTCCCCTTCCCATTATAATTTCGTCAAACTCGATCCCCTTCAAATCCCATCACAAAGAGATTTGACGGAATTAATAACGTAACAACTCAAACATGAATAGTACTGCCAAAAAAACTTTACATTTAAGTGCAAATAGTTACCTATCCTCGATATATAAGTGCGTGATTAGCTACAAAAACCAGCTAGGGTTTTTGTTGAGGAGTCAGCTGAGCTTACAGTATTTGTTGATGTTGATGATAAGAAGAGAGAGTTTTTTTTGTAGTTTTTTGGATTTGTTTGTGGGGGTTTCTAAAGAAAGCTTTCAAGCTGCAACAATCTTATGTATTAATTGCAAAAGGTCAAAAATCGCTCTTTTATCTTTTGATTAAACCAAAAAGGAAAAAACATATTAAATCAAGGGTTTTATGGGTTGTCTCAGTCATCTAATTGTTTTTCATTATTTTAATTCTTTGATGTTTTAAATTAATTTTGGAGGATAGAAACTAGCGAAATTTAACGAACAAGTATATTAGAAACAAATAATTTAAAATTTTGGACCACTTGAAAATTAATTTAAAATCTTATTGAATCATTGGATGTATTACTATTATTGCTCCGCATACTTTCCAACTATAGAAATATAATTATATTTCCACTTGTAATAAATATGGAAATTATTTGAGAAATGCAGTCAGGCTCATAGACATATGATTGTTGGGGTTTGGGAAAAGTGCAGTTTTTCTTTAATCAATTACAATTTGCCTGACAACCTGAAACGTTTTGTTATTGCTGACCTCAGTCTACCGTTTCGATACCGTTTCGATTGGGAGACATAACCCAAGTTGGCTGGTCTTGTTCGCAGATTCATGTGCATTGCATTGCATATGAAGTAAAAATTATTGTGAAAAATAATGGAATTAATTTGATTCTGTGTGCTAAGTATGGTAATCATAGATAAATGGTGAAGTGGTATAAATGGTGAAGTGGTAAGTGTTTTCTGTTGGCTTTCTTAGGAATCTTGGCTGTTTTTTGGACAAACAACGTTATTCCTAGTTGCAATACCTTTGGGCTAAACACATTGTGAAAGGTCCATAACAATTTTTTTAAAATACCACTAGCATTTCAAGTACCACTAGTGCTTTACTAGTTTCTATATATTATTTTCTCCGGTACTTATATTAAGGTTCCGGATCTATAGACTTGGGACATATTTAAGCGAATAAATTAAAACAACGTAATACAATAGATTGCTTAAGTATATAAAACAAAATGCACAACTCTGTAGATTGGAGAAACCAAAAACAAGCACGAAAGGAGGAGTACCTAGAAATGTGCACCGTTAATCTCAATGTTTAATATCTGGCCCTAGATATGTCAGATGAAATGAACAATATTATGTGCGGGCAATAAACGTGTCCAAGTACACGTAAAAAAAGACAAGTTTCAGCCCAAAAAAAAAAAAAGTCCTAGAGTCCATAGACCTGGACCTGTAATATAATTTGTATATCCTCCTCCTTCCTTCTCTTGGCCATATCCATTGGAGTTAATTGAATAATTTAGACATTAAATTTTAACCTTGTTAGATCAGAAGAGTGTATTTTACCTGTTATTATAGAAGGTAACATTCTTTTTAACTTTAAACGAATGAAAGTTTCAAATGTATAGTTACTTACAACCTATCATAGCTATTTAACATCTCTATATTATTCTTTACAACTGTTTACAATTTCTTATAATTTCTTATAGCTACTTACAACTTCTATTAAATTAATAAGTTTTTGTAATTTCTTGAAATTTACATGTTAATCTTTACGATAGAACATAAATCTAGTAGCATTACCAAAAATCCATCTATTCCGGTCATGTTTTTATGTGCATATCGTAAATATTTATTATGAGCATTCGACAACTTTCAACACAATTCATATCATCAAGTACAATTCAACACGATTTAGCATCATTCAGCACAGTTAAGCATAATTTAGCACAGTCAAACAACAATTATCACAATTTAGCATAATGAATCTCTACCAATATAAAGCAATTTAGCATAATTCAGAAAAATTCAACACGTTTAACACCTTGTGGAACTTTCAATATATTTTAGTTATAAGCACCGATAAGTGCATTTCATAAGTCCAAAAGAATATGCCTCCACCTCTGCGAATTTTCGAACCATGAAAAATTAGGTTTGATCACAAAACTTCTGTCTAAACTTAAAATAGATAATAAGTCATGTTCTAATTGGAAAACGAGGTTGGGGTTGAATTTAACAGTCCAACTCTAGGTTCTTTGAATTGGGGAACCGGAATTGGATTCTCAGGTTCTGGTTTCAATTCCGATTCTAGGGTATCCGTTTTGTTTAAGGTTGAAATTTTAACACCTAATGAATTATTTTTTTCATTTATTTGGAGTGGGAGATAGGGTATTTGATCTTTTCATACCCTAATTTTCTATCTTTACACAGAAATGAAGGCTTTGTTATTAAATTTATATTTTTTTATTAGGAAAATAATAATTGAAATTCGCGTTTAGTATATACAAAAGCAATAAAGAACGTAGATATTCAAGAATATAAAACAAGATAAAAAAATAATTGTACGCATATGACTTTTACGTGGAAACTCAAATCGGGAGAAAACCACGGGCGGCAACAACGGCACAAAATCCACTATAATATAAGGGAATACAAAACGATCTCAAAGTAAACGCCCAAGAAAGATATCAACAAGAGAGATAAAGATTTCAAAGTAAAGGCCCAAAGAAGAGATCAATCACAACGAAAATCTCTCAATACTAATTCTTAATAAAATGTGGAATAGAAAAAAAAGGAAGTGTCGAGGGGCACTACCAAATTTCCCCCACCAAACAAGGTTAAAAACCTAATATTAATAGAGAAGTTCCAAAGGTACCAAGGGTTTAACCCTAGCCGTAAACATATGTTTTGGCCACCAAGTATCATCTTTACAGAAAAGGAAAGATATTTAATAAAAAATATGAAAATAATATAATTTTCATAAAATAAAATATCTCCGATCACATAATTTGATCCTTGGGTGCCAAGCAATAATCTTTAAAAAAGAAATAATTTAATTATTTTCAAAACCTGCAAAGGAATTTGGGGCAAATCTCAACAAACTCTACCTTAGACCAAATTCCTTGGATTGGACGAACATGGCAAAATTGATCTTGTTATAATGTTAAAATTCTCAAGATCAATGAGAAACATCCTTCAAGAAAATGCTCAAAACCCAGATCAATTACTCCGACTTTGATACCACTTGTTAGGAAAATAATAATTGAAATTCGAGCTTAGCATTTGCGGAAAGATAAAGGACGTAGATATTCGAGAATATAAAACAAGATTAAAAAAAAAACATGATTGAAACAAAACATAAGATCAATTACAATGAAAATATCTCAATACTAACTCTCAATAAAATGTGGAATAGAAAAGGGAAGTGATGAGAGGCAGTCCCAGATGCGCCGCACCAAATAAGGTTAAACAACCTAATATTTATAGAGAAGCTCCAAAGGTACCAAGGTTTAACCCTGGCCGCAAACATATGTCTTGGCCACCAAGTATCATCTTTACAGAAAAGGAAAAAGATATTTAATACAAAATACGAAAATAATATAATTTCCATAAAATAAAATATCTCTGACCAAACAACTTGAGCCTTGGGTGCCAAGCAATAATCTTCAAAAAGGAAATAATTTAATTGTTTTCAAAACCGGCAAAGGAATTTGGGACAAATCCCAACATTTTTTTTATCTTAGTCGCTTAAAAAATATATTGATTCATCCTCCAATTAGTAGAAGAAAATTACATGATATTGAGTTAAATTTACTATTTGAAGATTCATTTTTGTCGGAAAGAAATCAAATAGAAAAAGAATAAAGAAACAAAAGAAAAAGGAGTAAAAAATTAAAAATTTAAAAAATATTTTCTGTTTATTTTATTGAGTTAACTTAATGATAAAATGAAAAAAGAAATACAAGTCTCTTATTGTCCGAAATCGTATATAATTACACTAGGATAGATATACATAACTATTAATTTTCAAATAGGATTCAAAATGGACCTCTTCAATTTTTGTCCTCTTATTGATTGATCTAACAATTTTTTTTGGGTGTGGTGGGGGGAGGGGGGGAAGAGCCGTGCAGATTATCAATCTAATATTCATTTATATTAGATTGGGGGAGGGGGGGTCTCAAAGCGTCATTTAATCAATTATTCTGGCAAAAAGAGGGGAGAAAAGAAAAGAGAGAGGGCCTACTACGGAATTAATCAGTTAGGCTCCGTCTGGACTTTAAAAAATTTGGTGGAAAGAAAAAATTTGGGAGAGTTACTTTTTTTCTTGTATTTAGTTTAGAAAAAATCACCAAAAAAAATAAAATATGGAGGAAACTTAGATCGAAAAATTGTTAGAAATAAGTGATAAAATTTTCCTCATAAAATTGTGATTAAAGTTTGAGAAAAATTCCCAATCTCCGCAAACCTCACATTGTTTAGATTACATCAAAATGATTCAAGTAATTCATTAACATTCAAATTTTTCATCCAAGTTCTTATATTTTTTTTCCTCAATCCAAACAAGAGAAAAAAACTCATTTTCTCTTCACTTTTTTTTCCTTCACATTTTTTTCCTTCAACTTTTCTTTTTAGCAAATTTTCTGAGGATTAAACGGAGTCTTAAAGAGGTAGGACCTACTCAGGAGCTAATCATTTTCGTAAACTGGAATAATTTGTCTTCACACTTGATGAACAAATTAAATATTGCCCAAAAGGAAAGTTACTTGTTGCAAATAAATTAAGTAGCACGGTCCACAACTAAATTCGTTAAAAAAAAAACAAAACAAAACAAAAGGACGTAGCCATTGACAATATTAGAGTTGAGAAATAGATCCGATTAGATCAAATTCACATTCGTGTCAAACTTAATTAAAAATATTTTGACCTGAAGCTAAAACGTTTATTAAATGGGTTAAAAGTTTTAAACCTATACTCTTTTTATTTTTTAAATGAGCTGACTGATTTTGATCTATTTAGCCATTTAGACTAAACGAGTAAACTCAGGTCATCTAATTACCCATTTGTCGTTTAACGTTTTCTACTAATACATAATTATATAGCATTAAAAACTAAGTTTATATTCCATATCAAGTAACTGTTATTTAATTAAAACTTCTCCGATTCATAATATTTCACATTTTTATATTTATTTTTAACTCTTATGTTCTTAAGCATCAAATAAAAGACTAAGTGGGTAAATGATAAACAGGAAAACGAGTTGATCTGTCTAACCCATGAGTTAAATATGTTTTTTTTCGTGTTGAGGATCTCGACCTAAACCAAACTCATTTAATTAAACAGATTAAATGTGTCAATGAATTTAATTAAACAGGTTGAAACTATCGAAACCTACCTAACTTCGTATCAGTGTCAGGTCGGTAATCATATCGGATCAACTTCGTCAAACGCTAGACAAAAAATTTTGAACAAATGAAACTGAAAGTATCTTATTTTTATTTTAATTTTTATTTTTTTTTTAAAAAAGTGAAGGTCAGCGGGTAGTCAGCGGGTCAAACCTTTACCTAAGCCTGACCCTTATCATAGTCGGGTGCCCTCAATTTGAGTGTCGGGGTAGCTCAGAGACAAAAAAAGCCGACCCTGACCTCATTTTTGAGGGACAGATCGGGGCAGGTCCTCGATCCGTTGATCACGTCTGGTAGATACACAAATCGGAGAGGTCTTCACATAATGATTAAGTGTAATTCACAGAGCCATTTTTGTAACTTGTGTTCGCTTTTTGTGTCAGGGGGCTAAAATGGGACACAAAGATCAATGTTGGCAGAATTAAAATTCACATCTCTGATAAAAATTTTCAAAAATTTTCTCAATCAAACTAACCGACACTCACAACATATGCTTGGATTTCCCTAAACTGAATTGTTGAATTTCGTGCTCACAAGTAATGACTGTTTGGTTTATCAAAAAAAAAAAATAAACCAATGACTGTTTGAGGCCCATTCGATCAAGTAATCGAGGCCCATTTCTCATGTTTAGCAGTGTTTCATATCTACTCCAAAGTCCATTTTACATTTTTTCAGAGCCAACACAGGAGTCCAATCCTTGGCCCATTTAAGTCGTATGAAATAAAAAGCCCAATGCTCCTTTTTCGCTTCCCTTTCTTGGGGAGTCACATATAGTAGACGTGTCAATCTATTTCATTCACTTCTGGCACGAGTCAATTTAATTTTCAACAAATCATGTTTGGATCAAGGACATTTCAATTCGATTCATCTTCAAGGTTGAATGTTTTTCAGTTTGGGGTGGATTTATGTCAATTCATATTTTGTTCAATAAGCTTATTCTGCAACCCAAAAAATTTTATGGGAAATTTCAAACTAGTCTCAATTCTAGTTGAATAAGTCTATTTCAGATATTGAAGTAGGTATACATCAGTATGGATCTTCGATTCAGTTTCTAGGTCTCAAATTAGTTGCCGGGTCTATGTAAAACTCATAATTCATTATATTTTCTATAAACATCAACAAGATTTATGGCAACACGAGCATAACTAAGCCAAATTTTATCTTTTTATCGACTTTGGTCAACTTGAGTCATAATTGGACTTGAGCTAAATTTAGCTGAGATCAAGTTGAGTTTTAGCTTCCATAATAAATGTTTTTATTTATTTGTTTGTTTGTTCATTTATTTATTATGATTCAAAGCCTAAGTGATTTAATCCAGAACTAATTGAAAAATTTGTATTTTCAAACACTATTGCTCTCAACTAACTTTAAAAAGAAATCAAATACAAATATCAAAATTCAAATGATACACAATTTATGCATGATCATGGATAACAATATGCTTGGCCATTAACTTTTTCTAATAAAAGAAAGACTTTAATTTAATCAAACCAAATTTGCATAAGCTCAAATTAATTTAAAAAAGGCATGATTGAGCATCTAACATAACTACGACTAAATTAATTAAACTAGGGGTTTCGATAATAATATACTATACTTTGGGATTATTTGATCATAATCCTTTTAACTTTGAACTTAGACGTCCGCGCAACATACTATCGGTTTATTTACTATTTTTATCCTAAGATTGAGTTTGAAGGTCTCACTTAGGGTAATGCAAGAATGTCACATGGTATATAAATGCAAATGTGTAAAAATGTAAAAAATTTTAAATATATGCAATTACTTATGTTTATTATGCACTTGCATCGCCAAGTCAAAACTCCTTGGCACTTAATCTTGGTATTTAAACAGTAAATAAGCTGATAATAGTAATAAAATTGGATGTTATTATAAGTACTATTTAAGTACGATAAGTTAATGTACATGTCCAAAAATCTATCAAATTTGAGGTCGATCTAAGGTTTCCCAGTGACCAAAAATAGTCAACGATCCATACAAAATTGTCGAATATTCATGTATTGATATTATTCTATATGTTGGGACAACAAATATTTTTCTCACTTAATTTGCAAACATAACAAGAATATTTTTCTCATTTATTTACAATGTATATATATTTTTTTGAGTCAAATTTATTCAGAATATATCTTAATCCACTACCTCCTGAGCTCCCATCATGCAAAGTCAACAAGAATAAATACCCAATCCGTTCACTTAACACTAAACCACTACAATACAACAATAAATACCAGTAAAAAACCCACAAAACGGTCAACAAATGTAACACAATCATAGAAAATTCGTTAATTTATGTTGTCATATTTCTTGGAATGGAAAATACACCTTCAATGTTAACGGTGCAAAAATATTACCAAGATATATATATTTTTCGGGCTGAATAAACATCACCAAGTTGTAAATACCCAACAAGAATATGAACAAATCAGTATTTTCCAATCACTAAAAATCCAATAATAAATTTCCCTGATCCCACCTATCGCACTATTGAACACTTGACCGTTGCCTTCCCCCAAACCCAAAACAACAATTATACCAAACTCTTTCAGGATCTTCCTCAATAAAACTCATTGGATTTGTTCTTTATATCCAAAATCGAAGACTTCCCCAACCCAACAATCATGAAATACTATAAATATGAGCACTCCTGTTGCAATTTACAGCTCAAAGCGAATTGTAATTAGCCCATAGTTCTCACCGAACTCCACGCTACTGTGCTTTCCATGTGGGTAAATTTTCACTTCTTCAATGGCGGCCTTCTATCTTGTCTCTCTCTCATCAAAAGGAGCGAACTTTCTATCCTTCCTATACAAAATATCCCTCCAAATTCGATGCAGAATTATGCGTCGTCTCTGTTTCCTGATTGCTTTCTGTTCAGTGCTGGAGTTTTACAAGAGGGTTTTCCGGGCATTTGTGGGGTTTTTGTTGATGGATTCTCTTTCGAATTTGAAGCTTTTGCTCAACAAAAATGGTGATTTTGGATGTGGGTTTTTGATTTTTGGGTGTTTTGCGAAACTTTGGGATGTTTTGGTGGTGTTCTTTATGTGCTTTTTAGGGTTTAAAGCGTTGCAGTTTAGGGGGAATTGCAAGTTCAGAACAGGGTTTTCATCAGTTTGTTCAAATGGTGATGAATTTGATGGCGGAAAGAAATTGTCTTTTAATTCTGGGACCACTAGGGTTTCAAGGGTTTTGGGTAATAAAACTCATAATGACCGCAGTGGGGACCAGAAATTCGAGGAAACCGATGAAGTCTTGAGTTCAAATTCTTTGCTTCAAAAAATAAGGAGAGAGAGTCTTGGGGGGTATGAGAAAGGAGAGGAGGAAAACAAGGAATGCTGTGATGAAGACCAAGTGTTCGACGTAATGCTCCTGAGAAAGATGGTGAAGGCTGAAAGGCAATGGGCAAATGCTGCTCATTTGGAGTTGGATAAGGAGAGAATGGCTTCTGCTTCTGCTGCTGATGAGGCAATGGCGATGATATTACGCCTTCAGAATGAGAAGAGCTCTCTTCAGATGCAAGTTAATCAATTGCAGAGGCAATCTGAGGAGAAACAGCTCTATGATCAAGATCTTATTCATTCACTACAATGGATTATACTGAAACATGAATCTGAGAGGAGTTTATTGGAGGACCAATTGAGGATGTGTAGGCAGAAACTGAGGATGTATGTGAAGGGTGAAGAGTGGGATCAATTTGACAATGTTTGTCCAACTCCAAGTGCTACTTGCTCTTCATCTGGTGGAAGCAAGTTTGATGATCTGCTTGTTAATGCCCTCGATTTAGATTCATCACCTATGTAAGTTCTGATGATGTCTTGAGTAATGTTGTGACTTATGCTGCTAATTGTCAAATAGGAATTTACTGATAGAATCTGAATGGCAAATACTCTGTAAGTATGATGTTTAGTTGCTTATACAGTTAGTCATTTTTTTTTTTCTTTTCATGTAAAAGCAACTGAAATAATGTAGCCCCATTTGTGGTTCAGTGGAATTTGATCTGATTTATGAGTAGCTCTGTCCGTGTTATTTGATATGGAGTTTGCACTATACTTGTTGGCACTTAGGATGTCATTAATCTTACACTCTTTGTTACATTCTGAAAGTTATGATGATCTAACTCAGTTTATCAGGTTGATTTCATCTAGATTATGACGATTGTTAATTTGTTATCTGCATTGTGTCTTGTATGGAACGAAAATCACTCAGGTGCTTCCTTCGGTAAATGGGGCTCTATATATACCCATTTGTTCATTCAAATATTGAAGCCGACATTTAAGTAAGATAATGATAAATCTACTGACCCTGCAGAAGAGTTGATCTTCCTGCATGTATGATGTGAATTAAACTGTTTAACCCAGCATAACAAGAAGCAGAGCAAGATAGCTAGGTCTAAGCAACAAAAACTGACAATACCACATAGGTTGTTCTTATTAACCAGCAAAGGAATGGTCTTCGGTATTAGGCACACCACCTAGAGGTGCAGGATCCAAATCCAACCGGGGACATTTGGGAGACAAGGTTTTCTCCATATCCTCTGTCTTCCCTCCTACATTAGATATTCATATGTACGGTGAATCCCCTAGATGAACCATCTTACCAACCAACTCTGTCTCCCCCCCCCCCCCCAAAAAAAAAAAAGGAAGGAAGAAATAAAGGCAAGAATGCAGAAAAGCATCAGAACTGTTAAAGACAAGGAAACGATCTAAGAAATGTGGCTGAATTGGAAGCTACGGTTTTTCTCTGTCATAGAAAGTATTTGCTTTGAAGGTGAAAAACTAGAAGGTGAAACCTCCACATTATTAAGGGTCTCTATCCACATAGACAGAAAAAAGACCTCTTAGGGGTGGCCTACTGATAGAATGCTTGATTTGATGGGCAAGACCAAGGTTTGATTTCCCATGAGTCCGGAGTGTGTGCGTGTGCGTGTGATTTACTGATACGATACGAAGGGGGAACCTGCTGTAAAAAGGGGGGGGGGTGTTACAAGGAGCTTCTTGAGGAAGAAGATGATGTTCAAAGTACATGTCTTGTCAAAAATATAATATGCTAGGAACAATTCTTTGCAATGTCTGTGTTTGAGAAATGTACTTTCCAATATACCACATTAGCGGCTCTTAGACACATCTGTCCGAGCCTATACTCGTAGAGAAAAGGTTGCCTAAATCACAATCTCCCAAATCCGGCCTTGCAGGTCTACTCTAGGGTGTTGTTTGTGAAGAGATATGGGGGATCCAGGATATCAGCCCAGTGGCTTATTTCATGGATTACTCATGCAATTGTTTGTGGGATTGTTTTGGGCCAGGCTATTACAGGCTCAACTAGTTTTCACTTTTCAGGAATAAGTGACATGTATTTTAAATTTTATCTCTTTATTCTAGAATGACGAAACGGGAAATGAAAGGTTTTATTAAGTGGAATGTCTCTTTTTGCCAAAAGTCATTAGTAAATCTTGTGTAGGATTTTTTTTTTTTTAAAGGGTTCATCATTTAGGGCATTCCCAACCAGAGTTCAAAGATTGGAACTTTGGTCTGCCACATTAGTATAAATTTCATATTTTTCTAACTTACATTTCATCACTTCTCCAACCCATGGAACTCCAATTTAAATAACCCAATAAAAAAATTCAATATGGACCCATTTTATAACACACAACTTGTTTTTTTAATCATATAAAAAATATTTATTACCTCAAAAAAAAAGAAAAAACAAAAAAAAATGTCAAAACAGTCTCGCGGGGAGACTCGGTGGGCCGGGGAGGCATGCGTGCCCCTCCTCGCATGTCACAGGCTGGGAGACAGCCGTGTGACACGCGGCCCCACCCCCCCTCACGTTTTGGGGGTTGTGAATGCCAACGATCTTATCTTAGAGATACTGCATAATAAATATTTTTAATGTGATTTTTAATACTTTTTGAGGATAATTAATTAATCATTAAAGGCGACTTTCGATAATGTTCTCCTTAAATAAGTTATTAGTCAATTTTAACTCAGAAAGTCACTTGAAAATGAGTTACTAGTCATTCTAATGCCTTTGAAAAAACCATCTCTCAAAGAATTTGTCTTACTATTACACTTTTCTAAAATGATCTCATCTAAAAAATGCATGATCTGTATATACATTCCGCTAATGAATGATCGAACATAGCAAGCTTAGTTTCAACAACAATAGTAATAATAATTCTCAGTATGAGTTCCCCTGTATTAACAACCTTGGTTTCAAAAATTAAATTCAAACTATTTGTGGAGGCGAAGCGCTGCAAAAAAGTCAAAGGGACAAGCATTCACAGTATTTGACGTGTAAAATTCGGAGAGCATTGGTGAAAGGAATTGTGCCCCCACCCTCCATGTTTTTGGCTGACCAAGGAGTTGACAGTCAACATTTGCACATTTCAATCCAATGATCGTTGCGTTATTTTTGAACACTTACAAGTTAAGCCAAATCATATACTTGCAAGCTGAATAAAGCTTGTTCAGTAAATCCGGAGCTACTTCGTTTAACAAATCTGTAATTACATTGAATTAAGAATGAATTTCAAATGCCGATCTGCTCGTAGCAGATTGGCGTTGCTACTGTTGCTCCACCCTGTCCACCCATATTTGAATCTGGAAGGGACCTTCTTTTGCCAAATTATTGGGAGAGGTAGGGGCGTGTGTGGGTTTGAGCCTTTGGGCCTTGATAACTTTGTCCCCCTTCTCCTCGGTTGGTTGGCCTGTTGGCTGTTGGGTTCTTCCCTGAGATAGAAAGCCCAATAGATATTTACCATTGTAAAAAAAAAAAAAAAAGAATGAATGAATTTCAAATATATGTAATGACATTTTCTCTCTAGTATCATAAGTGTAGTTCAATTTTTTTTCTTCTTTTTTTTTTGTTTTTGAAAAAGATAAGTATAACAACAAAATGTTAGGCAGCTTTCACTTAAGGGATTTACCCATTATTATCATTAACTAAAATACACTTCAAATCAATAGGAGGAGAAGAGTAAGTGATTGAACTATAGAAAGGCATGAGAAGATTCAGCTAAGTAGTTAGCCGCCATATCCTCTTCGTAGTACATATGATGTATTTACAAGTGAGAAGAACTACTATGCCAATGAGTTTCTGGCTTAGTCTCATAAGTTTGGCATCACACGTTTAGTTTAACTTACAAATGAGAAGTATTGTTATGCCAATGTGTTTCTGGTCTATGAAGAACAACAATTTTACTAAGACCTTCTTCGATAAAGTTATCTATTTATGGTATTAGATAACGGTTCAACTTACAGATGAGAAGTACTGTTATGCCAATGTGTTTCTGGTCTGTGAAGAACAATAATTTTACTAAGATCCTGTTCGAGAAAATTACCTATTTATAATATCAGATAACGGTTCATGTAGCGGATAGCTGTTTAGATAGCTAATAGTGTTTCTAATTTAGCTGTTAGTGGGTAAATGTTTAGATAGCGGTTGAAATAAATGTATTTGATAAATTTAGCTATAGCGTTAGCTGATTAATGTAAATTGACATAAAATGATATAAACAATTTCCAAACATAAAATTTTTGAAGAATATTTTTTTGCCAAAAATATGAAATGTTACTTTTGAATGTCAATAGTTAATACTGTTAATTTTTTAGAAATGCTGTTTAAAATGCTAAAAATGCTATTTGAAATACTAGTCAAAATATTAGATTATCAAATACTAAAAATTGACTGGTTAGTGCTATAATTCAATCAAAACACTAAACGCTATTCAAAATATTGTTACCGAACATGACCCAAGACTTATGCTCATTGTGTTAGTAAGATCTCATGGTATATATATAGTATAAATAAATGAACTTGTATATTAAACATTAATATAAGAGAGTGATTGTTGACAAATTTAGTTAACCAAAGCGGAATAAGATATGGGTATTAATTTGCAATAAGGTTTTTAACATATAATATCAAATGCTTGGATTGAAAATTATGCCAAGCTAGATTAGTATTTGTGTCTCCTTTTGTATAAGAATAATCAACCCCCCCCCCCCCCCCCCCCCCCCCCCCCCCCCCCAAAAAAAACCCAAGCAAACTTGGGCCTAAATGACGAGGCCAAGGACATGTTATTGATAGTTGTCGTGTCGGTTGACCACTTTGTCTTTTAAAATAAAGGTAAGGAGTTAGTCAACTGAAACTCTATCTCAAGGTTGTCCAGTGAATCACAACAGGCCGAAGAGAGAAGGGTCTTTTCTGTTGGCAAATAGAAAATGGAGAAAGCCAATAGTTGGCAGCTTACATATTCAACACTAGCTAACTTGAGATGCTAAATTAATTCTAAATTATTTTGAGATTAAACTAATGATAAACAAAATTAACAAGCTAATCTTGGTAATGGCATCATCTTTGCTAAGCAACATCGTACGTGGCTCTTTCCTTGTGGTCATCTCGCTCTTTCCAGGATCAATTATTAATTAAGATTGAATATAATTTAATACCTCTATTATTCAAATACTTCTCTTCATCTTTCTAGTTGAAACTTAATTGGTTTATTTATTAAGACAAAATTATTGTTTATATAATTCTATATACGTGTGATTTGTTGATGTAGTCATGTGTCATGCCGGAAAATTAATCAGTTCGAAATGGGAGTATATATGATGTGTATGTACATGTGTATTTGTTTAAATCTGATGATAACGTAAAGGAAAAGAATTGTGCCAATATACGAAATTAATTAAAGATTATACCTTGAATTTTTTTTTTCTTTTGTTTAATGCAAAATGAGGAGTCATCTTTAGAAAGGCAACTAGATTTTGATTGAAATCAAATTTAAAACAATCCAAAAATTATATCAACAGGGTATTCTTTTTTTCCAGCTAATATTAAGTACAATTTTTTACACATTTATAGATAAGTTAATTATTTAAGATGTAAGCTAACTTGGAAAATGGAAATGGCATAATCTAAAAATAGTCAAATATATATGAAGGACCCATTTGTTAATTTTTAAATTTTTTTAGTAGATCTTTTTGTTAATTTTGCTAATGCTATTAATTAGTTAAATCGACTTTGTTACTTCTTGGATGTGACAACTTTTGTATCATTAATTATTAAGGGAAAATGAAAAGTGAGATAGCATAAGAGTAGAGATTCTTGGATGGTGTTATGGTGTGTATATATTAAATTGGCTATTACATTCACTTCCTATTTTCTATAAGGTTTAAAACTTGTGAAGCAACTCCGGTAATTGTTTGCTATTTCTAGCCACTCATTCCATTCTCTCTAGAAACTGTCCACTCACCCTCATCTTTCTATCCTCTTATACCCCTAAGCAAGCTATTAGAGGCCGGGAATGATCTTTAATGATCGTTCCTGGCCCTCTGTTCTTCCTTTTTAATCTACTTATATGTTTAATTATTGTTTTCTTTATAATTTGCCTTCCCAATTATAAGATTTTGTCTTTACAATTGCATATGAGTGCTTTGTTTTTATCTTGGTTATGTTTTGTTTATGGTTATTTTCTTTGTGATGTTTAGGATGAACAATGTGAAAATCGCAACAAGGCTCTTTAATGACATTCGACAATATTGCGTTCACGAACTCTACACTAGATCAACATATCTACAATATGAAGAAGAAAATTATGGATCTGTGAATCTCTTCCCCATGCTATACTTTTTGGAAGACAGCGATTCACATGGGAAGACGAACGTTCAGTATGTACCAAGTTAGATTTCTAAGTTAGAAATTTATTTTTGCAAGGAAGATTGTATTTATTTTGTTATAATTTATATTGTAGATGTCGGATGACTCCTTAATTTTTTAATAAAATTATTGCTTTTTTCTTGCCCCCCAAAAAAAACCTTGTAAAGTATTTACAAAATTTGAGAGAGTGACATAACTAAAGGTATGGAAACCAAATTGAAATACATTCTCTACCTTGCTCCAATTTTGTCAAATATCTCTGAAAAAGCAAATTAAAACATGTCCTAAAATCCCTATATGTATGATTTTGTTGAATTGATAAAGCGATTATATATGATTTTGCTCGAATTTAAAATGAAATGTGTAGTCACTTTGTCTCCATTTAGTATTCAAGTCTGCTTTGCATTCATCAAAGTGAGTCAGCATTCAATGTGCATAAAAACTTTAAGCACACTCAATCAATTCCATGAATGAGAGCTAAAAACAAACCGCAAATCTAAGTATACAAGTAATCACAGTAAGCCTAGCTAACCACACATGAAAAGCCTACAAATTTAATACAATAAAAGCACAAATAAACCAGTATAAAAAAAGCAAATTTTTATTTCTTAACGCAAGTAATCTAATAACATAAAAAAACGACAAAATACAGTGTGCTCTTGAAAATATATTTATGCGACTTACATAAAACTTTTTACCTTGTTTATTCGTTGCATCTAGAAATTTTTATTCGCTTAGATTTTTATAATTTTTGTGAGCATGCAATCTTAAAAATATAGTATAAAAATTGTCTTAAAATATAATATAGGGTTATAAGACAAAGTTTTAGACAATTTTTATGTTATGTGCAAACAATTGCGTCAAACATTAAGTGAAAAGTTTTATTCAAGTAAACTCACCTTAGATCACAACTTCTATAAAAAGTGACATGTATGATTTAATAACTTTTATTATAATTCATATACAAAGCACGTATTGTCAAACAGTTGCCGAATGAGAGAAATCTCATTACTAAATCTTAGGTTCTAGTTCCACCAGCTAAAAATCCAAAAAGGGAGACGTTGCAAGCTCTCTCTTTAGTCAACCTTCTCCTTTTCATTCAAGCATACGTCTCTTTCTTAGACTGCCCTTATAACTAAGATATGGATTCTGAATATAAGCCACCTAATATCACTTGTATTTTGAGAGGGAATCGAGGCGGTAATATAACACATTCGTAATTATTAGACCCCCCCCAAAAAAAAACTCTTAAAAAATTGACATAATAAATATTGCCACCTGAAACTCGAACCCTTAATTATTTATAAAACAAGTAAGACCTTTATAATGCACTACTAATCACCTCATCTTTCATAAGCAACCCCATAAATAGCGAAAAATCAACACAAGATAGGACTCTAAACCCTAAATCCTTGGCCAGTGCAGAGGAAAGTAAAAATTAAGGAGTGGGGTTGGATTGTTGGAAGCCATAAATGCCTATCATATGTCCGAGGACTATTCATCTTCATGATTCATGGGGTAGCCGTTGTAACTTGGTCCTTGTTAATCAACTTTTGCATATTTATATGGGGAACAGATCCAATGCCTACATACCCAAAACTGGACCAACCTTCGTCAAAGTTAATTGCTTAATTAATTCATTGGCATCACTTGTCCTGTTCTAAATTTTCTCACGTTTTTGTCCCACTCCTTTAGGCTTAGTCAGTATTTCCCGCCCTCTTCTAATTAATTTCCTGTCGTCCAGAGCCTTTATTACTCTGTTGGATGAGCCTTGTTAGTGCTGAAAAAATACGTCAGATTTCAATATTTGAATTTCTTCAATCCAAATAATTGGAGATGATCATATATTTTTTTATCCGAATTTTAAATTTGGATACAATATTTTTCATATTTCTATTATCCGAATTTGATTTGACCTGAGTTCAACCTTATCCGAATTGTTCGTCTTGGGAAAAATTAGGTATCGACCATTAATTTCTTATACAAATTTTAATGTTGTTCGATTTATTCGAACGGAATTCGACCCGAATTCGAATTTTTACCGGCGCTACGCTTTGTCTTGTCTTTACTAAGAAGGTAGACGTTCAAATGCCATCAGTAGCATGGTTGGAATTCCCTTTTTCTTGCCCTTGCTTTTGTGCTTTCCTCTACTTTAATTTGGTGTTTCCATGAGATAATATAAGACTCTTTGTGGACAAGCTTACCAATGTAACAGTTTGCTAGATGAGCCATACATTACATAGCTTTTTAAACAATTTTTTAGGTCTTAGATTCTCTACGTCTTTACTAGAATTGAACTATATAATGTTAGCCTATAAATATGTATCTCTTATCACAAAGTTTCTTCATTTACAAGATTGAAATATAAGATATTGTTTAAGAAAAATAATAAGTGTCAGCCTACTTGAATCAATCCATATCATAATTAGCTTTGTAAAAAATATGGTATATATTTTCATATATAAACAAAATATATTATGCATTCTAAAGTATATATTCTTATGAGATACATATTTTATATATATATATATATATATATATATATATATATATATATATATATATATATATATATATATATATATATATATATATATTACATGATTAGAAAATTTTGTACATGTGTTTACGTGAGTTCTAGGAGCATAATTTTTAAGGAATTTTGGACAATAATATACTATACTTTAAGGGTATTGGATAATAATACTCTTAACTTTAAATTTGGACGTTTATACACCATATTTATTTATTGTTTCTAGCTAATGATGAAAGTGCATATTCAACATATATATACTTGCCTACACTTAAAAATTCTAGTATTTTAGACATATGCAATTACATACTATTGTGCATAAGCCAATAGTAGGTTGCATTATATCGATAAAAATACATTTAAACTAGGCCACGGTGTATATATAATATATAGGCTAATATTTTGGTGCATGGTCTAAATTCAAAGTAAGAAGTATTATTATTTAATACCTCTGAAGTACGACATATTATTGTCCAAAACTCCTATTTTTGAATATATGTAGAAATTAATTGATTTATAAGGATATAATTCTCGCAAGTCACATAAGTACAATAAAATTATCTGTACGACAAATACACATGTAAAACCGCACACATAGCACCCAGGAGTTTACACTCAATGGTTTATGATGCATGTATGTTACCAAGAAGAGAGAATGCATTTTTGGTGTGGACATCAACTAATTTATAAAGTATTCGGCAATGATAGAACATACTTGCGTTTAATTTTTGCGTATAGTATTGCATTTCCATGAAGATGAAGCAACAAAAAAGTTATAGTGCGCCATTATAATTCAAGAAAAGCAATCTAGTCTTCATGCTTTTGCGTTGTTCAGCAACTTTAATTTTAGGAGGCTTTGGCGCATCGATTTTTGTGATGATTTTTTTTTTATATTTTTAACAATGTTAAATGGTAAAGGGTGATGTTAAGCGTCTCTTCTCACAAGAATACACCCAACTACATCATCAGCAAGTAATGCTCGAAGAAAGGGTGAAAACCATACATTAGTGGTGAATGAACTAGTAATGGAGTGTCTGAAATTTGATAACCAATCTGCTTCCATATGTACTTCTCGAAAAATATGTTTGATTTTTGTGACGATTTAGTTTGAGCTTGCATGGTCATTACGCAAGAGAGCCCCATTATTAATTAGCACGAAAACCGAGGACGAAACATAGACATAAAGCATGCACTTATAAAAGTTATCTGAAATGACACAAAAAGGCAAATTATTTGTGAGCAAATTGGTATATCGCGAACGTAACAAAATTTAAAACAAACTTAGGGAAAAAAAAAAAAAAATACAGACAGGACACAAAGTGGTGTGCCATAGACGAAACAACATGTCTTGTTTCTTACCTTTTATAGTAGGCAAATAAGGGGGATGACATTATTGGATCGTGACTCATTAACTATCTTTTTTGGTCTTGAATCCTCCATTTTACTGGAGTCGATCTACTGTTGGTCCAATAAAGGGTAAAACTCTCTCATTACAGATTTTCTCTATTCACAAGACTCAAATGCGAGACCTTGCTTAAGAAAAATAAGTATTAAACCACTTGAACCAACCTCTATTGGTACTCATTAATTATCTTATGCATAGGATATTGTTCATGAATGGGTATGTACATAATTTGGTGTTTCATTTTACGCGGGATTTTTTGGGATTTTTTTATTTTTAGATTGAAAATATTTGATATTTTACATCGCTACATTATTAACTTGGCTATGTGGATATTTAAAATGTGACAATTTTTTCCTTTTATTTTAAAATTTTAATATGAAAGTAATAGGTCCACCTAGATATGGTGACTTCTTAATGAAAAATATAAACGAAAGGGACTCATAAGAACATTCAGACAAGGGGACACTGAATTATTGGTAAAATTATACCTACCAAAGTCTTAATATAAACTCTTTTTTCTTTAAATAAACAATAATAAGATTTCTAATCGAGTGAAAAATCTTATTCCCAATAAATTTTTTAAAAATCTAAAAAAAATTTCAGAGTAACTAGTTGTGCAATTAAGGGTTCTTCCTTTTTTAAAGTAGTCATCCTAATTGGAAAGGGCCAGCCAACTTCTCATCCGTTTTGACCATGTATTGCTTTCAATCAAGGTTACATCAATCTCAAAATGCACTCATTTTTAAAAGCTAAACCCATTTGCTTCACTAGTATATCAAAGTAACTTTGAAATTAAAAGTAATCCACATATCTTCCCAAACAAAAGTATAGTTGGATCCATAATTTTTGCTTTTCTCTAGCAACATAGATTCATATGTTGGCACCAAAGATTCAATATCCATACTTTTTTTTGAATATGCATATATTTTTTGTCCTTAATTCTCATGTATTTGAGACTTATGGTGTGTTTGGTAGAGGGGAAAATTATTTTTTCGAAAAATAATTTTTTCATTTTACGCTGTTTGATAAAACAAGGAGGGAAAAATCATTTTCTAAGGGAAAGTCATTTTCTAGGGGAAAATCATTTCACTCCATTTGAAGGAAATTGTTTTCCCTTGAAAAAGTAGGGAAAATGATTTTTCAGGCCCGATTTTCGTTGTCCAACTTTATCTCTCGTTCTATTTTCTTTCAATTGTGCCCAGAATCACTCTATTTTCATTCTCATTTTGTCTCTTATTCCTCCCCTCTTCTTCATGTTCATCATCTTCATCGATGATTTTCATCGTCAATTTCTGTAATTATTTCTTGAGTTCTCTGACCTTGTTACTGTTGCCCTTTTGAAGAACTTCGCGATCTGAGACACCCATCGTCTCCCCGTTTGGCATTTTCTTTAATTTGGGTTTAATATCACTCAAAGTCAACTGGATAATCCTTGAAAATAGAGAAAAAATTGAGATTCATTAATATGGACTCTCTCTTTTTCTTGGTTTATTGCCGGGTATATTTCTTACTGATATTTTGGGTTTGATTTTGAACAGGAGAGAGAAACAGAATTCATTGGTTAGGTTGGGTCAGAACAGTAAGCAGGGGGAGGGGTTTGATGGTAAAAAGAAATGAAGTGAGGGCGGGGGGTTCATTTTATAAAATAGCAAAAAATGAAGTGGAAAGAAAATGGTTTTCCATTCTACCAAACAACTCAAAATGTAAGTGAAAAATCATTTTTCTTGGGAAAATATTTTTCATGGAAAATGATTTTTCCCCCTACCAAACACACCCTTAATGGCAAAATAAAGGACAACAGTCCCAATGGCACATAGCTCACCTCTCATTGAACTTTTATATATGTTGGTTTAAAAATCTTAAATGTGATATATTTTGAATACGAGTTTTTGACATGAAAGAAATAGATAATAGACTTTAAGTCGAGCAATTGCCACCCTCCCCTCTACTACCCACTCACAACCCGTAATTGGGCTCCCTAGATATGGCTCGTTCTGGAGAAGGGGGGGGGGGGAGATTGCGATCAGTAACCATAGGAAAATGCATTGAAGGCTTGATGTCTAGTATTGTGAACAGAACACCTTATCTAGTTTGATAGTATGTATTCAAGAAATATATGCAGATTTATGGGTGTTTTGTTTAAGACACTATCACTATTTAATTTGTCAATTTAGATTAGATTAAATCATTCATGCTTTTTCACCATCACATTAGCTATGAGACCCACAAATCATCCGTCGTTGTTTCAAGTTGTAATTTTGGTATGTCGTTTTTTTCCTAAGTGTTGAAATTCATTACTCTTCTATACCTAAAGATCCATATTTGGTTAAGTGTTCAAATTTGTAAAAAAGCTGTTCTCTAGGACGATATCAAAGATTCACCTATACTGATGTGTAGCCTGGGTGTCAGTGCTACCGTCTGTTCATTCACAAGGCATGTGTGAGGGATGCAACATTCAATTGATGAGTTTAAATTCCAGCGAATTGGATCCGCTTTGCCCTCCCTATTTCTATTCTAGATAGGGGGTCCATGGTCTTAATGCTTATTGAGTTTTTCTTTTTTTTTTTTTTTTTTTTTGGGGGGGGGGGGGGGGGGTGGTGAAGGGGTTGGAAGGGGGTCATATCAAAGATTCAATAGAGAAAATTAATATGCATGTGTGGCTGGTTCAACTGTTCAAGACCTGACTATCTAGTTGGCACCGCAGCTATTTCTCATTCGATAGGCTGTGCCGTTATGGAATTGATTCTCATTGCATGATCAATGAAGTCTGTTGTGTGGGATGGATAGGCCTTTAGGCTTGGGTTCCTCCCTACTTTAGGCCAGCAAATGTCGTTGAGAATCTTCGAGATAAAGATCCAACAAGAGTGGTTTGCACTTACCAATCCGAAAAAAAGACAACATGACCAGTTAAGAGCTTCTCCATCGACTGACAGGCGTTCCTGGAGGCAGTTCCTCACTAAGTGGAACTTTGCAATTCCACTCTATGCAAAATGCGGGGGGAACGCGGGGGAACACGTCCTGGCGTTCACCCTCTCATACCACTTTTTTTGTCCTTTTTTGATTTTTTATTTATTGTTCCTTTTTTCTAAATAAAAATATTATTTCGATAGTTAAAAAAAGATCGTGTGTTATAAGATGGGCCCATAAAAAATAATTTATTAAGTAATTTAAGTTGAAATTTCATTGATTAGAAAAGTGATAGAATGTAGGTTTTAAAAAGTTAGAACATTTATTGATACAGTAGACTTGAGTTCCACAAGCGGGCTAAGAATGCTATAATAGTCAAAAATGGAAAAGTGCATTGTCAGTGTTCAATTTGTGAACTTTAATTCGGTAACGATAAAAAGAGGTCTTTATTAGTGGTGCATCCTCAATGAGCTATGTGCAGTATGTCCTATCATCGCACGAATTACTGGTCTTTGATTCAACTCCAAAATTGCTGGTACTATTTATCCATGATTTCGAAAAAGGCAGGACAATCACTTTTCATGTGTTTCCACTATGCACCATCCCGCTATCTCAAAAAAGTGCTCATTATTGCTGTCTTTGTTTTGATATTTATATATAAATTCACGTTTAACTGTTTTACTAAAGTTTACTAGAACTTTGATAATCAAGTGGTCCAAGTGCATAAACTGCAAGTGAATTATTATATCAATATTATATTACCTAGTCTTGCTAACATATAATAATAAATAAAAAATTTGCCAAAAGGATATGTGGCTTTTAAAAAACATATAATACATCCATCAATCGTTTTAAGTTTAGCAGTATATGCAAAGAAAATAGCATAAAATAATAAACTCAATTGTGCATGCATTAGGGATAGGTAGTAAGGATAGACATAATCAATAATTAATTTAGATATTACTGGCATGTAAAATGGGAAGAAAATATTTTAAAGATGTAATATTAAGTGTCATTAAGATATCAACTTAATTTTGTGGGTCACATTGTGATTCGTTAATGAGTAATTAATTGCATTCAGTAAAATCTAATCCTAATTAGGAAGATGCTAAAGATGTAATACTAATGTCATTAAGATATCAACTTAATATACCAAGTTCAATCAACTTTAACCAATTTCAACAAAAAATATCAATTTCAACCCATTTTAACCTACCTCAACCAACTTCATCATTTTACCAACCCAATTTACAAACGAAAAGAACAGGCCTGAAGTAGTTGGTTTTGCTTTGAGAAAAAACATTTTGTAGGTCTCGGCCAAGCATGTTTTTTTTTACCATGTAAGACTTCTTATGTACGTGAACGTCTATGCTAAGACACAGTCCAAAGCTAATTTGCCAATTTCGTGAAAATTTGATAATATTGACATTTTTTAAAGATGTAATTACAACAATAAATTCAAATCAACTACACGAATTATGTGTTTGAAATCCATAACATCATGTCTTTCTCCCTCTTCCATTGGCTTGTACATAAATTATGCAATCTCTACATGACTGGTTCAACTATCGTGTGTAATTAGTTTAGCTAATAACCTAGGACTAGCTCATAATGAAAATTAAGTCAAACACAATGTTTTTTCTGGAAGGGCCACGTATATATATAGAGCAAAGGTCCCGTTACATTTCAACTACTACTTAACACAAAATTCCTCATTAAAAGAGAAAGCTTCCCGGTACAAATTTGGGTAACTTGTATATTGCACAATTTTATGTCCACGTTCAATATACTCCTCCTTTATCACTATACCACAAATTCAACTCTCTTAATGTATAAGGGGCCCGACCCTGCTTTCATTCCTCCCAATATTAATAATGTCCTCGTTTGCACATAAATATGAATTAACCTACACAATATCCAAAGACATTTTCATACTAAAAAAAAAAATATGCAAAGACATTTTCATAATCTACTCTTTAAATGCTTGTGTCCTTGTTTTCTTTTATTTGTTAGTTTCAAAAATTAAGACAAGTTAAACTATTCTTGAAAACAAATATATATCCTAGTACTAGAGAAAAACTGTATTATACTAATACAAGTTGATTCACGTAGTTTGACACTTGTTTTTATTAAGTAAGGTATCGGATTTGAGTCTTATGAATGGAGAAAATCTGCGACAGGAGAGCTCTACGCCTTATTGAGTTAATAGTAACTTGACTCCAGTGAAATGGAGGATCTAAGACCAACAGAGAAAAACCGTATTATGATCCGTAAAAAGACAAAATATATATAAGAGGGGTATTTAAGATACAATTTGTAATCATGGTAGTTTTACTAGTTTAAAATCAGTAATTTGCATAGTTTTAGATACGTTAGATTTATTTCTACTAGAAGAACTATACATTTTAGGATAGAATATCATATCTTTTTTATTGACCTTTTTCTCTCTTCTATAGAAACAATCTTTGTTTTTTTTTTTGGGGGAGGGGGGTAAGATTCTATTAGAGCAATTAAAGAGTAAAACAATAGACCAAATGTTTATATTATTAATTTTTAGAAAATAGAAAAGACAAGGTAGAGTCTTGAGACAATGAAAAGCAAACAAAACAACCAAAAATTAAAGGAAAAAATGCATCCAAAAAAAGGGAAAATGTCAAAATCGCAAGCCAGTTGTACTAGGGAAAGGGGGGAAAAAAAAATAAAAATCCCCTGCCTATAAAAGCCCACCCCATCCCTTGTTCCATTCTCACTCCCACAGACACAAGCAAAAAAACAAAAACACCCCCCCAAAAAAAAAAAATTACAGAGAGAGAAAGAGAGAGGGATACCCACAGTTATTCCTCTCTCTTTCCCCCCCTTCCCCTTCCTCCTCACTCTCAAACCCGAATCCAAACTCGAATCCGTGCCCAAACCCGTATTTTCTCTCTCCTTCATTTGCCATGGTGAATCTGATTCCGAAGGAGGATCTTCAGGATCAATTGGAGGAGGAAACTCAGATGGTGCTACTGAGGGAAACAGGGATTGATGATAATGATGAAAACACTAATGGGTCGACAAAATTAGGGATTAATCAGAGTGAAAATCCGAAGAAATTCGCGGTGCTATTGTGCGCCGATGATTCGGAATACGTGAAGAAGCGATACGGGGGGTATTTTGGGGTTTTCGTTAGAATGCTGGCAGAAGAAGGCGAAATCTGGGACGTTTATCGTGTCGCCGGGAACGAGTTCCCTGATGACGGCGAGATCGACGGCTATGATGGGTTTGTCATCACCGGAAGTTGTAATGATGCCCATGGTAATGATGAGTGGATTACTAGGCTTTTATCTCTCCTCAAAACTGTTCATCTCTTGAAGAAGAAGGTTCTCGGTGTTTGCTTCGGCCATCAGGTAATTTTCTATCTCCTTTTTTTTTTCTCTTTTTCTAATTGTTCTCTGCTGAAATTAAATTAAATTAAATTAGAATTTACAAGTAAATAATTAGGTTGACGTTAGGGGTTGGGTATGTGCGTGTTCATAGACCCTATGATTTGCGCTACGTGTGTCCCCTTCAAATCACAGTAATTAAAAATAATTATTGATTGCTATTAAAAATTTTTTACGTATTTAAGTTCCTCAATTAGGAAATCAATTTGATGCTTCTAGTGTTACTGCAATCTATATATAGCTAGGCGGTGCTTTCAAAAGTTTTGATGAAGGCCCCATAAGTGCATTTAAATAAACTGAATATATTTTTCCCAGCATTTCACTTAAGTGTTAAACCACTTACTTGAACTTCAGTGTGGCGCCTGAACTTTCTTTTTTCTTTTTTTTTTGTGTAATAATGTTTGGGGTGCCAAATATATAGTAATTAACTTTGTGATATGTTATTGAGAAGGGAATCAGCGATTAGCTTGACTATTATTGATTGGTTTCCTTTTCGATCCGGATTAGTAGTATAACTTGTAAGCAATAAAAAGGAATAAATTGTGGGTTTTTAAAGAAATTAGAGGATTAAATTTTGATTTCGAAAAAGGTGAAAAAATTTATTTTGGTGATGAAGTTTGGATAAAATATAAATGTAGCAAAATAGGAATATACTTTTATAGGTAGAAATTGAAGACTGGCATCTGTTCTGTTTTTTTCTAAGCTGTTATTCTTACCTTCAAAAATTAAATTTAAAAAGAAAAAAAGAAATAAAAGGAGGGTGGGAATGGGAAGTGGAATCAGGGTGTCTGTCACATTAAACACGTTTCATAGTTGTGGGTACATACGCTACGTAACAAAACTGAAGAATCGGCCTAAAATAATGGACATATACCGCACTTTGAATTTTTAAACTTCGGAAGTCGTTAAGATATGGAAATGCTGGCCTACTATATATTTTAAGGGTGAGCGAGATTGGATACTCACTTAGATTTTTAGGAACTGAAATCGAGTCCTAAAATTTAGAATCGATTTCGGATCCAATTGAAATTGGGTCCTAGAATTCGGACCTGATCCAAATAACCTGTCATAAGTAATATTTTTTATTTTTTTCTCATTTTTTACTTAAAAAAAAGAGGGGGGAGGGATTATGTGTATGAAGTATGCAGTTTAAAATGTAAAGAATTCATTTTTCATACTTGTCTTCTAGTAGAGTTCATTGAAAGTGCTAATTTAACACATGTTCTAATTTTGATGGTCAAAGGACGACTAAATATTTCAATATGATTTTACTTTCAAAGCCTATGGATGTTAAACCATTTTACCAAACATTATTTTTTTAGTTTTGATATTATTTAAAGAATTGTATATTTTTTTTGAAACAAAAAATCGTTAAATGAAAGAAAAGATGGGCAAGTATGAAGAGCCAAAATCCTGCTGTATTGGGCGGGACCACGGTGCAGATGTGTTCCAATCGGGCCGCGACCTGAAACGGCAAGTTTCAGATGTGAATCAGAGCCGTTAATTCACCCGTGGACCCTCATGAGTCATGTCTGTGATTTCAGCTCATTTTCACTTTTTTGTGCTCTATGTGCCCTTTAGATATCAACTACGTTTATTTCGTGCTCTATGACCTTTTTCTCCCCCCCCCCCCCCCCAAAAAAAAAATCTACGACAAATAGTTCCAATATTAACTCACTTTATGTAGGGTATTTTCATTTGAAAAAAGATTTTTTTATTTTTTTATCTATGTCGTAATCAGGGAAAATTCGTCTGATTAAGACTTTTCAATTTTCTTGCATAAGTCATTTCGCTGAAGAAAGATCTCATTTTGAGATTTGATAAAATTAAGAGGTCTAAGATAATAGTGTGAGTATGATTTTTCAACGTATATCCATTTTGAATGGCGAAAATTTTATGTACATAAACTTATCAATAACAGAGCAAGGGGACCAACGCAGGCTAGCGGCATCCATGACCATGCATGATGACCTTTATTTGTGCCGTACCATTAAATTGATGGCTTGTTTCCAATTAATGATTATATTATGTTAGTTGGGTTGTCACCTACATCTCTTCATACGACGTTTTCGTCTGCATTACATGCATGATGTTATATATATCATTAATTTGGGGTCCATTTGCCCTTGGTTTTGGTATGTCATCCCTGATCCACGTAAATAACTAATGGACCATGAAGTTGATGGTATGTACTATTCAGATGAAACCAAATCAAGCCATATATCGACCTCACTGTTCAATTTAGAGTGTATAGACCTCACTGATCAGTAATTACAGAATATTTTATTATCAATTAAAAACACGGAAAATAATGGAATCTTGCAGACATTTGCCAGTTTGGAGTCATTCTAGATTCTCATGTATCCTGAACATTACAGTGTACGATCCCATAACACGTGTTTCTACAAAATGCCATGGCCAGATCAGATGTGGTAATGTCTATGTATCATGCATGCACCGCAGTCTGTATTTGTTCTGTTGCTGCCCAGAATATGGTTACAATAACTTATCAAAAAGAATGTTTATAAAGGGTTATATTCTTTTTTATTTTTAGCCTTTTTTAATTATTATTATTGTTATTGTTATCAAATCTGAGTACCTGCCATCTCTTTCTCCAGGTTCTTCGGCCTCATTAAATAATTTATTTAAATCTGAGTATCTAGTATTTGTATTGCTTTTTCATTGTTTATATGAGTAAAATATTCACAATTTTTTGACATTGATTTTGTTTTATTTATGTTTTACAGATTCTAATTTTGAACTTCTCTTCATTTTTTTTCAATTCTCTTTTGAAATTTAAGTCCAATAATAATTTCGTGTTCTCTTTGAATTATATATACTTGAAAATAATTCATTCTCGAATATGGGAATCAACAGATACTAGGGCGTTCATTGGGAGGCAAGGTGGGGAGGGCTACATCGGGCTGGGACATTGGGCTCAGAGCGGTCCATTTATCAGCCTCATCATCCAAGCTCTTTCCAAACCTCAAAATTTCTTCTATGCTTAACATTATTGAGTGCCATCAGGATGAGGTATGTGTATGAATTATGATCATATATTTATATGTACGAAGAACTATACATATTCAACTGCAATTTCTACTTTTTCCTAATTTATATCAAAAAAGTCTTATATATTTTGAATCCTAAAAATCTGAAATATGATCTTAATAAGGTGTCGGAACTTCCTCCGGAAGCTGAGGTGATAGGACGATCCAATAAGACTTCGATCGAGATGTTTAGATATGGAGATCATGTAATGGGCATTCAAGGTCACCCAGAGTACAACAAGGACATACTCCTTCACCTAATCGACCGCCTTCTTCAGAAAAAATTTATCGAGGTGTGTTCAGTTATTAGAAAATTGTATTTTTCGACTTGTAGGAGTAACATTGTCTACATTCGAATCTTATTTTTATGGGTTTTATGTTGAGTATTGTTGTTTTTTAGTGGAAGTTTATTGCCTATGATTACTTTCTAAATTATATTGAGAAGATTATTAATAATTGGTTGGTTGATCTATTGATTGGCAGGATAATTATGCTAATGAACTGAGGACTAAATTTATGGAGTCACGTGACCCAGACAAGGATGCATGGAGGAAACTGTGTGTCAGCTTTCTCAAGGGAAGATTATGAGTGTCAGTGATGATACCGATAGTGATGTCAGGGGTTAATTAGTGTTAAAGTTTTTAAATAAAAAGAGAGTGAGAGAGGCAGGGAAATTGAAAATGTAAATATATGTCCTACTTCAGATGCTGCTTAATGAATGTTTACAACGTAGGGCATTAACATTTTCAGGGGATTATTAAAATTGATCCCATTGTTACAATTGATCAGCAATTTCATGCAATTTGTGTGCCAATTTTGTTAGAGATTGACCCTTAATTGCATGTAAATTTCTTAAGCTATTTCTTCAACTATATTTTTTCTTTCGTTTAAAATCAAAATTCTTACGAACTAGTTGAGATTAGACTATCATAAAATCCGATGCCTTAATAAGCGTAATTGGCATACGTAATTCCTACTGATATTTTCTCAGTTGATTCAATTCAATGTTATGTCTAGGACGTTGGGAGGTGGTTGTTACAGTGTCATGGCCGCTACATCGCAGCATATGGTTAACAAAATTTTGTTGATGATAAAATAAGATCAAGTGATAGGCCAGCTATCTAACCCAAATAAAAGTAGTTCTCCCATTTGATATTGTAGATTTACATTGATGCATTATTAAACATTAGATTTAATTTTTCACTGACTTTTGTTTTAACCTATTGTTTCACACTTTCACTACCCAACTAAGTTAAATTTCTTTGTCATTTTTTTTCTAGATTGAACGAATCTATACTTACAATTCCTACTTTCTCCCTTTTTTGTTTTCCAATAAAACTGAACCACATTCGATTTCTTCTTGTCTAGAAGAAGAAATTCTACACGCAAGTTTGACCTCGCCTTTTTTTTTCCCCTTCCTTTTTTTTTTTTGGTTGGAGGAGTGGGGGTGGGGGTGGGGGTGGAGGAGTTACTTCTAACTCACATGATGATCCGTCACAAGACATTCAACAGCTCAAAAGTTGATGTAGTCATACAACAAAGAGGATCACATGGTGTTGCTGCGTCTACTCACATGACATATATATTATAACACGTAATCAATCACTTGATTAATCTGCTGCTTCATCTATGTGATGACTCGAGCGTGCAAATCAATACGCATGATGACTAATTAACCACACGTGCATAAATTAATTTCATAAGTCTAATAAACAGATATTCGATAAAAGTGGGTATATATCAATTTTTTGCTCACATATCATAATTTTAATTTGGTGATAGACCAACATATGCCTACTTAATCTCTTCATGCAAAATCAAGCTCAAGTCTTTTCGTCTTCTTTTTCAATGAAAAAACAAGGTCAAGTTAACTATTCACTCAAGAAACGCTTGCACTTTTTGTTTTTCAAAAAAAACCCTAAAGCAATTCAAAGCCTTGTCCATAATTTACTAATTATTTACATATTACACATTGCATTTAACTCAATTCTATAGGTCATATCATATAACAAACTTATTTAGCTTCCGAACACCAATAACAGGTGGCCTTAAGGCAAGTTATTAACCTTTTGAAATCAGATTGCTTATTCTTTCTATTGTTTGAAACTAGATTTTAAAAGACTGTCTCATTAAACTAATTTATCTTACACCCCCCGTCGGACGCTTCTACTACATTGACATTGACAGAGAATTTGAGGTATATTTTTGTTTTTTTCGTTAGTGAATTGCTTGGAGATTGTCTTTTGTGTCATTTTCCATGAGTTTGGTATTGTCTATTAAAGAGATACTGACAGTGTTAGTGGCTTAGTGCTAACTGTGACATGATCCAATGGGACAACCACCTGCAATTCAACTCAGAATACGATGAAGCAATGGATTAACCACAGAAAGAGTAGTCAAAAAACGGCCCAAACTGGCATTTTACAGAACTTTCTCAAAGAAGCAAGGGTGCGATCTCTCTTTTTTTTGGAGGGGTGGGGGGGTTTGTAATGTAATTATGCGATGTGTCATTGTCTCTGAAATTACATGTATTTAATTCAAATAACATAGCATAGAACTACAGACTTTTCTGCCAGCAACATTCACTACAACACATCGATCATCCCCACTTCTGTTCATCCAACTACCTAAGATAAGCACCTGAAAAGATCCCTTGCAGGAGTCTCAGAATACCAAAATTTACAACCGCCCAAACATGAACAAATTAGTGATGGTGAGCAGCATCCCTTTATACGGAGAAAATCGAAAAACATAATATTTGTAAGCAGCTGTCATCATCTTTGTATGTGTTCAATCTGCCGTTAAGTCGGCTAAATATACATGAACCGCTACAACGAGATCAAGTCAGTAGAAAGCTCCCAGGGTCTCATCAAATCGTGACGGGATCTCAAATTCAGTTCCAGAGTCGTTCGTACTTCCGTCTTGGGCGTCCTACAACATAAGCATCAAACTAAATAACCGTAAGTTTCTATCTTTAGAAATTACGGCACAAGTGACAAATTATACCGCATAATCAATAACTTTAGCATTTATTTTCCTTTTACAGATGGAGCTACGGAAGTAATGCCGCCTATATTCATAATGATATGCCTTTATATGCAAAAAGCTACCTGAATTTCCCCACCCAACCACCATACAGAACAGAGTCCTTAGCCTGGTTCACAAATTCAATTGTTTGGTGTTCAAAACCCACTGACATTTGGTAGGCACAAAACAATGTAGCCCAATCTAATGAATGGGAGAAAATTACCCAACATTCTACTGCTAATTCTAAATTACAGCGCAATGCATCTTACCTAATGGAAGGGTGAAAAATATTCCAAGAAGAATGCAGCAAAGGATCTGTTATCTTATGTTTAAAGTAAGAATTCAATGGTATATCTTGAATGCTAATTTCAGTTGATACAGTCTAATGCTTTTCTAGGATGGTAAAAAAAACGCTCAAGAAAGTGCAACCATGTATGTAACAGAATCAAATTCACAAAACGCAAGCATGCAATCATGAACTCATGTCAGGAATTCTCAGCTAAAGCCTGAGCCTTGGAGGCCATGAGTTCTTTTCTAACAACATGGTCTTTGCATTCATCGACTCAATATCACAATTAAGCAAGCTAGATAGCATTCAAGGTTTGTAAATAAACTCTCCAAAAGATCTAATGATTATGATTAAACGCACGATCTCTGAATATGCATAACAACCCCCCCCCCCCCAAAAAAAAAAAAAGAGGGAAAAATGGAATGCATTCCAAAAAAGAGGGATGGAAGCCCAGTGAGCTTTCTCTTTGAAAATTAAAAGTACCAATTCACATGCATCCCCCCATTAATCCTCACTAGATGTATTACTGTTGCATTTGATTGAAGGAAAAATGCAAATTGCCAAAATTCTGACAAGGAAACCCCAGATTAATGGCGGCAGGCAAGCAACTTGTACTCGTTAGGCACAAGTGAGGAATGCATCAGAAGTCACTAGAGCTAGTTTTTCTTCATTTTACTATGCTTGCTGTTTAACATGAGGAGCACCACCAGTGATGCGTGGCTTAGTATTGAAAACTTTTCCTTTAGCTCATTGATGCTCTTTTCCTTTTGCCATTACCGCCTCCATTTTACAGGTAATCAGGTTCGTCATGAATTAAATCCAGATTAACATTGTTGGAGAACCCATCAACTTCACAAATTGATGGGACATCAAGATCCAACTACCTGGTATGGGACATTGACAAATGCATCTTGAAGGGACGCCACAGAATCATTTGTAACAGCTTCATCATTCTCTAGCAAATCCTATAGAAATAGGAAACACATTAGGGGAGAAAGAAAAAGCAAAGGTCCCAGCCGAAGCTCAACAGCCAACACATCATGAAATTGATCTCTTTTATATTAGCAATGGATATTATATACGATGAGAACGATCTGATTTCATGCTCCAGACTCCATGGTTTCCAAAACCTATCGCCCTCCCCAGGCAATTAATGTCCGTTTTAACTTTTTAACAGAGCTCTGACAGCACAACGAATGTTTTCTGGAGATTGCTCAGGATTGATCACGTTTTGTTGTCAAGTCATCCGGAACAGGTGATCTCAGTCAATATCTAGAATGCCTGGAATTAGGCCTCTGAGATCAGCAAAGTTGGCAGTCAAAAGGATGAGATCATGATTGCCATTAGCAGTCATCAAGAAGAGTTAAGCTCAGCCAAAAGAATGAAATGTTCAAAAGTAGGCCTCTAGCTCAAGTGACAAAGAAATGTGGTAAAGGACATTAGGCGTAAGTACAACTTTAGGCATAATTTGATCACGATCAAGAGTCAATACTGTCAAGCATACCAGCTGGTGGTTTGAGGTGAGGTTCAGCAACCAGATATAAATAATTTGAAATGGAACAGATCAAATTACTGTTAGTCTTCCTTATAGAAATTTGCTCGCTCACTTAATTTCTCAATTTCTGAAACTCGCCTTAATAATGTTTCACTTCAGTTCAACAAGTGATCGCCAAAGCATAGGAAAATGGTAGCTTCTATCTTCTGACAGAATGTCTCCTTACCATGATCAGGGTAAATTTATCAATGGAACATAAGAGTTGAAGGAATTGAACATTTTCTATCTCCTGCATGGAAACTCCCCTTGAACATGCTGCATTCGAATGAGAAACCCTCCCAGAACCACAACAATTGTCCAAGTGACTTTTCATGATTGTATGCATACGTATGGAATATGCATCCCAGAAATAGAGTCAAATGACATGGACTGCCTTGCTGTTCTCATTGCGCAATATATATCAATTTTACCCATGTGTCTTTATCATATAAGAAAGTTTTTATCTACATCTGTTATATACTTATATCGCTTTTGGGAATACATATTCCTAGGAGTACGATATAGGAATTGCTCAACACTAAAAAATTAAATCAAGCATTTCGAATGGCAAAGGCTCAGTGGTAGTATTCATGATTAAAAGAAAAGGGAAATGTTCCTCCTCTTCGTCATGCAGGAAACTTAGAAGGTGAGATGAAATCAATATTGTCAAACATTTCCACATGCAGCCCAAATTTTACCAAAAAGACCTCAGCTTGCTTATTTCCAAGAACTAAAAATATAAATTGTGCCTTCATCCTCAGAGATAAGGTCCACAAGATTCTATATAGGTGGAAAAATTGCTAAAATACTTGAGTCCCAAAGGGACAAAGCCATTCAGAACTTAAGAGTTCCTAGTTGAATCGTACCTGCTCATTCTCTCTTGTGCAGGTTCTCTCTGAATCAGAAGTTTCAGGCTTTGATGCCTCCAGGCTACCCTGTTAGAGTGTCAAAGTGAACCATGAGAGTCTTGCACCAATATTTCAACTTTGAATATACTTCTAAATGCAGATAATCACACCCCCTGTGCAAAAGAGAGTCAAAGAGGCATAGAGGAAATATTTAGATGATCAGATTGAGATTTCTAATTGAAACAGAGAGGTAGCAAAAGAGAGATGTTACAAAGAGCTACACATTACCTCTTGATTGCCATAGGAATTTTCTCGTTCCACACTAAAAGGCTTCACATCACTAGGAGTGCCCTGATAATGCAACACTATTGAAGTTATTAGGAGCCATGGAATCCAGATACGGACAGACTAGATACATGCAACAGGAAAAGTCATACCAGATCCCTTCGAAAGTGGGCAATCCTACCAGCCTTTCCAAGATCCCTTAGTGTCCCCTGAACAACAAAATATAGGTCTAACAATATCAGTTGCCTGATAACACAGCAGAGCATGCACGATATAAAGAATGTCCAAGCAACAAAATCCACCTTGTTTGCCCACATAAGCCCACAGGCATTGCAAAGAGTCCTCGGACCAGCTGGTCCCCGGCGCATAGCAGGTGTTGACTTCTCACTGATGCCACAATGCTGACAACAGTGCGTGCTGTTTGAAAAGCCCGATTTTTTTGGGGGGGAGGGGGGGATCAGTACAATCATAAATAGAGAGAGCAAATGACACCAAGGGAGAATGTCTCCAATAAGTGAACATTTGTCAAGGCCCCAAGACAAGTATGGAAGACTAAGCTTCAAACTTACACACAAGCTGGAGGCAGCGTCCCATCATTATTATCCCAATTCGCAACACCTTGTCTATAATGGTCTGTCACTAATGCAAATTTTCCACTTTTGCGATGCATCCTGGTAAGAGCAGCACCAATGATTTAGTGTTAAATATGCATCACACAAAGCTTTTTAATGAACCCCAATTAACAGCAACAGACAAGATATCATGTTAAAATCAAAACCCTTTCATCAAATAGCCATGATTGGAATATGTTTTACACAGCACAAGGACATAAAGGAAGGGTTGACAAAGCAACCCATCACTTTCACATAATTCTCTATTATCCATTTTCTGATGTCTGGATTGAAATATGCCGAATCATAGAAAGTTGACTATGTGCTTACAGGATATGCACCTTCTAAAAATATCTGGAAACATATTAGAAGTTAGTAAACTGGTGACTATGTGATTATTATATTCCATCACAATGTTTTAAGGTATTATAGTTTAAATGTGATGCCATGGCCTTTTTTAACATGGCACTCCAGGATTATGTTTTTTAAAAAAGAGGGAGATATATAGCCAACAAGCAATTATGCCCAGTTATATTATTTAGGGGATATTTAGAATGTCTTAAAAGGAACCAAAGGTAGGATGGCTACAGCCCCTCAACAAAAACAAAGCCGTATGATTTGTCTGGGATCTTTTTAAGTACTCCCTAGTATGTCAAATGCTGGTTCCAACAAGCCCCTTAAATAGTCAATCATATCTTAAGTCCACTCCAGATAATTTGGAGATTATCGTACCACATTTTTTTTTTGTCTCATTCAAAAGTTCAGATTGCTAATAAGGCCACTAGGGTCATGAAATTCTCTAAAGAACTCAGACTTCCCTAAGTGGTTTTGGAGGGGTCAATGACTCCCAAAACCCTCAAAATGAAGGCTATTAGACAGGAGTACACGAAGGGGGGGGGGGGTTGAAAAGGTTTCAAATAGTGGCTAATGCTCCTGGTGGCCCTCAATGCATCTTAGGTGATTTTAGTATAATTTCATACCATTGAATCCATTGTATACTACCATAGTGCCATTTTCAAGCATTTTATAATAATGTTTTAAAATATACAACATGATGCCATTGAAGCAATTATACTCATTGAACATGATTAGAGGACTACTTAAAAAATCCACATAAGATTTGAAGAGTTTCCAGGGCAAGTGGTAGCGCATCTTTCAATCCCAAATTGAAGCTATCATATGCATTTTTCAACATTTTTGGAAAAATGTCCCAAAAGTTGCCAAGTGTGAGTATGTACTCCAACTAATGTCACAGAATGTTCTATGTTACGTTCGGTCTTATCTGAAAGATGATGCCAATGAATCCATTTTGTGCTTAGAAGAGTATTTAGAAAGTCCCCAGCAATCTCAAAACTACAGCAGCAAAGCGTCTTCCCAGCCCCAAAACTGAGGCCAATATACACATTCATCGAGAATTTGCAAAAGTTCCCCAGTTGTCAAATTGTGAAAGTGAACTTCTACTGACCCCTCCGATGTTCTATGGTAATCTTACGTCCATTCTGGATAGTTTTGAGGCTTTCCTAAGCCACCATCAGACCCAGTTTTGAGGGTTCTGAGATTCCACTTCAAACTTTAAGCCATTATGCAGATTGAAATTGTTTAAATGGACATTAGACCACCCTAAACGATGTTATGGGTAAAATGGCTAGAGTTTTCTGCTCGAAAATGACGGGTCCCAATTTTCAAGATCTTTTGAAAAATGTTAAAGAAGAAAAGATGTGAAATGGTAAGTGTAAGCTCCTATTGACACCCTCAGTTGTTCTAAAGCATTTCATGTCTGCACCGGATTATTTAGACACTATTGTACGCTGTAATGCCGCATAATGCCACTTTTGCAGCGTTCAAACATAGTGCTTCAAGTAAAAAAAAGATAGAGCCAACTGCCAACAAAGCCATTAAGACTATTGAAATTGGTTCGATGGATATTCAGAACGTCCTAAGAGGTTTGAAAGCCAGAGAGATTAGTAGCTATTGTACAAGATTTTCATGAAAAAGGTTTAGAAAGCTGCCAATGGCAATCAAGCCTACAAGAATAGCTGGTTTTTTTCATTTCTAAAGGTAGAAAAAAGAGTCATTTTTGGGCAATTCTTACAGCCTTTGTTTTAGTATACTAAGCAAAATGGTCATTCCATAGTCCCGTATTTCTTTTGACAAGGAGAAACACTCATAATCTAGGGTCTCCATACTGTCTGCGGGTAAGACAGTCATCAGAAACTCCCCTCCGCAACCCCCCCAACCCCAAAGGGAAAAGAGAAAGAAGAAAAAGAAAGGGGGGGAAGGTAGCTTATTTAGGGCTCCACCGTGTTAAAAAGAATTTGGACTAAAAGTAGCAGAGAAGATGTTCCTGAAAATACATTTTTCTGGGGACCAAGAATTACCGTTGAGCCACTTCTTTCTGGGATGTATAATGGATTTTCTTCTCAAAACATCTATCTTTCCGTTTTTCTCGAAATCTGACTAGGGAAGCAATCCTACTTGAGGTGCTTAAGCCACATGAAGGACTGTCCAATGCCTGCGACATTTCGAAAACACAAAATCAGGAGTGCATGAGAAAAATTAAGAACTAACAAGTTTGCAACAAGCTTATCCTACTTCAATCATACCATATTATGCTGTTGGAGCAGAACCTCTGAGGTAGGCATTTTGATGGATGTATCTTGCCCTCCCAAGAGTAACAAAACAGCTTGCACCTTTCAAACACAATTGTATAAGCACAATCAAACAATCAGATGTTCGTGTCACCCAAAACTAATAAAACCAGCAGTTGTATCAGAGTCTATCCTTGCATGATAATCACAAATCGTTTACTAAACGCTCAACATTCGTTAGAATACAAGCAGAAAAAAGATGCCACATCCTTGCCTAAAAGTCTAAAACTTTAGTCAGTATAGCAAGAAGCTGCAAAACCATCACCACAACAGAAGTCAGATCAAAACCCAGGTTCCAACATCTTCATAAACAGAAGCCCAAAAACTTCAAAAGTATCTTGATGGGCATACCGATGGGACAGAATTAAATGAAATTGATCCACTAAATATAGGTTATCTATCTCCAACTATGCCAACACACTCAGCTCACAAAATAGGACTATGTAAACAAGTATCAGCCACTCAACATAACTATTTCCCCCAATACTACCAAGTACTCATGCATCATAGTATAGAACTGAAATTATCAACATATATGAACATATAAGCTATATTGAACAACAACAATGCCTTCAAGCCTCTTTCCCCGAAAAATGCACAAAATCAACATACATTTGTTCGTTCACGGTGTCAAAATTTAGGCTTCTCAACACCAAACAAATTATATACAACCGCATGAAAGCGAATTAACACTGCTGCCCTCCCCATTACTCAAAATACCCGCTTAAAATCCCAAGTTGTCAAAACGACGATTCCAAGCAAAAACGCCATCAAAATCAAACAAGCTCAAAAACAAACGCGAAATTTGAGCTAAAAGTATACCTTATCGCGAGTAACAGCGGGAAAGACATAGACCTCGCCTTCGAACGCGATCGTGAGTTCACTGGCTGGTAGTTTCCATGAAGAGAGAGAAGAAGAAGCAGAGCACATCGGGGCGTTGACATCGCCGGGAATTGCAATACTAACACCGGCGCTGAACTCGTCGGCTTCGAAATCGACGGCGACGGCGTCCTCCTCCATGATCGCCGGCGGACCCTGACCTCGTATGTTGGTCCGGCTGTAAACCCTAGCCAGTGTCGCTGTCAGTTGAAGAAGAAAGGTTGGAGGAGAGAGAAAATGGGGAAGGGGAAGGGGAAGGGGAAGTGGTGGGGAATACAAGCCAAAAAGGGCTTAGAATTTTGACTAGATTTTGTTGCAGAGTCAGGTGCCCTGGACCTCAAGAGACCACTTTTACATTCTGAACAAAAGACACAGGCCAACGACCGTCTTTAACTCTGTCTTTGCTTCGCCAAGTGTCAAGGGCATTGACTTGTATTATCCGATTTGACCTAGTGTTTGCCTACGTAGTCCAAATCAATCTGAAATATTATAGTCTCGGTATAGTCTGAAAAATACATACGTGAGTTCAATAAAATGTCTAATTTAATACAATAGATTGTTTAAGTATATAAAATAAAGTGTTTAATCCTGTAAATTAGAAAAACAAGAAACAAATAAAATACAGAAAAAATTTACAAACAAAAAGTCAGTAGGTTACAGATTCGAGTCCGTGGCCAATCGTTAAGCAAGTAGTTGACCCACGTGAATACATAATTTAGCAACAAAAAACAAAAAGTGTCCGAGTCTGCAGACCCGGCCTATGATATAATTTGTATTATCTTGGTTTGTGAAATCATTTCTAGGGACTATTCCTCACTTTAATTTCATCACACTATTGACTTTAATTATGCAAACGAATAAAACACAAAATCAAAATAGTGTCAACAAGAAAAAGGTAAAATAATTTTAGCATTTCGGCGCAGTATTGAAGTTTGAGAAATAAGGAGAAAGATCGAAATTAGGAGTTGCGATAAATGATAGTTTTGAGCTACCCAATTGGAGTTGGATTAAACTATAACCATATTTCAATTAATCATAGCTCTTTTTTTTTTTTAAAGAAAAAAGTGTGAATAGATTTAGAGGTAAATTAATTAACCCAATTAATATTTGATGTCAAATAGAGAAGAAGACGAGAAGTATTACATCACACGAAGAATGGATGACTTCCTCCTACTTATTAACCCTAGGTTTTAGTTCTTATTTAGGTTTCATTATGCCCCTTTAGGCATGTAAGAATAATGGAAGGGGACATGTGAATTCATTAAAATATTCCCTTTGTTTTCATTAATCCTCAAATTTTGGGTTGATTAAAATTGATGGCAACTAGTGCTGAGGTTGAAATATTTTTGTTTTCTCTATTTTATTTAATTTTTTTTTTTTACTTAACTCAGACTGATGAAAATTAGCTGACATTTCTTTTCCGTTTCTCCGATATTTTCTACCTTTATCCCGTCAATTCAAATGCATTGCTCCCTTCTTTTATTTACATAATTAAGCAACCTTCAAAGGCTTATTATTATTAGCTGAAAACTTTCCCAACTACTCAATACCCTCCCTCCCCCTTTCATAAAAGATCGTTTTTTTAATCGAGGCATACCTAGATAAAAACTACTAACATAAATATTTTTTTAAATTTTATATAATATAAAGCGTCAGTATGACGTGCTTCAAATTCAATTCCGTATATTGTATTTTAATCGACTAGAAAAGTGGCATATGCTGTAACTTTGAATATTTCAACTTAGCTTAATAAAATTTTCTAATTGCAAAGGTAATAGAAGGCCTTAGCTTGAGGTGTCAAAGAAGCATCAGCCATGAATGTTGATGAAGAGGTTCAGAGGCTAAGAGAGGAAATCCAACGGCTCAGTGAACCCCAAGATGATGGCTCTTACACGGTACGGCTACGTCACGTTGATCTCTCCATATTTTCTCTCTCTAATTCCAACGCCATTAATGTTTCATGGACGGTCTTTTTCTCATCTGCATTTGAATCCAATTCTGTGAACCGAGTTATCTGATTTGGATTACACTTTTTTACTGTCAAATTTAGGGGGTTCTTGATCTGGGATGTTTGACATAAATTATGTGCCCTTTACTCTTTTTGAGGGGACAATCCCAAATGCAGGATCAGAATTTTGCAAGAATTTGCTTATCATTAGTTTTTTTTTCTTATAAAATATTTTCACAAAATCTTTTTTCGTGGGTCTCTTGGAATTAGCCCATCTGTAGGCAGAAAGGTAAGGTTGTCTACATATGAATCTCCCCAAACCCCGCAAAATCGGGACCTGCAGTGAGAGATGTTTGTAGTTGTTGTTATTGTATCAGAGAAATGATCGCACCTTAATCCTACAATTTGAAGGAGGCAATATATACTTACCGTTTATCCACGTGGTTTCCTTGATATCTTAGTTGTTTTAGGGCCACTTCCACATTTATTATCATTGTGATTGTCCTTGGATTGCACTTGTACACATCGATCAGTTTAGTTTCAGGCAACTAGAGTAGTCACTATTTATAATTGGACGTCCTCCCTTTGGATTAGTAACGGTGAACTAAACAAAATGTTTGACTGAACCATCCACTTCTTCTGTCCCTGTAAAATTCTAAACAATGAATCCAATTGAAAATTATGTCGCACAAAACCCACCCTCCTGTAATTCAACTGTCTGTGGTTGGATTGTGCAATGCCCTAGCTAGGTCAGACGGTACTAGGTTGATAATGTTTGATTTGATTCCATACATCTCTCAATCACTTGGAATTTTTACTTCACCTTATGTGCCCATACTCGACACTTGAATATCAAACATGGATATGGACACTCATTTCTTCATTCTGGACTAATAACTAACTAAATTTAAGAAAAGTCTGACAATGTAGCTATGTTGGATGCTCAATACTCCAAAATGGGTAGGGCGGCCGAATGCGGGTAACACTGTTGTGTCATATGAGCTCATTTGTCGAGAACATGAATTATCAGGTTCAACGACCACATATACTCTCTCCTTATCTGTGTTTCTATTACGTCGATTAACCACTAGTTCTGTGATAAGATTTGCGTGACTCATTATTTGATTCTCACATATATGTAGATCACATTTGGTGTGCTATTCACTGATGACTGATGAGCAAACATATTTGAAGCCCTTGTTGGAACACTGGGAGCCGCAAAGAGGGGAAAATTTTGGCGTATGCTGGAGAGTTATTGCTACAAGGGGTCCATGACAATGTAGTGATTACACTTAAACCCTATCCAGCAACCCCTAACTAATGCAGCAGGGAAGAGCTCATCTTTCGGATCACAGGTGGTGGATGAACACAAGACTATGTTTTCATGCATGTTATTCTTTGTAAAAATACATCATATGTTTGCTTTATCCCAAGAGGTGAACTTGTATTTTTACATCTAAGAAACCACCTTAACGATGTTGTCGGCACTTGAACACTGTGCAAATATGAGGAGATTCGAGCAAAGCTTGTGCATTTACCATCTATGGTTGAAACGTATGGTGCTAATTGTCAAATCGTTGAGCACATAAGTCGGCATTCTCCTACGTGAACACGAACCACGTATATATTGTTGCCCTGTTATTACTGATAAAAATTGTCCTCTGAATTCTAATCGATGAGCACATAATTGAAGATTGATCGGCTGAATAAGCAAGAGCATAATTATAAATTTGTTGCCCACTCTTTACTGTGAACTCAAGGGAGGGAACAAGTAAGCGTATTGTTGCGAGTATAGCATGCTACCTTTAATGTCTCCTCATATAGATGGCTATACTTGCACACAACTTCAACGTTGCCTACAAAAATAAATACAAGTAGCATTCCTTCAGTTGGCCAATTCAGGGCCTTTGTAACACTGCAGGGGCTACTAAGGACAGCACGATAAATGTACCAATTTTCTTCCCCGGACCCTGCGTGAACGCAGGATGCTTGTGCACCGGGCTGCCCTTTCATTGTTATCAATTGCTTTAAGTGAGAATCCTTATTTGAGAACCGAGTTGGGGCACAGCAATGAGTTATTCACCTGATGATTTTGAACTTACAAGTTCAAATCTCATCTCTTGGATTCCCCATGAGTAAATAGGCGAAATTCACAGCCTAATCAAGTCAGTCCAACCGAAAAGAAGGACGATAGAGGGGGAAGCCAACGAGCACAGCCAACTACATCCACAAAGAGACCAACGAGTTTTTACAGGCACAGGAAGCGGCACTATACAAGCAAAGTTCAGATAAAAGGCAATTCACCTCTAAAGACCCAACAGGTCTGTTTCAATAAGCATCAACATCAACAACATCAAATAGACCCTTATTCTCCTTAGGAAGTCTGAGCGTCAAACGGTAGTGACATAACTCGATGACTGGAATATTCGCTTAGGACAAGAATCGAGACATCCACGACTGGAATCGAGACCAAGCCAGTTCAACAGCCGCTTCATTTTCATCATGCAATCCCATTTTCTTCCTCCTCTCAATGCCTTCAGGTGATCTGTTCATGAAGGCATGCCCACATCCTGGGTAAACTTGCACCTCGTATGGCACTCCGGATGCCTTCAATTTTTCGTCCAAAGCTTTTGCAGCCTGCAAGTCCAAAGTTTCATATCAAAACATTGAATATTGTATCTTCCCAGGGAGTCCACAACCATGTTGCCCTTTCTTCATTGCACATCTAGGGCATTACAAAAGCCATGCTTTAGTATAGCTACAGATGAACCTCAATATACCAGAAAAATTCCATTAGTGACTAACAAAGCAGTAGAAAAACAAGCAGCATAGTTCCAATGCTTTTGGCAATTTTCAAGTTCAGATTCCAGTGGTAAAGCAAATGGCTCAGCAAATGGTTGCCTACTTATTTACTGTAACGTAATACCCCTACAATTGTTCACCCAAAAGCACTGCCACAGAATTCAAAAAAGATCCTCTCCAGGCAGGACATTGGGTAGGCATTTGCAACCAGAGTATCATCTCAAGTTATTAAACAGGACAACAGTCTCTTAGTTATCTAATTACCTAGAATTAGTAATTCCTTCTCTTTTTTCCCTTTTTTTTGGGGGGGGGGGGTAGGAGAAAGGATCATACTGTCACATCAGAGAAGCCAACAAAGTTATCCAGCTCCCCAAAATGAGCTTGGACAGGAGCTCTAGCCTGAGCAGGATCAGCCAGGTCTGGTGAAGGAACGCCATAGAAGGAGACAACAGCATCAACATCAGGGACAAGGACAGCGCTTGCAATTGCGAGAGCACCTCCCATACAGTATCCTGTCACTCCAACCTATGAAAAGAAATACATTACAAAGCTCGTCAAACAACCAAAACCCTTCACAGAGCCGACTACTGAACACATCACAAATTGAAGAAACTGAGAGCAAACCACAGTCAGAATAAATGATAACGAATCAAATACATGGAATGAGGAAGAGTAAGGGCAAACCTTCTTGCAACCATTTGCCTTAAGCCAGTTGACAGAAGCTTCAATATCCTTAACAGCACCTTTCCAATCAAGACCTTCCATCAAATGCTGTGCTTCTGCAACATCTAAACCCACCTTCCCACGGTACAAGCTGCAGTAATAAAACATGATAATCAGGATTAATATGATCACTCAAATCCTTGTTCTCAGAACTTTACAATTCTTATGAGGAACAGAGAGAGTTAAGAACCCATTACTCTGGAATAAGCGTTTTATAGCCAGGCTCCAGCTCGGAAATTTTTGTCGCATGGTTCTTGACTTCAAAATCCACACCCCACCATTCCTGAAGCACAACTATCCCAGGGGCATTCTCCTTCCCAGTAATATATGCATCAAAGGTCTAGTTCATATGAAAATAAATAAAAATTATTCATCTTACTGCCATCAAAAGTGAACCCAATTCCTTAGACATATAAGACTAGAAACTCTGTCAACTTAAAATTTTGATGAAATCCGTCAATGCAAGACAAATCCGCAAGGCGTGGAGCTTCAAGAACGTCTTAGCCCCATGCAAAATTTTAAAAAAAAAAACACTCAATTGTAATCACAAACAGATAGATATATCACTTTACTTCATTTTAATAAATGAAACCCGGACAACAATTTAGTGAAGCAAAGTTTATTAACATCAAAATTTTCCTGAATTAGCAGCCCAATAATGGTTAAAATCATGCAATCTCTATACAATCATCAACAGCTACCAAAAAAAAAGGGCCACCTTTTTCAGAATTTATCAACGAAATAATGATAAATACACAGAGAGAAAATGAAGAAAGAAGCCAAGAACATGTAAATTAACAAAAACCCATTTCATGTATCTCCAGAAAATCACAACCCATTAACAGAAACATTCACAGTTGTAAAAATCGAAAGAGATATTTCGAGAAACGCACAGTGTCATCGCGCTGAATCTGGACTTTCTTAAACGCGGAGTCGGCCATTGATCGAATTTGAAACGGCTTAACGAAGGAGAGCGATGAGGAAGCCAACAAAGTTCGTCTTCTGCAGTTGTTGATGAAGGAAGTGGAATACGAGGAGGATGCTAGAGATTGGGCTAATATTCTCGAAGCTCTGACTATGCCTGCCATACCTTTCACTCAAACAGTCCACTGAACACCAGACATTTTGCGGGTTTTATTTTATAGGCACGCATGAAAAGACTAATTTACACGATGAAATAAACATTTAGAATATATATATATATATATATATATATATATGTGTGTGTGTGTGTGTGTGTGTGTGTGAGTGTGTGTATATATATATACACATATATATGTATATTATTAAAAAAAACTCAGCACGACATACATAATTGATATTATAATTTGTAAAAAGATGAGATGATAAGTTGTCACTTGAAAAAATAAATAGATTCAATTTCATACAGAGCAACTCAGATTAATAAGGTAGAAAATGACATTATGGTAAGTTTATGAATTGAGTGTAGATATGAAGATTCGTCTTCTAATTTTTGTACCTGTGTAAAAGATCCTTTTTTTAGTCATTATTTGATTGCAAAATAAATAAAGATTATGTGTGTACATTGTTTACTTGGCGTTCTTGGCATTGGTATTCTTCAACTGATAAACTTCTTCCTCCCAAGTCCCAAGCATTTAAATCACTATAATTTTTTGGGTAAAAAATATTAGACAATTTAACCAATATAGCATCTTTGCAATAATTTAAGCTCTATAGTAATTTCAAAAAAAATTCAGCTATGTTGGTATGCACTTCTATTTCCGCCAAAAGGAAAATTTTCTACTAACAATGCAATCAAACCTCCCTCCTTTTTGGGGGAAGGGGGATAATTTATCATCAAAGATCCACGAACTTGTTGAACGGTAAATTTATCCATTTTACGCGCCTCTTTCTCCCACTTTTTGCTCGTATAATAACTTTATTTTATAGGATTTTACCTTATTTTATTTATGTTTTGTAGGAAATAACTCCAAATCAAGCAAACGTCGCAAAAAGGGACGAAAACGGGACAACACAGCGAAAACCGGCAGAAACGGATAAAACCGGGCAAAACCGGGGAGACGGCCCACCGTGCCAGCAATGTGGCACGGTGGGGCCGTGCCACGTGGCACGGCCTGACCGTGCCACATGGCACGGTCGTGCCATCCTCCCAGTTTTGCCCAATCTCGGTTTATTTAAGGTTTCGTTCGGGCGTCTGTTTGGGGGGTCGTCGAGAGGTCGCACGGGAGCTTGCTTGGGCGTCTCTCTGGCGATTTCTAGAGTAGTTTAGGTTAGATTTTAGTCAAGAAGGGAGATTAGTTTAGGATTGAAGATTGTAACATTGGATTCAACCTTTGGATTTCAAGTTCTTCATCAATTCAAGACTAAGTTTTCTTCTCTTTTATCTCTCCAGTTTTTATGTTCTTGTTAATTATGTTTTGTTGATTTTGATTCTTGTATTGGTTTTGGTTAATTTATATGTTTAATTTCATTGTTAATTTATGTTGTTTACTTGTTTAAATTCGCTTTATTTCATTCCCTTCGTTTTGTTCTTCAAGTTTATGTTCTTGTTGGGTAGTTTAGGTTTTCATGCGTTTTTCATGTTTTGTTGGTAGATTTTGTTGGCTTGGATTGTGATTAGCCTCTTGATAGCTAATTGATCTTGTACTAGGCCTAACCATACCCAATCTATGCCTAGAACTTAGAGTTTTCCTTCACGCCCGCCAAGTATTCGATGAAATGCCTGAGAGGGTTTTCATCCATATTTTTGGGCAATTGACTTATGCTGAGAGGTGAGGTCAATTTGCTAGTGTGGAATAGCCGAGTTCGGGACACGAAAGTAGTATCCGAATCGAGTTAGGTTCGGGGTTGCTAGTTTTGTGGTCTAATTCGCCTAACTCCACGAAAGTAGGTGGTTACACGAGTTAGACTAGCTCATGACCCTTGAGAGAGGGCTTGGGTGGTCTTTGATGGTGCAACCGACCATCACTTGTTCATAGTGTGGTTCGGGTAGGTTAGGACTCGTCTTGGTTAGTTGGTTCATCCATTGGTAAAATCACAACTCCAAGTCGCTTGTTTCTGTATTTGTAGCGTAGTTTAGTTTTTTCTCTTTCACCCTTTGATCTCGCCTAGATTGAGACGCTCTAGTGAACTCTGGTAGTTGGAAACACAATTCCCTGCGGACGACACCCTAAGTACTCAACGATACACCTTGCACTTGGGGTTTATAAATATTAAAACTCTGTTTTTCCTGCAACAGAACTACGCCATGTCAATTTGATATTTGGGAAATAGAAAGTGTTGTGTATGACTTTTTAAAAAACACAAATTCATACATCAACAACCACACTGCAACAACCCAAAATTTGATTGCATCTAGTACCTAAGCTAAAGAAACAACAGTTAGCCTTTTGCCCATAAGTGTCTAACATTAGTTATGTAGTGCAACATAGGATGAAGTGTTGGATTATCATTAGTTTGCCTTCGGAAAGATAAGGGTAGTGTTTGGTTGGAGAGAAAATGATTTTCTCAAAAAATAGTTTTTCAAATTTCTGTTGTTTGGCACAATAAAGGATGAAAAACTATTTTTCAAGGAAAATGATTTCCTCCCAATGGAGGTAAGTGATTTTCTTTTTGAGAAGATAGGAAGTTGATTTTCTTCCTTTAACTCTTTGATGATGTGGTCAACCGAAATTTAGGTGCAAAATTCGATTTCAATAGTTTCGATCGAAACTTGACTATTCGATGAGAAAGATTTATCTCTGCCACAATAATTTAATCGACATTTTTTTGCCACTAAAATAATTCAATTGACTCGCCACTAAACCAATTTCAACAGTTTGGATCGAAATTTAATCATCAAATGGAAAATATCAAAATATGCTCAAATTTAGATTTTGAGTTCCATATTCTTTCATTTGATCAATATTTTTTCACAACAACAATTCAATCAATATTTTTCACAACTTAAACAATGCAGTCAATATTTTTAATCATTAGAACGATTTCAACAGTTTGGTTCGAAATCTGATCATCGGATAGGAAATATTAAAATAGGCTCAAATTCAGGTTTTGAACCCGGCATTCCTTCAGCTAGTCAATATTTTTCTCCGCTATGACAATCCAATCAATATTTTTTGCCACTTAAACAATTCAGTTGATATTTTTTGTCACTAAAATAATTTCAACTGTTTAGATCGAAACTTGATTATTCGAGAGAAAGTATTAAAAAAACTCAAATGTGAATTTCAAGGTCAAAATCCCTTCATCTGGCCAACATTTGTCTCTACTACGACCATTTAGTCAATATTTTTCACTATTTAAACAATGTAGTTGATGGTTTCCTTTTTCTCTATAGAAAATGATTTATCTTGTACCAAATAATGGAAAATGTGACATGAAAATCAATTTTTCTTAGAAAAATATTTTTCACAGAAAATAATTTTTCGACAAAACCATTTTTCTTACAACCAAACACTACCAATGTCTCAAGAGTAAAATCTCAACCAATGGGGTATGCGCGGGAAATGATTGCTAGTGGATGGAAATGGAGGTGGCATAATATCCTTTTTACGGGTGCGAGGAGAGGAAACAAAACGAGGGAGGACCATGACTCGATGGGGGAGTTATATTTTAGCTGCGATTAGCATTGGGAAAGTCTGATCTGATACGTTAATCAAATTCGAATTTGACCTGAAGTTACTGAGAGAAACTTGAACCCGACACGAACCGAACGAATTTCGACTCGAAGTCAGCACGATTTCAACGTTTAGCTTGAAAACATGTTATTTTAAAGTTTTTAGTAGATATAAACTGTTTGCAAAATTGATACGAAATTAATCCGTATATTAAATAGGTCAATTCGAACCGACCTGTTACCCAACTCTAGTTGTGGTATGCTAAAGACCAGAGTAGTGCAAAATGATCCACTAGTAAACAAGTTGGGTCTTTCATAGTACATTGCATTTGTCTCCATTACGATTTTTGTCCATCAGTTACGTATTTTGTTCCCTATCTATGTTGTTCTATAAAAATAAAGATCCTAATTGTCAGAGATTTTTTTAGGAAAGAGTAGAGAGAGTACAATGGGAATGAATTTTGAGAAATATCGGCTACTAATTTAGACAACAAAGGTGCTAAGGAGGAGAGATAGTAAGGCAGTGTCGCAGTGATGACCAATGAGCTAATAATGCACCGGTGGCCAACGAGTCCGATATTGAGGTTTTTTTTTTTTTTTTTTTTAAAAGTTTAATCAGAAGTCTAACCATTGAATTATATTCATCCTCAAAATATTAGTGATAATATTAGTCTCATACTAAATTTCCTCAAAATATTAGTGATAATATCAGTCTCATGCTGAATTTTATAAAAGCAAAACCCGAACTAGAACATAGTGTTACTATAATGATATTCTGTAGTTACTAGTCGTAATTACTCATCGTGTTAGGTTGAAATCCTATTAAAATTATAGATTAATGATTCATATTTGCATTTGGTTTTTTCTTATAAGAAAAAGAATAATTCATTAATGAAAAACCATATAACATATATAATGAATATTTCTTAACAAAAGTAAATCTAAAAACATCAAATTGAATCATTTACTCTAGAAAGCTAATGGTAAATATACTGTCGATCAATTTTGAATTTGTAGCAGTATTCTTGCCACCAACCGTATTCTTTAACGTCAATGTGTCTTTCCCGAATGTCAGCGAGCTATAGTAGAATTTCATGGAGTAGATGTCCAATTGACCTGGCAGATTGCACTTGAAAAGAAAATTCTCATAGTAGAACCACATGAAATTTCATTATTGACTCATTTCTTAATCGAAAACATAGATATAATACAATAACATCCAAATTCTAGTCAAAAACCACTCTAAATTTCCAAATCCGACAAATTGTGCAAAGGTAATGACTCAAACTCATACTAATAGTAAGAACAATCTAACTCACATTAGAGCTGAGAACAATCTAACTCACACTAATGGTGAGAAAAATAAACAACTCAACTTTCACAAACTGAAAGAAATTTTATTGAAAAGATACAACAATATTAGTAAATACCTAACTTTCAAGAAGCACAAATGCAACCCCCTCACTGAAGTAGATGGAAGTTCAAGAGTTTTCGTGAGGAGGCTGGAGTTTTTCAAGAGAGGAGGAAGGGGAGGCAAGCAAAGTTCCTTGTGTCTATTTTGTATTTTGTAATGTGTAACTCCTCAATGGAATGGTTTGTCATATTTGCATTTGGTTATAAGAAAAATAAATTAATTACTGACGTGAAAATATATATCATACATCAAAGAGCATACTCCCACTTGTTAGGCACGCACACACAAGCAATATACATATATATATATATATATATATGCCACACTGCAAGATCGCGATGAGTTTTGATTCCTATCTCATGCTGCTTGCAGAGTACAAACCTAAAATTTCTTGATCACATCTGCTTCATTCATTTCAATTTGTCTTCAAAATTTTAAAACAAATAAAGATCTAATCAGCATACTCTCACACTTGCCTAGCTTCAAGAAATCTATTGAAACTTTACAAGAGTCAACTCCCAGTAGAGATTCCGTCTAAACTACTGAGAATTCCAGACCAACAAATTTTCAAGCAAATGTAATCAATTAAGCTAACGGTCCCCCAACAGAAAAATGCTCAAGGACTACACAGCACGCTTTCCTGGAAGAGACAAAGGACAGAGAAACATTGGCTCCAATCCAGAATTTTATTACAACCTTTGCTCCAAAAACAGGTTGATAAACGGGCAGCTGAAAATCAAGAATTGAAATCTTGACCAACAACGGCACACTTTTCCTCTTCAGAGTGGAGACATCTGCAGAGATAACAGCAGAATGGTAACAACTGATATGGAGATTTACTTCATCCTCCCCGGAAGAAATACTAAAATTCTGCTATTCTCGCTATCAGTGGCATGAATGGATCTGACGCATTTTATTTGCTGCTTAACGAAAATGGCATCAGGGTTACAGAATTCCCGGCTAAATCCCTCTTCATGGCCAGTTAGTGCACATTTGACTAACCACGATCACGTTGTTCAGTGATAATACATGCAGAAGATATATGTTCAACACATGCTAAACATTTTGGCTGTTAACCAGCTAAAATCAACAGCTTTTTGGGTAACTTCTCAAGCTGTTCATCGCATAGCCAAGAATATACGGAAACTCAAAACAATGCCCACATAACTCATTATGAAAACTGAAATGCATAATACCTCGTCTAAGCATTTTGATGGGAGAAAAGAATTCAATGCATGAAAGCTCAATGATCATTTACAAAAGAACTTGTAAAAGTTCCTGGGAAAAAAGAAAAATATATACATGCATTGGTGAAGTTGTCCTCAAAAAGCACAGGTGCTGAAGGGTTAAGTGTACTTCCCAGCTGTCATAATATACATTAATCAGGAAAAATTGCTTACAAGTCCATTAGTAAGGGGTCCACACAAACGCAATCTTCGATAATCATCAATCCTCAAGAATAGGTCCACATGAAGAACTGCAAAACAGAAGCAGGAGAAAGTGAAAACATCAATCAACTAATAGAATCAATAATTTACGCTGCCAAAGAACAGGCAGCCACATTCTGATGGCGTGGAAGGTGGAAACACCTCTTCAGCAGATCAAAGATAACTGGATCAAGATATTGTACCTCTAGTAGAATTTGAACTTCTTTCCCCATCGTAAATTGTAGAGTTTGCTGGTAGTCGCTTTGTCTACAGCTAGTTTCTAGATGCTTTTCAGGTTTTTTGTTTTTTAAATTCAAATAAGTACATTTCTACTTATCAAATTTGGCATATCAATTCAGTGGGTGCGCAACCTAGGAATCACTCAGCCATAAGTACAAGGATTAAGAAAAAAATGACTTGACATGGAAGTCAGATGTAGCTCAAAACTAACGCTAAGCCATAAGAATACTCTAACAAAGAAAAATATGCAGTTCAATAAATACATTTTACATTAGAATTGTCACTTAAATAGAAGCCAAAACAAAGATAAGTACCTATAGCTTTTGTTGATTCTTTGTCACACCCCCTCACCGTCCCCCATAGACAAAAAATAAAAAGGCAAAAAAGTCCAAGAAGGTAAAGAGATGACCAAGAAATAAAACAAAATACATCTCACCTTGCATTTAATCTTGAATCCTCAGCCGGCTGAAGAAGACCACAAACTGGTACTCTGGGGCCCAGTAGACAAATCCGACTACAGGTCGTCCCCTAAAGTGCTGCACGAGTGAGTAAATGTGTAAACATGTAACGGTCACTGTAGCAGGTAACAGGGTCCAGCTCCTTGCAGTTTCAAGCTGAAACAAGAGTCAAGATAGTGACGAGTAATAACCTTCCCGTCAAGAATGACGAGTTCACCATCTACCCATCTGGGATTCTGAAACCCAGGGCCAGCAAGCCTCCCTTGTCCTTTATATCGAGCAACCTGCCTTGTGAAATAAAGGACATCAGCTAAAATCTGTTTTGATAATATAAAGACAAATCTGTTCTGATAATATGGGGACAAGTAGCTGATGGAGAAGATTCGACCAATATCTTCTCAATACACACCACTCCGAATTCTTCTGGAATGATCCCTTTGTGTGGAAGCTGATACCTTTTTCCAATTTTTGCACGAAATGCAACCTGCATCAGTCAAATTTACTCATCAACGTCCACAAAGGTATACTCTGGAAACCTCAGGAGCTTCAGCAAATCAGCGCTGTAACCGATGTACCCCAAGGTGGGGCCTTCACCGTCAGTTTCCTTTTTTGTCTTTATCCAAGCCCTTTCTTCCTTTATTTTTGGGAAAGAACAACGTAGGGGTGGTAAGGCAGGATAAGAGTAAAGAATGGACAAAAAAGATTTAGAAAATTAAAATATTTAGATATTGGAGATCTTTTGTATTTTTTATTATTTTTGTAGGTTATTTTTAAGCATATTTTAGGATAGCTAAAATAAGGATATTTAGTGATATTTTATTAAGATTTAGTTCCCTAGTCTATTATGATAATATTAGATTATATATTTTTATCCTTTTCTAGCTTATATCTTATTATTTAAGTTTCCCAATACTAGTTGGCCTCTTGGTTATATAAACCCCTTTATGTAATTGAAAAAGCCAGATTATGAATAAGAATTGATATCGAATTTAAGCGAAAGTTCTTGTGTGAAGTTTCTCAGTGTAGGAAGCATCCTACATCAATCATTCCTTTTTGTAGAAATTACTCTGAGAACGTCCTACATCAATTATTCCCCTTTGTAGGAATTGCTCTTAGAACGTCCTACATTAATTTGGTATCAAAGTTATTCGATCTTAGCCTTACCTCTTGTTTGCTTTTCGCATTCTGTCCTCTTTCCCTCTGCATCATATTCTAGTAAGAAAGGGGGGGAAAAAACCCTATCACCTAAACCTAACCCACACGCAACCCAACAAACAACCACCACCAAGTCCACCACCCAGGTCTGGCAATCACCACTCGTTGTTCAACCCCCCATCCACTGTCGTCACTGCCAACTAGGCTGCTTGTCTAAATTGTTCTCAACAAATGCCATTGTTAAATGCCATTGTTGTTCACCTGTTGCTGTTTGTTGTTACTGTCAAGCTGCTGCATCTATGGCTTAGTGTGAAAAACATCATCAAGCTTTATTTGTGATCATCCATGACAAAGCAATCATCCAAGACAAAGAACTCCCTGTTGCGAAAAATCTTTTATACCAAGTTTTCTCGCCTCATGGAGAAGTGGAAAAGATTACTAGATTCCAAACAATGGGTGATTTTTATGCTCCAATGAATTTCTACCCACATAGGGATGCTCTTAATGCCTTTTGCAAGCTTCAAGGTTGTCAAATTTATGAAGGTTGTTGTGAGTTAGATCTTTACTTTGCTAGTGAGATCATATGTGGATGTAAGCCTTACATCCCTAGGTATATGCTGAAAGACCTCCTAGAGCTCCTTTGAGACCCTTCCCACTAATGATTATGGGGTTCCATTTTCAAGGTGTTCCACACGACCGCTAAATTGTTATTTAGATGAGGAACATCCCGCCTGCTCTGATGCAAACTATAAGCAAGCGTTGATTGAGGACGATAAGAAGAAAATCTTCAAAAAGGAGTCTAGCAAAGAAGAAGGTGAGCTGACAAAACCCCACCAAGTCTTAGACACCAATTATGCAATGTGTTGTTCGATAATGAAAATCGTCATCTTCATTGGGTTGGCTCTCAATCTTATGTGGATGAGACACTTAAAAAGAAATCGTCCATTCTAGATCTTACTGATGAAGCTTTTCTAAGGGAGGATGATAAAGATGATGTCCAAGCGAATGAAGAGGATGTGCAAGTACGGACGGATTTGGGCCGACTGCTAGGAGAGATTAGAGTGACCCAAGGAGCTATTGCGCATGTTGACTTTTTCATTCCACATGGTTTTATTGAGAAGATTGAACGTCATTCGATGTTTACATGGTTACTATCATTAGAGAATATTCTAAGAAGTGAGATTCAAAAAATCTATATTGAAGTCAAATCAATTTTAACTTCTTTATCTTCAATTCTGCTGCATTTCAAAACTCGATGGCGAGTTTTTTTTCAATCAGGGGAGAATGTTGCAGGATAAGAATAAAAAATGGGTAAAAAGATGTAGGAAATTAGAATATTTTGATACTGGAGATCTTTTGTATTTTTTTAAATTATTTTCGTAGGTTACTTTTAAGCATATTTTAGGATCGCCAAAATAAGGAAATTAGAATATTAGGTTATATATTTTTATCCTTTTCTAGTTTATATCTTATTATTTAGGTTTCCTAATACTAGTTAGCCTCTTGGTCATATATATAATTGAAGGCGGCAGAATATGAATAACAATTAAAGTTGAATTTAAGCGAAAGTTCTTGTGTGAATTTTCTCAACGTAGGAATTGCTCTTACAGCGTCCTACATCAATTATTCTCCTTTATAGGAATTGCTCTTTGAGCGTCCTACATCAAGTGGCATTTTCACCAGCACCCGATGGATATCCATTCCATCCGACCCAAAAAATCTAGTGAAAACCCGAAATATATGGATGATGGATGATGGTTTGATGGATTGGATTGGATCCGAGTGATGCTCCATTCGAACCGCCACCTGATCCATCACCCGCTCAGTCATCCGCTTGTTTATCTCCTATTTGCAAGTAGTTTACTTTTTATTTTTGTCCTTTAAATTTTACTATTTTTTGGATAACTATATTGTTAATTCTATGATTTTCGTCAAAAGTAGCATGATGAATATGATATTTATTTGTTCCTTATATCTAAAATCTCTTTTAACCAGAAATTCTTCCGAAACAGAAAGAGCTTCTCGACAACTTTATTCTCTGTTCCCCCAGGCCCCAGACCAGTCTTCAAACAAATTTAATATTTTTGTTTAAAACACACACACACACACACACACACAATTTGACATGCATCAACAATGATTCTTACAGTCTACGACATGAAAATACATCTGAGATAGCATATCCAGAAAACATCACCACCACATGCAGAATCAGGTAAAGGAAGATAAGAAACACATAAAACAGAATGAACCTCTTTTCTGCTTGAGTCCCTCACTGCTTTCCTGATCCAATAAGTCGATTATTTCAGTTCTTAGAAAGGCTTTCTAAACAGCTTTATTTTGTCAGTGTTCAGCAATTTCTAATTTGTTTGGCAGAAGAAGAGCCGAATTTGAAGGGATTCATTAATTTAATCAGCAGAACATCAGGTGATCAGAAGCCCATGCTGTACTAGTATGCTAGCAAAGCTACAAGATCACCACAGAGTCTCTTCAGGCATGTTCCATTAATGGACATGCAAATGGTAACCACATATTACATCAACAGCAGGTCATAATTTGCTTATCCCAAATAAGCCAGCAGTGTTGGACATCCAATAACTATTAGACAGGTCATGATTGCTTTTACTTGCCATAAACTTTGTTTTTTTTTAAAAAAAAGAAAAGAAATACCTTGCCAGCAGGCACATAAGGATCCCCAGTCAGCTTCACAGCTTCAACATATTCATAGAAATGGAGATCTGAAGGCCCCTTAGTCTCACCATCTTCTTTCCATTGACCAAATTTGCGTTTCAACTGGATCACTTCTGAGATGTATGGCCCATGACAACCAATATAAAGTCCTGTTGAAGCAAAATCTTACTCAGTATCTTCATGGTAAGATTGGATTAATTTAGAAAAGTAACGCCATCATAAACCAATATCTTGAGACAGAGATCTCCAGACAGGAAGGACTCAAGATTCACAGGCCAAACTTGTCCTGAAATTAATTACCATTTAAAGGATCTGGATATACTGGTAAATCAATGCGACGAAAACTGGTACATCCAGACAAAGGTTGACGTCTTTGAGCCTGGCTCAGAGAGAGAATAATTAAGTCGCTCATGTCCTTGAGCACCTGCAGAGGTTTAACAATTACCAATGCAGTTAGTTTACTTTTTTCACCCACACTCACCAAGATACATTCTGAAGGTAAACAGAAGGCAAAGGATAACCTTCACAGGTATCTTCTCCCCTTTACTGACAAACTTCATAAGATCAGCCATGACATCCTCAACACTACGATAACCCTGAGTTTTAGCTTTCCTTTTAGGCATCTCTTTGCTAACAGAATCCTGCAAATCTTTATCATTCTGTATAGAAAATGTGAAGGATTTGTGTCCCTTAGGCTCAAGTTTTGCTGGAACGCGAACCAAATCTCTAGATGATGCTATGCCTGAAAGTTTTTGCAAAAGATGATGACTAAATACTACTTTAACTGCTAATTCACTTTGTTCTTCCCTATCTAGGTTCCCACTACCATCATCCTTTTCTTCCTCAGTTTCACTGGAGCTTTCATCCTCTGTACCTTCAGCATCAGTATCGTCTAGCTCAGCCTCAATATCCTTCTCATCATCATCTTCTTCTTCTTCACTTATCAGCTCAGCTGCCTTAGATAGGATATCCTGGTCAAACTTAACTGGGGATGTTGCCTTCAAGATCCTGATTCTCACACCAGGAATCATATCTTGTAGTAAATTCTGAAACCCAGAGAATAACTCAGGATCATCTTCATCTTCATCTTCATTGTCCTGAGCATCATCTTCAACTGCAGGAGCAAAAATATCGGTTGTCCCTGCAGCAAGGTTCTTCTTATTCATACTACTAGGCGCCGCAGAGGACTTTGGGAAAATTGTAGGGCCAGCTCCAGAAACCGCTGCCCGCTTTAAATATACAGCCTGAATTGAAAGAGTGCCAAATCAAGGTTCTCTTGCCCAAAAAATATAAAATAACTAGAGGTAGAATAGACCATAAAAGGCTGCAGATGAATATTTTTACACAAGTATATGCAGCAATTCGCCCCATTCTTCAGAAGGGACAAGTACATTGCTCATTCGTCATTACATATCATACTCATGGAGAAGGAAGAGCGGAGGGGACTATTGGCTAGAAACCTGACGTTTGTGGTCTCAGTCAACCAAAATGCAGTGAAAGAGATGTCAAGTTGTCAACATGTTTTAGATCTTACAGCAAGCATGAGTAATAACATCAGTGAGGGGAATTCAGAAATCGATTGAAGAAAGAGAATAAATCACCTGGTGCCTGTATTCACCTTTCTCATTCAAAGTCAAAAAGATCTCAAACAGGGGAACACCAGTTGTTGATGTCGCAAGCTGCCTGCAATAAACGGCAACAAAAATCAAAAGATACTCTGACAGACAGTATGCCCCTCCCCAGCCTAGGCAATGAATTAAAGTGCACATGCATAGCACAATTCAATTCAACCTCCACCCCCCCCCCCCCCAAAAGAACCCCCTCAAAAAAAAAAGAAAAAGGGAAAGGGCACAAAGCTATATTAAGCTCTGCGTAAGACTGAGAAGTGAGAACCATTCAGGCAGCTATGTTAGCATTTTTATGACAAACTGATGAGCATCAACATTTGGAAGTGATATTCAACATTGTTTCCTAATCACTTGCTACAATAACAGGTGGGAATGATATATTCTTCCCCTCTTTTATCCCTTGCAGAGAGCACATTGATAATAGTTCATGAAATGACTAATGTTTACATAAGCTTGCCAAATCTAGATCTACATGTTCAAGTAGGCAAGAAAACAACCAGTCACAATTCTTCTCCCCTCATACTATCCAAAATACACCTCAAAACTAGCACATCAGCCAATTAGGCAGAAAACTTGGTAACTCAAAATACACCCTAACAACCAATCATCAAACCAAGAGTATATACATAGCACACAAGCCCTCCATTATCACAGAATACCAAATGCCACTGTTACTAACAGCTGAATTACATCATAGCTTCAGATGCCCTTTTCCTCACTCAAATACTTGGGAGTTGGGACACCACCAATAAAAGGAAAGGACTGTCGAGCTGACTACACATCAGACGGCTATAAGCCTCACTAATGATCAAATGTGATGAATTGGCAAAAAGGGTGACTTATAAATTTGTATCAAAAGTCATGACTATATCTGGATAGGTACTTGCATAAATCATCTTTGATGATTCCACACAACTGGAAACATAAGCTAACAACTTAGCCTTTTCTTCTTCTTTTTTTTTTTTGGATAAGAAAAAGATGAAATATATTAAAAAGAGGGGATACACAAGGAAGGAAGCTAATTCAATATCCCACAAAGTTAATTACAGCCCAAGACTAAGCTATCCACAAAATTAATAACTTCCAACAAGGAGGAACAAAAAACCTCCTCTTCCCAAAAAAAAGAGTCTTGAGCCATGCATCCTTTAACCGCTTTAAGGAGGTTTCCGTCCCATCAAAAACTCTCCTATTTCTCTCCATCCACAATAACCAAAAGATAGCATGAGGGATGGCTCAAAAAACTTTAAACTTGCCCCTTCTCCCAAAAAAACCTACTCACATCGATAACTGATGACTCATAGAACTTGGCAACGCCCAATGAAGGCCTAAGCAACTACACGCTAAATCCCACAGGCATCTAGCAATCAGCAATGGAGAAGTATATGGTCTGCAATTTCTAGACCATTTTTGCACATAAAACATCTGTTGACCAAGATCTTACCCCTCTTTTGTAAATTATCAAAGGTTAAGATCTTGACTTGACAAGCTTCCCATACAAAAAAGCACATAAAAAGTTTTTTTAAGCTAGCAACTAGCTTATAAGCATTAAATTGAACTACACTTGCAACAACAAATTCTCTCATGGCCATCTTCCTCCCTCTTGGACTGTCATCATCGTCATCTTCCTCTCCTTTGGATTTTCTTCTTCATCCTCTTTTTCTTCTTTCTGCTCATCACATCACATCACATCCTACTTCATCCTCAACTTACAGGATATAGTTCTTCAAATTCTATCTCTCTTTGTTATGCCAGTCACTTTATCTCCTTCCCTTCAATGATAGTTTCCGTCTTCAATTCATCATCTTTCCAGTTCTCTTCACCTTGTTGCCCTTCTCATTCATCCTTGTCTTCTTGTGCTATATATCTTCAATTTTATCTTTGTTATACCATCCGCTTTCTCCCCTTTCCCTTAAATTTTGTTTCTATCTTCAATTCCTCCTCCTCCTCCTCCTCATTCTTTCAGTTATCTCTCCTTGGCACGATTGCGCTAATGAGCATTGTAGTTACTGGGGAATCTTACAACCATGTCAAACAGTGGGCAGCTAATCACAGCTGGATTTGGCCTCGTGGTCTCTCCCAAGGTCCCAGGACTTGAAGCGTTTTGGTTCCTTCTTGAAAGAATGAGACGGAGAAAGGTTTTGCTACTTACTTGGGTATGTTAGTCCCTTTTACTTGGGAACTTTTGCTACTTACTTGGGTATGTTAGTCCCTTTTACTGCATCTCCTAGGAATTTCAAAAAATAATCTCCATTGCACCAAAACATAGTTACACACATGACATTATCTTTACAATATATCAAACCAACTTTCAGATATTCCTTTCCCACCTGCCCAGTAAAATCTCAATTCCCTTCTGATTTATTGTACACTCTTGCTTCCGTCTGAATATCATCCTAAGCCTTCCCCCCCCCCCCCAAAAAAAAAAGTGATAAGCTGCAGCAGCAATTAGAGAGAACAAAACTGTCTTTGAGCTCTCACATATCCGTTGGTTGATAAGAATTGTTGCCAATCAGCTTTTTATTTGATGCAACTAGCACAAATATGCTGCATCTGATCGTAAGAGAAGTGGTATTCACAGATGTTCAATACCCTCTGGTTCATAAAAAAAAGCAGCAGCCAGGATTCTCACCAACTTACAGTTGATTCAGCCCCCACTTCGTAGATTATCTTCCTCTCATGAAGAACCACATGATGGAGGCTTGTTTTGGAATAATGCATTGGTCTCTCCACAGGCAGTTATGTCTGTAGAGGTAAAGCTACCTACAACTAAATCTTCCCAGGCCCTGCAAAAGGGGGACCCACATGGGAGTTTTTCTTCTACTTCTCCACCTTACATTAGGTTTTGAACCTCTCAGCATTGTAGCTGCAGACACTTTATGTTTTCCATTCAGCTACACGTTCTATTTCATCTCATCCCTAGTGTAGCATTTCTCCAAACACATCTTGCTTTCCAGAATGCTTCTCAAACACCAAATTGCATTCATAGTTGGTGCTCCACATGTTCTATCCTTACATATACATAAAGTTTACCCGTTTATCCATAATATATCAGCTTTCTCCACCATGAACAAAATGTGTTTCCCCTATGCTGCTTTGTTTCAAAGTTCGGAATCTCTAACTCCTAGTCCTCCATGGGTTTTCAGCCGGCAGATGTTTTCCCAAGCAACTGAGCGAATCTTTCTTTTCTCCATCAGGGGCACCCCCTATAAATCTTTGCATATCATTCAATATCTCTACTTACTGCTTTACGAAGAACAAAACAGGACCCCTACATAAAAGCATGTTCATTGAAACTGTCTTGACAAGCAAGAATCTTCCAGCATAGCTCCATTGTTTATTCCCAACTCCTTATTTTCTGAGTTATTTTATTCACAAGAGCATCCCCTAGGAACTAAGTCTTTAAATTTAGGTAGTGTTTGGATGGAACTTCCATGAAAAATGTTTTTCCAAGGAAAATTAATTTCCATTCACATTTTCCGACGTTTGGTACAAGATAAATCATTTTCCACGGAAAAAAGGAAAAACGTCAACTAAATTGCTTAAGTAGCAAAAAATGTCGATTGAATGGCCATAAATGTTGACCAAATGAAGAAATGTTGAGCTTAAAATTCATATTTGAGTTTTTTTAATATTTCGTATCGGATAATCAAATTTCAATCTGAACCACTGAAATTATTTTAATGACAAAAAATCAACTGAATCATTTAAGTAGCGAAAAATGTTGATTGAATAATCATGGTACTATGGTAGAGAAAAATGTTGACCAAATGAAGGAACGTTGTACTCAAAATATGAATTTGAGTCTATTTTAATCTTTCCTATTCGATGAAAGTTTTGATCCAAACTGTTGAAATTGTTCTAAAGGTGAAAAATATTGACTACATTATTTAAGTGGTGAAAAATATCGATTGAACTGTCGTGGGAAAAAAATGTTGACCAAATGAAAGCATATCGAGCACAAAATATAAATTTGACCCTATTTTAATCTTTTCTATTTGATGATCAAGTTTTGATTCAAACCGTTGAAATTATTTTAGTGGCGAGTCAACTCACTTGTTTTAGTGGCAAAAAATGTCGATTAAGTTGTCAAAACGTAGAATTTTGCACCTAAATTTTGCCTGACTATATCGTCAAAGAGTTGAAGAAAATCAACTTCCCATCTTCTCAAAAAGTAAATCGTTTTCCTCAATTGGGAGAAAATCATTTTCCCTGAAAAATAGTTTTTCATCCTTTATTGTGCCACATAACGGAAAATTGGAAAATCATTTTCCTCCTAAGCAAACACTACCTTAAAAACGAAAAATCTGAAGACTGCTTTACAGCTAATTCAGTTCTCAATTTTTCTCATCTTTTACACCATCTTTTTACGTCTTTTATAACACCATAGCAAATTGTGTTTACTCTGTAGTCTGTTCACTTCATAAATTAGCCTTACTCGATTTAGCAACAATCCTTGGTATCTAATCACTTTGGCAGCTCTGGATGTAAATGTCTTTAGACTTTAGATGGTCACTTGCACAGCCCTCAAAGCAATATCTCTTTGGCCAAGAAGCATTAAAAGCAAGTTTTACAAGCAACACGATTATGGTGTATCATCATTATGATTTCTTTTAGAAGCATAAGCATGTCACAAAGAACACAATGAATCAAGATAGAAGGGGAGAAACTTTACCTTGGACTGTAGCTTCTTGCAATATATCTACCATGTTCGGCACTTATACGTATTATACAACCATAAGGATCATTTTTATCACCCGAAACACCAGCCCACCAACCAACCTAAAAGATGAGAAAAGATCATGAATTGATCCATTTATGCTCCAAAGTGTTACAAATTACTATAAATTGATGCTCCCTTTTCTCTAAATAAACAACTTGGTTTTGCCTCCACATGTAAAGTAACTGCCACAGTGTTTGTATTGAGAAATACACACAACTCCCCAAGAAAGGAAGAAAAGAGAGGAAGATAAAGGCTAGAGGAACAACTTTTAAGACAAAGGAGGCATTTTTGGAACCTGCTGCTATCCTCATATTTACAAATTGATGAGAAAGTAACAGAAAATTCCTGAGTGACAAGTTACAATTCGCAAAAATTCTAACTACAACTCAACTAGAGGATTGGGGGGGGGGGCAGTTTACCAATAAATCTTGTAGTTGATTTCAGAACAAGATGCAAGGGTTGAGAGAAGTCAAAGGGATAAATAAATAAACATATTAAAAATAAGAATATAAACCATACAATGATAGAAAAGTTTCTGAAAATGAATGCCCTGAATTTTATTATCATTTGGCCATATGCCTATAACTAATAATGATTACCATCACGGTCCATCAACAAGACATACCAACGGCTGTAACCCATGTATGTAAGGGAGACACCACCGCACAAACATTTATGGTATGTAGACGAGTACACATTCAGAAGATTCTTTGTCAGAAAGGTGATTGCAGCTAAATATGCAGCAGAGTCTCGGATGGTGGAGTAACAGGAGTCCATATGCACATGAGGCAGGTTGTTGGAAATCTATATGTGTAGATCTAGATCTTTTCAAGTCTCTTGTCAATTGTGAGCTGAAAAATGTGTATTGTTTTGGCATGATTCTTTCTGTAGGGAGCAACCTATTAGAGATCAATTTCCTGATCATTTTCAAATGGCTTCTTTGAAGGATGCTATGGGCAAGATGTAATATCTTGGAACAGGGACCAATACAGCAGTGCCATTAGAAAATTACTTTCTCATGAAGCCCAAATGATTGGAAGAGGAAAGCATTATCAGCTTATTGGCTTTGCTTGCAAATGTGGAGGTTCCAACTGAAGGTAATGATAAGATCATTTGTTCTCCTGCACCTAACGGGGCCTTCTCTGATAAGAGCTTCTATAGTAATCTTGATCATGGATCAAATTGTCCAAACTTTTTGACAAACGCCATTTGGAAGTCCAAAGCTCTTGTGAAAGCTTGTTCTCTTGCTTGGGCGGAATCTAACGGCAAGATTCCCACAGATGAAATACTTAAATGACGAAAATTAATATATCAAGTAGGTGCCCAATGTGCCTTGAGGAGGGAAAATCCTGGACAGCCTCTTGTTCATTGTCATTGGGTCTCTTCTCTTTGCCTTTTGTCTTTTTCCTTGATGGGGATTAGTTGGGTTCAACATTGTAATGTTAAAGATATTTTGTTAGCATGGAGAAGGAGATTGAAGAAGAGTCGGGTTCTTGGGACTTGGAAGTTGGTTACATTGGCTATTTGCTGCTGAACGTGAAAATAGAGGAACCGACGGGTTTTTGAGGGCAAACCTTTATCCCTTCAGGATTTCAAGCTCTATTTTTTGAGAATGTTGTATAATTGGATCCAAGAGCTCGATTGCGGTACAAAGGGGTCTCTTTTGAATTTTGTTGCTAAAATTATGCATAAGAGCTTGAATGCAGGATGATTTTTGTACTTGCCCTTCTTGCATATGCATGTCACCCCCTTGGTGTCTCATTAATTTATCCATTTGATCACTCATCCAAAAAAAAAAAAAAAAAAAGATTACACATTTGCTCTGACTTACCAGTCCAGCTCCAGCATTGTCCCGCACAAATATAGCATCCTTGTAGCATTCCTCATCAATGGCCTTCTGCAATCATGCAAATACGGATTTCATTTATTAAAAAAATAGATGCAGTTAGCCACAAGAAAGGATGACCAGAACTTTTAAAAAAAAAAAAAAATGCAGAGTAAGCGTCAGGCCTTTAAAGTAGACATCACAGTGCCAACAGTATCTTTCATCGCTGCAGCTGCAATAGCCACTTTCAGCCTTGCTGCATCTTCATAATCCTCTTTCTCAATAGCATGGGTCAGTTGGGACTGCCAAGATGAACAGGAGTTATGGGTAGTTGCATGCAACCATACAAATATACAGGCTGGTACAACGTCAACTGTACTTCGATTTACTGAAACAGCTTTTTTCCAAATAAATTGTAAAATAGACAAAGAAAGAAAAAAAAGTCATATGTGAAGCCATTTCATACTCATACAAAAATGTACAACAGCATTACAGGAAGCTCAAACCCCCTGATAGACACTTTCATTCCGATTGTCCTCATACGCGATAATGACTCAAGTTATTTATAAGCCCAAAATAATTAAATCATCATAAATTAAGTTGCATTCGTGGCTCCTCTGTTAGAACCCACAATGAAGGTCATTAAGATCAATTGTAGCTAGACTATCAACCAACATAAATGTTCTTACTTTTATGTTGTCCAAAAGTAGAAGGATTATGGCAAAATTAAGATAGCAATTGTAGCCAGATATTGTTCAAATATTTTACAGGCTTTCTCGGCACTACTCACCATTTTTGCACATTTTCCTCTTATCTAGAAAAGTCAAAAATGATGCCAATAACAACAACCCAACAACTCCCAGTGCAGGTCCAGCTTTTTGCGGGGTTTGAGGAGAACCAAAAGTAGGCAATTTTACCCCTGCAAGTGCTGCAACCGCTTGTGTAAGTAGAGAGAGCGATCCCAAGAGACCCACATTTCAAAAATAAATTTAAAAAGATAAAAACATTTTCTTGCGTTGAAAACCTTTGTGACAAATTCGAAAAGCAGCACTCAAAATATTAAAGCTTGCAGTGCTAAGTACAAATACATAAAATATAGATAAGCATAAATGGTAATAAAGTGTGGCTCATTAGTAAACAAAACAATAATAACTACAAAGTTAAATAAATAAACCACTAACTAAACAAAAATGTAAAAACTAAAATAAAGGCTAGGATGTCGGTAGGACTACAATAAAGCCCAGCAACACATCAGACCACAACCATATACAATGGATAACTGAGAACAAAGATAGAAACAACTAGCTATTTGAAATCCATCACCCTAATTCGAGATCTCCAAGCATCCCTATCCTGAGTCATGTCCTCCGTAAGCCTCAAAAGTTTTGTATCTTGTCTAATGACCTCATTCCAATTCTTCTTTAGTCTTCCTCTACCCCTCGTACAACCACGAGGTTGAGCCTCTCATTCCTCCACACAGGCGCATCTATGCTCCTCTTGGTATGCCCAAACCACCTGGGTTTTGCTTCCCTCAGTTTATCATCTATAGGCATCATGCCTACTTTCGCTCTGATGATTTCATTTCTAATCCTATCTTACCTCGTGCGACCACACATTCATCTTACCATCCTTATCTAAGTCTTCTTAATTTTTCAACATTTTGAAATGCGTAACAACGCTGGTCGAACCACTATACAGTAAATATTTCTCTTAAGCTTTCATAGAATCTTCTTATCGCACAATACTCCAAATGCATGCCTCCATTTTTGCCACTCCAAATGCATGCCTTCATTTTTGCCACTTAGTCCTTCTACGGTAACTAATGTCATCGTCAATCTCTCGTTGCCTTGTATGATCGAACCTAAGTATTTAAAACTTTCCAACCTTTGGTACCGTCGTATCTCCGATGATGACATCTTGTAGTATTTGTTCTTCCCCTTCACTGAATTTACATTCTAAATACTCTGTCTTGGACCTACTTAGTCTAAAACCTTTGGACTCCAAAGTATCTCTCCACTTTTCTAACTTACAGTTTACTTTCTCCCTCATCTCGTATATTAATACAATATTATCGGTAAATAACATACACCACGGCACCTTATCTTGATCATCTCTTGTCAACTCATCCATAATAATCGTAAAGATAAAGGGGCTTAAAGATGATCCTTGATGTAATCCAATATCGATCAGAAATTCCTTCGTGTCTCCTCCTAGTATCCTTACCCTTGTCTTTGCTCCTTCACACACACATTTAATAACCCGAATATACTCCGATGGTGTGTCCTCGTCCAAGCACTTCCAAAGCACTTCCCTTGTACCCTATCATAAACTTTCTCAAGATCGATGAACACCATATGTAAATCCTTTTTCCTATCCCTATAAAACTCTATAAGCCTTTTTATAAGATGTACCGTTTCTATAGTTGATCTTCCATACATAAAACCGAACAGGTTCTCAAAAATCAACAAATCCCTCATTAGTCTCTTCTCAATTACCCTTTTCCACAGTTTCATAGTATAGCTTCGTAACTTGATGCCTTTATAATTGTTGTAGTTTTGATATCTCTTATAACTTGATACCTCTATAATTGTTGCAATTAAAAAATGATGCCTATGTTGTGACTAAAAGAAGTTATTGAATTGCATTTTTTTCATCTAAGGGGCCATAAGATTTGGCACCTTCCAGAAGTTGTAACAGAAGCATTGTCAAACATGTAGTAGCCTATAAGTGCCTATAACATAAAAATCTTCTCCGCAAGTCACGGCAAGCTACCATACATGGAACAAATTGTTCCACAGGTTACCAAAAACAGACCCAACTAACTTATTTTGTCTTTTCCTTTTTCCCCTTTTTCTTTTGAGGGGAGTGTTCTGTTTTTTTTTTTGGGGGGGGGTTCCTTAACGTTACACTTAATGCTTTACACTCTATAGTCCAGACCAAAGAGGGCCACAACGTAAATAAAAATAACCACAGGACAAGATTCAGGAAACAAACTCCCTGCAAAAGGGCACAAACAAATGGCTCATTTAAACATTCGCCCCCCCCCCCCCCCAAAAAAAAAAGGGGGAAGGACACCGCAGAGGGAGAGCTAGGAAAAAATATGGACAGCTACATAAACGGGCACCCAAGATGTAAAGGTCTTCCATAATCTAGCTCAAAAGATGTTTTGGGGTACAGGGAGGAAATTTAGAGGATGGACCGGGCGGGGGGGGGGGGACCTACCATGGAGATTCATTTGGGCCATCAACAGCAAAGTTAAACTATGCGTTTATAAAACAACAATGACCAACAATGTGATGACAGACCCATTTAGCATCATAAGTTAACCCCTTCATCCACGGACATGTTTAGCCACGTAAAATGTTTTCAGTAGTTCTCCAAGACATTCTCTAGAGCCACACCACTCAAATGACATGAAAAATAAGCAAAACTTGATTAGTTGTTTGTAAAATCACAATGATGATTCAAGAATGAAGCTTCACCTTTTTCCCCTAACAACTTGTCCTTGATAGTAAGACAAACAGGAGTCACAGTCCTCGCCATAGTACTTAAGCAGACCCACATATACATTATCCTTCCTAAAAATTATGAACAGTCCTTGAAAAACAAAGTAACCTAATATTTCGTCCCTGTCTACGGCAGCTAGCCAACAACAGACCAATAATTCAAGATCACGTAAATCTTTCTAAAAGTGATTTAGAAAGAATTCTCCAGAAAGTTGGCAATGAGCAGCATTCTTTCCTTCCAATAAAATTAATACCCACATATCCAAAAGAATGTTGCTTCACGTTTTGAGATAGAATATTATAATGTGCAAGGATTTAATTTTGCCCCTTCGAGATGAAGAAAGAGAGGTGACATTCACTGCTAATATTTTAGAAAGATGACATTCTTTCTGAGGTAGACCGACTAGAAACAGTAGCACTATGGCAGGAATAAAGAAGTATTACCACTACTTATTGAGCTGTTCCGTAAAAAAATTAATTTGCCTCCCAAAGCAAGAATATTATTAAACATACTTAACTCCTCTAATAAACTCAACTAACCAATCTCTAGAGCCTCTTCATGAACCCACAACCACAGGTCAGCAATTTGAAAAATTAATACTCTTCCCTTAAATCCGCCACAAAACCTAAATTGACATTTTTTGTCTGGACTGGGGGAATATAACAATACTTGTTCTCGCTTAACTTCAACCATAATGTCCCTCTCAATTTCACCAACGAATAACTAAAGAACTCAATTCACATGCATCTAATTAAACCACAACACTAACATGCAAATAAATGCATGAATAACCCAAATGAGAGGGCGGGGGCAGCACCTTGAGGATTAAAATCAGACGCTCCTGGTCCTCAACCTCATTAAAATGACGTTTCCATCGTTCCCAATTCCAATCATCAACAGCAACCCCCTTATCCTGCGATTCCATTACCTCGACATCCTTCTTCAAGAGCGAATTCAGGAAACCTTCGAGCTTCTGAGCGACGCTGGTGAAGAACTGCTGAAACCAGGGACGGTCATCGGAGTCCGATGTCGGCGCCGGCGACTGCGAATTGCCCCGGCAAGAGCAGATAGTGGAGTCCGGAGGCCTAGGGAGAGAATACGGCGGATTGCTTGAGGATGAGTACGAGTATGAGAGAGACTGAGGCTTCTTGAGAAACGGAGATCCGAAGCAGAAGCTGCCAGGGATGCATGAGTCGGAGTGAATCGGCGGCGATGAGAACGCCGCCGGCGGTGAAATCAGCGACGACGCCATGGATGAGATGGAGAGATTCGATGGAAGTTTTTTGTGATTTTTTGGTGGAGAGAGAGATAGGAAAGCAGCAGACACCGCACGCAGTAGGAGGTGAAATGGGGAGGATTTTGTATGGATAGACGATAGATGTTCTTTTGAGAAAAATATTTGTGATGAAGATGAACTTGTGATGTTGATGGTATTGTCGGATCACATATTTAAATTATAATTGTATTAGCTATTTAATCGTATATCATATACTTAAATTTAAGTCTGAAATATGTGATATTTTTAATAGAGACTTAATAAAAATTAAAAATAGAGAGACTTTCAAAAATTATTATGAAAAATTTTAGATACAAGACTATCTTAAAATTTACATCAACTATTTTAATGATCATTTAGAAAATTTATTAATGATTGACGAGAATTTCAACAAAAATTTTTCCGTTTTGATGTTTTGTGATATAACATTTAATCAGTATTCTGATGAATGCCAAGAGTGTTTAACAATAGATCATTATAATGTTCATTAACACCTTTTTATATTTTAATTTGCACCTATAGCGCATGTGTTTAATTGGTAAGGAATGTTTATCAATTTATCATAAATAATTATCATTTCATTTAGCGCTATTAACTAATATTAGGTACTTGTCCAAGATATTTGATCATATGTTTTGAGAAAGATTGAAATTATTTACCTTTATCTAATGTCACTTAAAAATAATTACTTTTCTTTAATTTGAAAAAGAAATGTAAATACAATAAGAGGATCACAAAGTTCGCGTGATAAGTGACATTATTTAAGTTTTTTTGGGAAGCGTTCCTAAAAACATAAGTAACATTCAAATAGTAATGAATAAAATTTGTTGGACACCGAATAATAAACAATCAATTTGTTTACATTTTGTGGTTCTTGTGCAATTGCAATTGATGATATTGTGATTTAATTATTTTTGGGTTGCGACTATGTCAGGTTTAATTTATATTTGTTAATAATAAAGATGGGAAAATATCCAAAATCAAATATAAACCATACAAGTGAAAGCAAAAAAAATACGTATCCAAATTTACAATTCAAACAAAATATTTGTGATCATATCCAATTTGTTTAGAGTTTAACAAATTTAAATAATTGAAAAAAGCAAAATTTTACAAGTATTATCTAGTAATTATTTATTAAATAGTCAATATATATATACCCAAGCCAGCAATCACATTGTCATTATAAATTCGTCTTTGACTAACCTCGAAAGGATGTGGCTGATACTCTGGATAAGCGATTATAGTTGTCTTCATTCCTAAAAGTTGCAGGGTTGGGAGCCCCAAAAAAAAAAAAAAAAATCATTTCCATCAAAAAAAAAAATCGTGTAAAAAAATTCCAAATTGCCAACCAACCCGAACGACGTCGTGTTGTTCGTCTCGACTGTTCCCTGCTACACTCTGTAGGGTTTATCTCTCTCACTCTTTCCTTGGCAAAACCCTCCAGTCCATGGCGCCACAGAAAATTGATGTTGAATTCTGCCAGTGTTAGAAGTGCAACCTTTTTCAGTAATCACGAGGTTTAATCACTTTGATCCCTCTAAATCATCTATTTTATGCTCCTTGCAATAGTTTCTAGCTTCATGTACAACTTTGATTCAGCTTGGATTCTGGGTTTCTCTCTCCTTTCTCTGTAATGCCCCCTTGTGCAACTCCAATATTATACCCTCTTCGTAAACTCCCCAAAAGGTTGTGTCTTTTCCACCAATCTGTGAAAAATTCAGTTTCATGTGCCCTTAGAAGTACTGATTACATTGATGACAAAGCTAGTGATGGCCCTAGTTCAAGTCATTATTGTGATTTTTCTGACATTCACAGCAAAATGAGGAGCTATGCAAAGATGGGTTGTGTTCAAAAGGCATTAGAGACTCTGAATTATATGGGATATGCAGGTGGGAAGCCTTCAGTGAATGATTATAATGCATTGCTTTATTACTATTTGAAGTCCCAAAATGTGGTTTTCGATGAATTAGTTCGAGTTCATTCGCATATGAAACAATTTGGGCCCTCCCCAAATGCATTAACATATAATAACCTTGTTAATGGTATGCTTTTGCTGCATTGTTTGCGGGATGCATTGTTCATAGTGGCGGAGATGCTCAGAAGTGGGTATGTGCCCTCGTTTTCTTCTCTGGGGACGTTGTTGAAGAGATTATTGAGAGTAGACAACTTAGTGAATTCTACATATGTAGTGGAGTTGATGCTGGCATTGAATTATATTCCAACGGAACCCATGTTAAATTTGATGACAATGAAGCTTTGTAAAATGGGCATGATACATGAGGCATATAATGTTTTAAATGCTTTGCTATGTAAAGGTAAGTTTTGCTCCGCACTTGTATATAATCCTATTGTGTGGGCTCTATGTAGAAGTGACCAGAGTTCTGTTGCACTGTCATTATTGAATTCTTTGAATAAGAGGGGTTTTGTACATAATGTGTGCTCATATACAGGTTTAGTTTATGGTTTAAGTAAGGAGAAGATGTGGAATGAAGTTTTTTGTGTGTTAAGAGAAATGGAAACCGTTGGTTGTAAACCAAATCTGATAACATACACAGTACTAATTAAGTATCTTTGTGAGGATGGGAGGGTTGCGGAGGGTTTGGACGTACTGTGTAAGATGGAGGAAGAAAAATGTGAACCAGATTTGGTAACATATAATATTATTCTCCGTGAACTTTCTCATCAGGATAGGACAGTTGAAATAAGCAAGCTGATGTCTCATATGCAGCAGAAGGGATTATCCCCTGATCCATTTACATTCACTGCCTTGGCTGGAGGCATGGCAAAGAGGGGAAAGCTAGGAGAGGCTGGGAAATTGTTGCTTGATATTATTTCATGTGGGTACAACATTGACACTGCTGTATATAACATGTATCTACACGTGTTATGTTGTGAGAATGGATACACAGAAGCTTTATCAGAGATGGAGAGCATGCTTGGCAATGGTTTTCCACCAAATACCATTTCATACAATACTGTTTTGAAGGGATTTTGTTCAGAAAGTAGCTCCAATGATGCATATGAGTTCTTACATAGCTTGGACTGGCCAAGTGGGCCTGACATAGTCTCATTCAATACAATTTTATCTCGAGCATGCAAACAGGGGGACTTTTTGATGATCCAAAGGCTTCTCAATCACATGGAATCTCAAGGATTAGATCTTAATGGCGTGAGCATGACTTCTTTGATTCAGTACTTCTGTATGGTTGGTAAATTTTCAGATTGCTTTGAAATATTGGAAAATATGGCCGGCACTGTTCCTACCCCTAATATCATAACTCTTAATGTATTCATCAATCATCTTTGCAAGAACCGGTTGCTTGGATTGGCTTGTAGAGTTCTTAGAGATTTTAAGAACATACGGACAGTCCCTGATGTGGTTACGTATAATATTCTCATCCACGCAGCTATAAGAGCCAAAGACTATGTGCTGGCTGAGGAATTATTGATGGACATGTGCTCCCAGAATTTGGAACCGGATGTTGTAACTTATGGATCCTTAATTAGTGGTATATGTAAAGCTGGCTGTATAAAAGTTGCACTTCAGCTGTGCCACCAAATGGCTGCCAATGGAATAAAGCCTTCAGTTGCCATATACAATGTCATGTTAAACACAATGCTTCGAAGAATGATGTTTGGGGACATTCTTTTGTTATTAAAGGACATGGTAAGAAATGCCTGTGACCCCAATGATGCATCATACTCGATTCTGGAACGAGCTATCTCAGAGGGCATGAAAAGGAATTACCCTGAAGCTAAGAAACTTCAGGAGTTTGTGAAGGTGCCGTAACTGTATGAGAGATATATCTTGGCGTGGTAACTAGCTAAATGCCCAAGAAGTCTCAGACTCTCTACTTTTCTGGCTGCATTTTGAGAAACTCCTATTCTGTGACACTGACAGGTAATGCTCAGATATCATCATACTTCCATCAATTTTTCGTGCCCTTTTTTTTTGTGAATTTATTTCCTTACAGCCATTTGGTTTTTTATTGCATATAAGTTTGTGTTCTGTGGACTTCGTTGTTTACCCCCATGAAGAGCTGTATAGTCTAGCTCAATTAATGAGTGACAAGTGATTTGATTCATGCTAATATTGCCTTGGTTCATATACCCATTTGGCAACCTTGACTGTTTCAAGCTGCAGAGCTGGTTGACCGATAGAATTTTATTTCTTAGAATTTATAGTTATTTCTGTGATTCCCGTCATTTCAGGGTTTCTTTGACCAGTAAGGTTTCCTGAGTTTGTGTTTTCCAGGCGGTGAAGCTCAATCCGTTTCAGAAAAGCTAAGGTCTTTTGGATCATGCATATCAAGAGTGAGCTGTGTGGATCTGAATTGAAATCCCTTCACCTTGCAACTGTTTGATGGAGGGGGTCCCTACCGCGGCATCTCACGAACTTCCCTTTCCTCAGGTTTCAGTCCAAGCAACACAGCAAAGCCCATTACGGATTCTGGTCCCATTGTCCCCAGATTCTGATCATTGCGGTGGTGAGCAACATTCAACTTTGAGGACTCGCAGTAAGGGGGAGCACAAATATAGGAAGCTGAATGGATACAGATAAGAGTTCAAGATGCCCTCTTTCCATAGAATCAAGAGTCACAAATTCGGACATTGTTTGGTTTCTAAAATGCAAGTTCAAAACCAATTGGTCAGAACTGTTTCAGGGGGTCTGAATTTTCCTGTTCTTGTGAGCTCGATTATGCAAGCTTAATATGTATATAGGGAGCTGCAAATTGATTTTTTGGAAACTTTTTAAGGTAACTTCAAAGTCATGAAGAATAATCCAAGCTAAGTGTAGTGTCAATAAGCATAGAGGAGACATTTCAGAAAACTATCCATGCAGTTCCAGTTTGGACGCTCTGATTTCTTCAGCCTATCTCTCTGCAATGGCTGTGCCAAATTCGAGCAATTTTTCCTTTATGAAACTAGGCTTTTCAAGTTTTCTTATGACTCCGATTGCATTTATCGTGGAAAGAAGCTTGGGAGATATGGTCTGTTGAATCTAATCCGGCTGCAGAATGAACATGCTGAAACTAGGTGATTTAATTGCATGGGAAATTCTCAGTCCTGGGGAACGGGTGCACAATCACTAGGTCACAAAGCTTCATTTACGATTGCTATGACGGGAATTTAAGGCAACAAGTTTCCAAGTTGATGGGAACAAGAGCCAAGGCTTAGTTTTTCTGCTTTGCATGGTTTTCTTACTAGCTTCCTCAGTAACTTGGTTCTTCTATTTTCTATGCTTCTCGAGTAAGTTGTATTTTCATATTTCCCTATGTATGATAGTTTCCAAGAATAATGGCCACCTTTATATAAGCTTAACTCAAGCTAAGTTGTAAGCATAAATTGTGAATTTATAAATGAAGTTGAGCTTGACCCTTTTTTCCCCCTTGAATTATCTATTTGTTCATCTTTACTTTTGGTCGAGTAGAGTGGCGTTCAAGTAAATCTTCATCATCTCCTTGCTGAGATGTCTTCTTCTTGGAGACAATTAAGGCCTTAGGCTTAGTTTAAGTGGTGTCACCATCTTTGGTCCTGAAGAACATATGCACAAGTCACAACCATCCTACTTGAAGAACCCATCTTAGCATGTGAACAAAAGTTGACCAGTAAGATAATGTTACATTCCTGTAATAGAGATACATTTTCCCTGCCAGGTTGTTACTCCTAAGTAAACCACCTCTTTAATGATTAATAGCAAGAATAAGGTTGTTTACGCCTAAAGTACCCAGATCATGCTTCAGTGAGAATAACTACAAGATCATCTTACTTGAGTGAAGTTTCAAATCTCACAATTTTGAATAAATTTAGTCCACTCACGCCCTCCCCTCCCAAAAAAAAAAAGGAAAATTCGGTAAACTTTATGCACTCCCATGGCTATCCTTTCAATCTCCAGTAAATTGAGTTACCAATTGTTGTAAATTTTTCGTTATCTATCCCCAAAAAGATAATGTGTTATAGAACCTCCCATATTCTCTTGAACGCACATACTTGAACAAAGTTCCTTCACAATGACAGATACAATTGATGTATTCAACTTTTTTCATTTCCCATTAACATAAAAAACCATGTATTGCAGTAAGAAAACTTCAATATGCTACAAGACAGCAGAATTTTGGAGTTGACTGAGGTATGTCTCTGCAAGTACAACATGCAGTGCGGCTCCTACAGGGAGAACGTCCTCATCAAGGAAGAAGTGAGGAGAATGTGGGGAGTAAACTGCACCAATCGCCTCGTTTCTGATGCCAATGCCAATCATCATGCCTGGGATCTTTTCTTGATAAAAGGCAAAGTCTTCACCTGCCATCACTGTCTGATCCTGATGAACATTCTGGGGGCCAAGCAGAAGCCTACCAACAGTCTTCACATGATGATACAAAGTATCATCATTGATGGTTGCGGGATAAGGAGGATTATTTTCTTCATCAAAGTCAATGATTGCTTGACATTTACGAAGAGCTGCTTCTAGCTCAACCACCTAAAAGGGAAGCATCGCATTACATTCTTCAGTTAACGAATCATGAATTCGAACAAATGAATACAATGCAGACTATTAAGCTAAAACGTAAGAGCATATTTTTCCAGTGAAATTCAGCCTAATTTATCCAGAATTGAGATTTATATAAACGCATCTCTGGATGTCATGCAAAAACCTTTTGATAGATAACTTAAGAATTGAATATGAATGGAGAAACGCCCAGCAGATTGAACATAAGCTACGATCATCAGCTGATGTCCCTATTGGGATCCAAGGGTGGAAGAGTCGCTCATCAGTTGAAGTTGAAATTTTACCTCTTTGAACCGTCGTCGAAGCCATTGGAGGCCTTCAGTGGTGAGACTCCTAAGTGTTCCTCCAAATTCAACATGTGATGGAATTATGTTGAAAGCAGTGCCACCTCTGACATATGTGATAGAAAGTACCTTCAACACAAGCAGAGCTGTTTAGTCTTTTTCAATGCTATTAGCAAAAGTAGCTATAAGCCTTTATTTAAACTATTCTCCTATTGATAATTATTAGAAAAATTTAGCGGAAAGATCATACATGGAAGTGCAAACACCATATTAGTATCTTTTCGAGGACTTGCAATCCCCCCCCCCCAAAAAAAAAAACCAAACAAAAAAAACCCCAAAAAATGGGGGTAGTTGCAACAAGAAGCCATGTTTGGGAGACTCATCAAGTTCACGCGGTCTTATATCCCTAACAAAAGAGAGATTACTTATAATATATCAAAAAAAAAAAAGAAGATAGAGAAGCTCTTAGAATTACTTAAGAAAATACAGAAAAAAGCTACAAATCAGACAGGCATTGAATTGGGAATTAAGAAATAGGTAAGAAAGAGACATAAACCTAATAAGCATGAACACTCTCAATGGCCTCGTGTATGGCATGTTTCGGACATCGACAGTCTCCGACACTCTCAAACCCATGCCAAATAAGCGTGGCACAAAGAATTGGATTTGTCATTTGATAGTTGTAATATGCACACACGATGAGCAGTTTGTTATTGATCTTCTAAACATGAGCCTCTCCAAGGCTAAAAACATAGAACAGGTTACAAACACATGGATAAATATTCTCTCGTCAGTCTCATCATCGTGTGTCCATGACACATGTTAACATGTCGTATCCTATCTATTTGAAAAATTACATGTCTGCAGGTTGGTATCATGCCATGCCCGTGCCATGTGTTGATATCCGTGCTTCTTAGGATATAACAAATAGCTTTATCTGTAATCAGATAATTCACAACAAGCTGTTGCAACGCACCAGCATGGAGTTAATAACAAAATAAGGGGTAAAACAGAGATCATTGATTTTCCCTTCTTTATTTCCTCTTTTTTTTTGGAGGGGGAGGGGTGACTTTTCATGTTATAGAGAGCAAATAAAAAGAGTGAAGAAGATGATACATGGCTTGCAAGGGGATTTGCTTCTCTGGAAATGAGTTGCTGCAGAGCCAGAATAATGAAGGATGTTGAAACTATTGGGTCAGTGGTAGTATGGGGAAGTGCAGCATGCCCTCCTTTTCCATTGATTCTGACTTTGAACATGCTCACAGCAGCAGAGGCTGGCCCAGAAACAACAGATATGCTCCCTGTGGGAACCTCAAAATTAACATGCATTCCGAATATTGCTTTGGCTTCACCAAGGGCACCTTCCTTTATCATGTGATCAGCACCAGCACCTCCCTCTTCGGCTGGTTGGAAAAGCAGTCTGACAGTTCCCTTTATGTGTCACAAAAATCCTCAAGTTATGAAACAAAATCAGACAAAAGACAGACAAATGTTTTGAACATTGGGACACCATTGTGCTCATTGCAAAGATAAAGAGATAAACGATTGTTAGGAAAAATATTAGAGCAACAACAATAGCGGAAGCGATAGGATGAGTTAGAGATTCAGAAATTCAAGTGTTTTAACAGAAACAGAAATAAGAAGACAAGAGATTTAACGTGGAAAACCCAATGCGAGAAAAACCACGGACGACGACAACACCAAAACAATCCACTATGAGTAGGAAGAATACAATACGATCACAATCACCACAGTGATTTGATCTAAGAGCAGAATTACAACCTCTCTCTTATAATCTCTCACAAAGTACTTCTACCTCTCAATGTGTTTATGAATACTGGAGTGTTTTTAGATCCTAGGCCTGACCCTCCTTATATAGGGTCTGAAAAATAGGGTTTTATCCTAAGAGACGAAACCTAGCCGCCAGGCAAAACTGCACAGCACCACAAACCCTAGCCGCCACCGAATGAACCGCGCCAAAACACATGTGGCACGGTCACACCGTGCTTAGGTGGCACGACCGTGCCACATGGCACGGCTCCCCCGTGCCAATTTTCTGCCTTATCTCGACTTGGCGCTCCTTCGTCTTGACACGTCCGTGCTTGTGTAGCACGGTCCCACCGTGCCGATTCTTGGATTTTGGATCACGAAACCCAACAATCTCCACCTTGGATCGAAATCTCCAATCACCACTCTCTGACGCCGTCATCGCACCCCGAAGGGTGACGCCCCCCCAAGGGGCAATGCCCCGAAGGGCGCTTAGTGGCTATGGATGCCTACTAAGTCCAAGCAATGCTCGAACTTAGCCAATAGTAGAGGCTTGGTTAACATGTCTGCAGGATTTTCTGACGTGTGAACCTTCTTCACTGTTACTTCTCCTGCAGCAACTGTGTCTCTGATGTAGTGGTATTTCACACTAATATGCTTGGTCTTCGAGTGGTAGGCATCTTTCTTAGTCAGGTGGATGGTACTCTGACTGTCAGAAAATGCCACAGTAGTAGCTTGTGGGACTCCGAGCTCGATCACAAGGCCCCTTAACCAGGTAGCCTTCTTCACCCCTTCAGTAGCAGTAATGTATTCAGCTTCTATAGTAGATAGGGCTGCAATAGACTGCAACGATGCTTTCCAGGAGATAGCACTTGCACACATGATGAAGATATACCCAAATATGGACCTCCTCCTATCCAAATCACCAGCATCAATAAAGCCTGCAACATCGGATGTAACAGCTTTGTTTCTAGCAAACACCAATCCCTTCCCTATAGTACCCTTCACATATCGAAGGATCCATTTCACAGCTTCCCAATGATCCTTCCCAGGATTGTGCATATATCTGCTTACCACACTTACAGTATGTGATAAGTCAGGTCTAGTGCAAACCATAGCATACATTAAACTACCAACAGCACTAGAATAAGGTACATTGGGCATTCTTTTGATGTCTTCCTCTGTTTGCGGGCAGCATTCTGCAGATAATGTGAAGTGTGCAGACAATGTGAAGTGTGCAGTAAGTGGAGTAGAAACTGCCTTGTAGTTGTCCATGTTGAATTTACATAGTACTTTCTCAGGGTACCTTACTTGAGACAAGTACAGTTTACCTGCTTTCCGATCCCTGTGGATCTCCATGCCCAATATTTTCTTTACTGCACCCAAGTCTTTCATCTCAAACTCCTTACTGAGTTGAGATTTCAACATGCCAATTAAGGTCTTGTCCTTAGAAGCGATTAACATATCATCGACATACAATAGTAGATAAATAAATGTACCATCAGAATACTGTCTAAAATACACACAATTATCATATCTACTTCGTGTATACCCTTTATCGATCATAAACGTGTCAAAACGTTTATACCACTGCCTAGGAGCTTACTTGAGTTCATACAAGGATTTTTTCAACTTACACACCAATTGTTCCTTCCCAGGAACAACAAACCCTTCAGGTTGCCTCATGTAAATTTCTTCTTTCAGCTCTCCATGCAGGAATGCTGTTTTCACATCAAGCTGCTCCAACTCCAAGTCAAACAACGTAGCAAAGGCAAGGCAATCTCTACATTCTACAAGGAACTACAGCTACAGGTATAGTTGCTGTTGGTACAACAGATGACACAAAGTTATGGCACATGAGGTTGGGCCATATGAGTGAGAAAGGGATGACCATTCTGAGTAAAAAAGGTTGTCTTGGTAACGCCAGTACGGGTAAACTTGATTTTTGTGATCATTGCGTTTTTGGGAAACAAAAGAGGGTGAGTTTCTCAAAAGCAAAACACCATATTCAGGGGATCCTCGACTACATTCATTCTGATCTGTGGGGTCCTTCAAGGGTTCCTTCTTGTGGAGGTAAGCGTTACATGTTAACTTTTGTTGATGATTTCTCACGCAAGGTTAACGATGATAAACAATAACAATTTTCAGACACTTCCATAGATGTTGCCAGGAAAAAATGTGGCTTTTATAATGTATCAATACCAATGTGCATATTGAACAATTCATCAACCATTCCATAGTAACAAGCATGTCTAAACAACACTACTAGTGACATCTGCAAGGACTGTATGGTATAGTCTATGTAATGTCAATCTAAACTCTTCTCCAACATTTAATAAATGCTTGGATAAACTGAGAAAGAAAACAAGCTACTAGCTAACTAGGAAAGCATGGGCGACCAAACCATACCCTGAAATCACACCTAAAGCAGGGGTGCCTTTCCTTTTGAGAGTTGGTTTTTTTTTTTTTTTTTTTTTGGTGAGGGAGGGGGGAGGGGGTCTCTCTGATGTACAAAACCTTTACCCCACCAAGGGATTGTGGCGGATGGTTTGAAGGCATTGACTACCTATCTGTACAACAAAAGAGGTTGAGGACAACCAAATGGGACACTTTTCTTTAGCCCCATAATCCAAGCAAAAAAAGGTACAGCAAGAAGTACTCTTATCTCTTACAAACAACAATATAATCACTTGCCAAAAGTTACACATCCAACTGCAGGCAGTTCATGTTCGGCACCATCGTAAAACCATTTAGAGGTCCGCTTGTGCAGCCTAAGCTAGAGGATGGCTGAATATCATTGCCGTGGAATCGTTCGAAAAACGAGGATATTCTCCTCTATTTTGCACATTTTGTTCCTGTTATTCTTGTTGTATACATTCTGGACGGACCAAACGATAGGACATTTCCATGCTAGAAAACTACAAATATCAAGATTTTTTCAAGATGGATTACTGTACGTTACAAAGCTGCCTACTCTGGTAAGGACTTCAATACTTCGTCTGCTGATGTTCCAAAACCAGCACAAGCTTATCAAAACATAACTCTGAACACCGTTAGAGTTTATACAAGTACAAAAATTTCCTGCATTCTACAAGTACCAACCAGTTTTCAGACCCAACCTTAAGATGATCCTTCCGTTGATTCAGCAACTTAGCAGCTCCAAGGAGCATTGTGGTATGAGCATCATGTCCACAGCCATGCATTCTACCATCAATTTTACTCTTGTGCTCCCAATCTACAAGCTCCTACTTACATGCATAAACAAAGAAGATAATTAAAAATTAATTACACATTACCATTCCACATAAATTTATGTCAGACAAAATTGATCAGCAGCAGTATGAATATAACATAGCATCAGAAAAGCAATTGTGGCAAATCAAAAATCTTGGCTTGTTAAATAAAAAAAAAGCCAAATCGAGGCTAAGAGTATATTAGGTCTCATGTTTGCAACTCAAAGGGGGAGGGGATCCGAAACTGCTGAGTAATAATATTATTTAGTTCCATCCTCTAGCCAACCCAAAATACCATCCATTCAAGGCTGCTGAGTAATAATATACATATGCACCACTATTTAGCTCCAATAGCATGTATCCACCAAATTAAAGCCAACAGCCAGCTTAAAGATCTGAAGCTTCCCATTAGATTCAGACACATGGCATCTCCGGCTCCAAAATACAAATTATAGAAAATTTAAAACTTAACACATGAACCCAAATCTGTCTCTTGAAACCAGAATTAGGGGAACAAACAAAGAAAATCACCCAAAAATTGAAAATGCAGGACTGAATTACAACAACAAACATCAAAATATAGAAAATTGAAAAGAGGGCAAATCAAATAGAAGAACACCTAATGAATCAAAGGAAAGATACCTGCAAAGGAAGGGCATCCATATCAGCCCGAAGAGCCACAATTGGTGAGGAACCAGACCCAATAATTGCAACCAAGCCAGTTTGTGCAAAAGGGTACTCATAGGAGATGCCAATCTTGTCAAGCTCACTCCTAATTAGAGCACTTGTGTTGTGTTCTTCAAATCTCAGTTCTGGGTATTCATGGATTCTCCTCCTTACTCTCACCAGCCAATCTTTCTCTCTCCTCGCTGCCTCTAACACCTGCTTTGCATAAACTTCATCCAAATTGATTGCATTTGCAGCCCAAAGGATCAAGATGAGCTCAATTGGGAGTATTTTGAGGAGGACAGCAATACCCATTATTTATTTCTTTTGAGGACAAGCTAAAAGATGTGATTTTGACTCCGGAGATCAGACAAATTCATCTCTCAAATATCTGGTGGGCGGTGAGTCCACATGGTGAGTCCTTGGTGACTTCACCATTGGAACTTTGGAAGCAAAGCACAGGCCACAGATTTTTTACGACAATTGTTTGGCTTTTAAATAAAACAAAGTAGTATACATAGGTATGTGCTCTCTACCAGCCACTGGGGTGGTGGCGCAGTTGGCTAGCGCGTAGGTCTCATAGCTAAAGTGAGTTATCCTGAGGTCGAGAGTTCGAGCCTCTCTCACCCCAAATTTTTTCCTTCAGAATTGTTTCTTCCTTTTTAATCTGAACCAAATTACTATTACCGGGTATTAGCTCATAATTGCTTTTCTCTATTTATAAACCAAAATAAATATCCTTTCAAAATCCGCAGAAAATATAAAAATTTAATATTTTATTTGAAAATAACTAGTTAGTGTTGAACCACTTAAATTCACATATATAGACGTATTTACAAACATTCTTTTGATGGCTACTTCGAAAGATGTAGAATTGTGTTTTAAAGGAGTAGAAATTAGAAATAGGGTGAGATTTATTCTGAAGTGGCTTTATGTTTAGAAGTCTCAATTGTTTTCTTTTTTACCTTTTGTCTGAAAAAAAGTCTCAGCTCTTCATACATATTTTATATATGGTTCTACAAGTTAACATGCCTAGAAGTTCACAATAATTATTTGTGCAGGTGCAAAAAATTTTTGCTAATTTCCTATCCCTACATTTTACGCATGTGTTGTATAAGAAATAAATGAACAAATAAAATTTTGCAAACCCTTTTATAAAAAGGATGAATGGTAAGAAATGAATGTAAGATGTCTTTTCCCACAAAGAGTACACCCAACTACATCATTATTTAGGATTGCCTAAAGAAATGAGGAAAAACAAAAATACGAAGAGAATGGCACTATAATGACATTCCTAAATTTTGATAGTCAATCTGTTGCCATGTCCGTTTCCTGAAAAATGCAATTAATGACTGAAAGGACACCTTGAATGAACCAAGGGCGAACATCTTCGACAATATTGGATATTTGCTAAGAGTTCTGGATGTCTTCTTTTAATACTTGAATCACAATTTCATTGTCGCCTTCAAGGATAATTTTGTTGAATCCTACTTGAACTGCTAAACTAATTCTATCTCCAACAGCTCCAACTTGCGCCACATGAATAGATGTATGTTTGTAATATATTGCTTTTGCTTTAATTAACTGGCCCGTCGAGCAGCGTAGAATGAATCTGCCTGTTGTTGGAGAGTTGTTGAGTGATCCATCAAAGTCTCTTTTATTACTGTACCTGCAATATTACTCATGAGAGCCTGAGAGGTGATACATCATAACCCAGCATACTCAAGCAACCTTACAAAGTCTCTTATATTACTCTATCTTCAATACAAACCGACAATGCACGTAACCGAACAATCTTTCAACCCATACTAGGTATAAATACTGTATTTCGCACGGTCAGTGTATACGTTGTTTACAAACTAATTTTTGGTATCTTTTTTATAAAATTAGAAGCAGTCATTTAATGTGTTCAACATTTAGAGGAAACAATTTGGATAAATCCATCTAATGTAAGAAACAGTAAACATACTATATTTTTTTAATTCAAAAATTATAATCCTACCAATTATGAATTAGAGATATGGTTAAATAATACACTGACTTGACTATTAAAAAAAGAAAAACTAAGTTGCCCACCTTTGCTTTCTAACAGTTGTCTTGGATATAGACATATCATAGTATCTTGCTTCATTAAAAGAGAAGACCAACACACTAAAAATTATGACCTTTGATACGTCACAAATTGTCGACCAAGATATCATTATTGGATACACTTCCAAACGAAGCATTCTCGAAGTAAATAATAACAGTATCATTCAAAAGTCCATCTGATATTCATTGCACAAGTTGGTCTTGATAGTATCAGCAAATACGTACACTTAAAGCGAATGATGATTTCCTAACTATCTTTTTTGTAATATCTGCATTTCGACTTAGAATTGAAATTAAACTAGCAAATCCAACAACTTTTAAATTGAAATTGATAGATGAAAAAAAGGAAAATCGATAATACTACATGATACTACGCCAACAACAATTAGCCAAAACTGGGCAGTGGATTCAATTAAGTAGCCAAAATTATCATTTTACCAGTAGCAGAAAAATCAATTAGCAAAATAAACTGGAATTCAAAACGAAAAACAATAATAGAACATGATCCTAGAACAAGTAGCGAAAGAATTAGGTTGAAAAAATGACAATGAACCCCACATCAAGATTCCAAGATTAGGGCGCTCAATCTCTTCAAATTTCCAATTGGCGGTGTCTTCCCCCTAACTGGGTGGTGGAAGGCTTTTTTCGACGAACTTGAAAGCAGTGACAAATGGAGAGAGACTGCAAGAGCGCCCCGGGGGGGTGTGGGGAGGGTGACTAGGGTTCTTGGGTGTTGAATCCGTCGACCTCCTCCATTCTTTTTGGGTTCCAGTGTGAAAGAACGGAGCACGCGAAAAAAAGGGTAGTGTCAAGACTAGGAAAGAATTAAAAAAAGAATTCCGAAAAGTGAAAACAATGAAAAATGCGGATGAGGAGACTCGAACTTACGACTTTTGAGGAGTACCATACACGCTCTAGCACATGGACTTGTAATGTCTTCGAATGTACCTCTTGCCTCGTACTCATTCATTTGTTTTGGAGAAGGTCATTTGACCCTGTTGACCACACGCCCCATCTGCCACAACTCCTTTGACCCCTCCCCATTGTGCTGATCGCACAGTCTCAACAAAATTCCACTGTAGGGAATACTCGCACTTCTCTTGCCCTTCACTGTACGTATATACCACCCCATCGCCACCAACCCCTCTTGGACCACTCTCTCCACCTCAGTTTCTTCGTTAACTTCCCTCAACACTAAGTTCACTTCCCTTCCATGCATTGGTAAGCCAGATATGAATACAACATCAAAGACCGTAAACAACACCATGCTCTTCCCCAACTTGAACCTGTTTCTGGCGATCTGCATAATTTCCCAATTTCTCAGGGGAATATCGAGTCACAATCACAATCTTCGCACCCTCCACACCGATGTCATCATCCCCTAACTCCCCTTTCGTTGCAGCCTTCTCCTTCTCTTCTGTTGTTTTCTTTGTTAATTATGATCTCCCCCCTTTCCAACACTTCCCTTTGCCATCTTTCGAATGTTCAGATCCCCCTTGGTGCACTCACCCAACCCTCTTACATCGCCTCCCTACACCCTTACCTTTGGAGGATACATCGGATCACTTTCGTCTGTCCTACCCTGTCTTCCTTTTCCCCTTTGGCGTGACTCCATGTATGCAACTTGCATCAAAGCAATATTATCAACAACTGCATACAAAGGATCCACATTCTTGCTCCACATGCATACACAACTACAACTCATGCTCATTGCCACAACTATATTTTTACTTATTGATTTTATGGTTCTTGACAGACTTTTATAAAGTCAGCTTTCACCATGTACACTAACCATACACCCCTACATAGCGAAATTTTTTTTTAAAAAAAAAACAATCAGTCACTTACCTAAAATGGGCCACTTCTCAGTACGTGACCAACTTCAACAGTGTTGTACTATTACCGCTGCATTCTACTACTTCACCAGAAACTTTCACTACTACAACTAGGGTGCTCCTCTACCGATATGCATCCCACTGCCGCCAATGTCTACCGAGTTTGCCAATGACAACCACTCCTGAATACAATTTAGAGGTGATCAAAATCGGTTAATCGGAAATTTGGTTAACCGAAAATTTGGTTCGCAAAAATTGTGAATTGAAAACCGAACCGAAACTTGGGTTAACCAAAATTTTCGGTTCGGTAAAAATCCGAATCGTAATCCAACCAAAAAATAAAGTTAACTGATTTTTCGGTTCGGTTAACTGGATATTCGGTTCGGCTAGCGGTTAATCGTTAATTTAAATAGTTCATTTTCAATTTTCATTCATTTTTTATTTAGTTTAACTATGTATGATACCAAATATTAATTTACACATTACTGTATGTTTTGTCTTATCTCTTAATAATTGTAAAATCTGCATTGATTGATATAAAACTTAGTATTTTTTTTTAAAAAAATACTAGCTTTGGTTTTGATGGTTAACCATGCAGTTAACCGAATCTCAAATGGTCGAACCGAAACCGAAATGAATCGATTAACTAGTTTTTCAAACTTATCAGTTTCGGATTGTTTTGCTCACCCCCGAGACAGCTTCCACCACTCCTCCTCCCTTCACCTCTACGACTCTCTCTCAATCTTTCTTTGCAGTCTCCCCCGCCCGCTTTCCCCCCTTGCCCCGTCTATTCTTCTAACATGGGAGTTAATACTGGAATTCTGCGTGCTTTTTTTAAAAAAAAAAATTTCCACCGTGGCCTTTTCCATAATTTCACACTTACCGCAGTACCACACAGACTGATAAGGGCATTCCAAACTTTTCTCTTTCTCCCAAGCCACACTAAACAACTACCAGGGGTCAAAAGACTCAAAACGAAGCCTACACTGCCCCTCGAAATTAATTATTAAAATGATGACAGATAATTCATCTTATTATGCAAATGTTGCCAGTGACTAACGCTGGGGTGGTGGCGCAGTTGGCTAGCGCGTAGGTCTCATAGCCGAGTTGAGTGATCCTGAGGTCGAGAGTTCGAGCCTCTCTCACCCCAAATCTTTTTCCCACAAGTTTTTCTTTCCCTTCCTTCGCTATTTTTTTCGGTCACCTCAACCAATTTTCCCAATTGCATCAATGCTTCTCAGTGGGCAAGCCTTCATAATCATACGCCAAAATCACATTACACTATAGTTCTTTTTTTTTTTCCTGATTATTTTTGGTTTTTCTGATTATTTGATTTACCAAAATATAGGAAGAAAAACAAAATTCAACAAACATAGTTATCAATTCAAGACAAAATAGAAGTGAAAAGGACAAATAAAACTCAACAACGCAAACAACTGATACCCATAATACCGGTACCAAGAGGCAAAAGTACATCCTATGTTGATATTATTATATTTTCTAGCATTCACAAAAAATGCTTTATCTTTAGGATTTCAAGATACATTTATATTAGAATCAGTAATTAAAAATAAAAATAAAAATAGGTTTAAGCCTTTTCAGGTTATCTAATTTGTCAAAAGATGGAAAAATGTGCTAACTGCTAAATGGGGAAAACATTCCTTTATTCAAGTAGTAAAAGAGAGAGCCCTTACGTGATTAATTATACAATTTAGCTGTGTTATGTAGGAGCAGTTTTAGAGATTCCCATATTAGTCTTTTCTTTCTGATTATTAGTCAGGTATAGTCCGAGAAAATAGAAGTGAATAGGCATAGCACAACAGCTGCTAAACACATATGTCATCTGTCAATACTAAAAGAACAGAGAACTTCGCCCAATCCCATCAAATAGCTTCTACTTTCTGCTTCCCAGTTGATTTAAAACACTATATGTCAATTTAAACCGATCAGATCCACAGTGTCGCTATAAGAAGGGAATCTAAAATTTGCACACAATAAAAAAGGGATCTAATATTGCGTTTTTAAAAATTACATACCACCCATTAAAAAGAGGGGGTCTATATTGGGTTTTCAGGAGTTACGCAAGTCTAAACATTTCAATTTGCCCTTATGTACGAATTCACCATACTTGCAGGAGAGACTTTTAACTGTAAACCACGCTTAGAACAAAGTGAAGGAGACCATGAAGCTTAACATCAGGCTATCTTATTTTGAATAACAATGCTTCGAAATTTACAGACTTGCAACACAGGTAAATCATGTTAATACAAATATTCAACGAGACTGAACAAAGGACTTCAACACTAGGGAGTTAAGCTGCATTCTTTCGCAGCAAAGGATCAGAAATTATCTGGGGCTGAAAGTCCGACTTCAAATAACGTGCTAGCAAATCTTCATACAGCTCGTACCTAGCGGTCATTCTGAACCCCCACTTATCTTTTACCTGCCTACAAAGGTTGAGATCCATGTCGGCAACCATTAAACCATCTCTATAACGAGAGAGTGATGGAGTGCAAGAAGCATCTGGGGCTGAGAAATGGCTGGAGCCATAGAAGTGACCGAAGTCCTTGTGTTGAGGCTTCCCATCGCCTGAGGTGAATGGGTTTGGGAATGTCTCAGTTCCTACTCGATTTAGTGATCCCACAAAGTAGCTATTTGCTATTGCAGCATTGCGTGCCTGTGAAATATAGAGTACTCTGTCAGACTGGATGAAAGGATCACATAAAAGATATGATGGAACCAGCTATGTCAATGCCTCAATGTGAGACTAGTGTAAGGGAAGAGGTTTTTTATTTCCCTTTTTCTCCAAGGGAATAGTTTTCTGCTTGAGAGAGACAGAAGTTGATTTTCGCCCCCCGAAGCACAATTTAGGTTTTACATTAAGATGGCGAAGGACTATAAACCCCCTCCCCCCGGCAAAGAAGGAAAAGAAATTTATTTTCCAACAACCAAAGACCAGAAGATTCCGTAATAGGAACACATTTTTCCTCATAAAGTATTTAGCTTCCTACCAAACAGTCCCCTGATAGCTAGTAACAATGGATAATAAAGTTGAAGGAAAACAATGCAAAGAAAAGAAAGGAAAGAATGACAAAAACCTCAATTGGCCACATGGGTTCACTGAGTTCACCAACAGTGGCAGAAGGGTTGAAAACAATTTCTGCGCCATTCAAGCCAAAAGCCATCCAATTCAAAGGATGATGTCTCCCATAGCATATGTTGACAGCAATTTTTCCAAACGCTGTCTCAAAAACCGGGTGTCCAGTGTTTCCTTCCATGTAATATGTACTCTCGTTGAAGTCTCCAACCCTAGGAATATGGTTCTGCCAAATGTAAATATGATTGTCAAGTCTTCACAGATGAAATCATTGACGAGCAACAAAGTGAAAAATACCTTTCTATGCTTGCCAATTATGTTACCCTGGTTCCCAATTATGACAGCAGTATTCCATATAGTTTCTCCATGTGCAACGTCCCTCTCTAGCATGGGGCTTACTATGACCATGTTGTATGTTCTTGCAAGATCCTGTAGAAATTGTGTTGACTCCCCATCTACCGGCTCTGCAAATTCACACCAATGCTTCTCTCGTGTACAAAACGCAAATGGCATCGTCCATGCTTCCTGTATAAAGAGACGTCAGTTACACGGTTGTATTCAGATTTCAGGGAGCAATAGTGGTACCCTAGAGTTCACAGAAGTACCACTTACTTGCAAGCATAAAATGTTAACTCCTGAAGAACCCGCAGCCTCAATAATGGGCTTCAACTTTTGAAAGATGGCCCTTTTTTGATCTGCAAAAGGAGTAGTAGTGGCAAGAGCAATGGAGTTCTGAATTAAACCAACTCGTACAATTCGAGGATCTCTTATAGATTCCTTCTGAGCCTGAAAGCGGTATGCCTGTGCAAATACACAAAGACAAGCATCTCACTTCCAGAATCAAGTCTAAGTGACAGCACAGAGAATGTATCGGGCCAGGGAAGGAAAACTGCAGATGATAAAGCATCTTCTGGGCAAAGGAGATCTCCACTAAGGCCAAATCATCATTGAGCAACGTTGTTTTCCTCCTTCTATGTGCATGATAGTAGCAAATAGATGGTAACAAAACACATAAATGACAATACTTCTTTTAATTGAGAAAATTCATACTCAATAAAGTTAAGTGACTTTCATAAATAAAGATAGAATGCAACAGCAAGATTAAATAGTGCCCTGATAGGTAAGAAATAAAGCATTACATTCTAAATAATGAAATATGGCAATGACAAGCATTCAGTGAAGAATAAGGGAGGTATGAATACATTGACGTTTCATCTTTTTGTACAGCAACCAAAAAGATTGTCAGGGCCAAGAGATCCTGTTTCATCGGTGAGAGGCAATGTATATGACCTTGTTAAGCATGCCTGCAGGAGCATATTACATAGCCCGGGAGACCACTCATGAAGACCATATATTGCGCTGCCTTCCTCCACAAAACACAGCTAGTACGACAAGGAATGTCTTATACACCATCAGAAGGTAAATGACCTCATCATTGATTTTCAACATGTCACATATATTACTGACAAATAAAAACTGTCACAAATCTAGGCAGCAAGTGAGCAATACAGGACAACAAACCTGCAGATCAAAATTATGGCTCGATGACAGGCTGATAGCAGGAGATGGTAGTGTTATAGGATCAAGAGGTTTTCCACAATTAAATCCTAGAAGCAATCTGCTCACTTCCTGTCAAAGAAACAAATTTCATTGTCAAACACATACAACTATTACAAGATCAGTGGCAGATAGAAGAACAGATTACTGGGATCCTAGGACCGAGGACCCAACTTAGGGAAAACAATCAGCTATTCCCCTTGTAGAGTTACAGTAGAGAGAGTAAACAAAGCCAGTATATTTGAAGGACCCCACAAAGTTCGAGCCACAAAAGACCACAAGGTATAAACAGTATAGGACTAAATCATCCTAGGTAACTTTTTAGTATGTTCTTTTTATTAACATTAAACAACCTCATCCTCTGCTACCTCAGGAGTCAGGCATTTTCAGAGACTTTCAATTCTTTTTATTTTTACGGCTTAACCATTTGGAAACCAAAAGCAACCCTTCTCACCTTATAACCCATTCGGCCATTCCCAAGTCCTTTTTTGAAAAAAATAAAATAAAAATCTAATTCCTATGGGAATTTTTATCTTCCATTCTTTTACACAATGCAAAAAGCAGAACTAAAAAATAGACCCTTTTTTTACCAGTTCACAAATCAGTGCTTTCTGATCTATTCATTCATCTTTCTTAATTTCCTTTTTAGTCAGATTTAAAAACTCTATCAAAGTCCACTGATTGTTCAAGTGTAAACAATTATTCACTCGAATTTCGGTGTTATTTTTTCAAAAACTTTATCACTTTAAGAGTCCAAATTTGTATCTTTGAAAAGCCTTGGTATGCTCATAATTCTTCAAATAGTTCTTCATAATTCACATCTCCGTATATCTGAATGTCATTAACAAAGCAGTTAGAAACCGCCAATCAGATTCAAAGGAGATTGCACATGACAGAGATTTGTTTTTGCGTTGTACATGTATTTTACTCTGTATAGAGATTCAAATGCCACTAATGGTGTTTGCTAGTCCTTCTCTACCGGTTCTCTTCTCTTCTCTTCTCTCTCTCTCTCTCTCTCTCTCTCTCTCACACACACACACACACACACACACACACACACACGCACACGCACACGCGCACACACACACACACGCACGCACGCACACACATGCTTGAAGTGCATGGTTCTGCTGGACCGGAAATAGGATGACAGAACTTCTCATTTGAGTGTAGATGTGAAATGCTCTTATGAACTATTTACTATAATTAATTTCAACTAATGTACTTTAAGTTTGATGAAGTTTGCTAAATTTTTATTATTGTTGTTTTCTTGTCCTCTTCAATTTACTCGTCCATACATGTTTTACACAAGGACACGGTAGTAGACCCATATCTTTGACTTTTGAAACTTAGCAATGATCCCTCCCATATGTTTATTATCTTTTACACTGTGTTTGGATCGGCATTAGAGAAGGGGAAGGGAGGGGAAGGAGGGGGAAGGGAGGTTAATTAACCCCTCTTTCTCTTGTTTGGGAAAAAATTAATGGGAGGAAAGAGGGGGGAACCTTTCACCTCCATTAACCACTTAATCCAATTTTTATTCCCCTCCAAATTGAGGGTGAATGGAGGGGAGGGGAAGTAATATACAAATTTTAAATATAATAATTTACAAATTGTGGACGGAACACTTTGCAAGGTAAATACATTTTGCCTTCCCCTTCCCTCCCCTCTCCTCCCTTTTCTAATCCGAAACACATATAGTTAACCTCCGTTCCCCTCCACTTCAAATCCAAACAAGGTAAATACATTTTGCCTTCCCTTCCTTCCCTTTCCCTCCATTTCCCTCCGCTTCATTAACCTCCCCTCCCCTCCCCCTCTAATATCCAAACAGAGTGTTAATCAAACCCAACAGAGAATGCAGCTGATCATCTTTCTTGACAGATGCTAACACAGCATAAATCAATATTTAGCACAAGAAAGCCAAACCTATGCCCAGCTAATGATCAAGTCCACCCCCCCCCCCCCCCAAAAAAAAAAAAAACCTTTCTTTCTTGCAGTCTTACAGTATTAAAGTACAAGCCCGGATAACATAAGGTTCAGACCAGAGGTTGGAAACAGCGAAGGAATCCCCTGTTGCTCAAAGCCAAACCCATTGCCCACACCACATTTCCCTGCTAGGGAGGAAACATTTGCCCCAATACTAGAACTTGGTGCCTTTTGAGTTGGACTCTATGGTAGATCATCCTAATTTGTAATATTAAATAATTTGTGAATAACTAGTTAGGTATAATCCCAGAAAGTATAATATTGAAGATTGAATCAAATTCACTTGATAAGAAAGTTCACAGAAATAAATTCTGAAAATGAACATCAAAAGCCAACCTGAAGTTAGGCAACGTAGAAAATGCTCCACAAGAGGGTCTTGTCATCAGAGAAAGTTGACAATTACCCACCAATTATTCAGTCATTTTCATCAAATTCTCCAACATCCATTCAATCAATTACCCCCCCAAGTTGAGTTCCGGCTAAATTAGTAATAGGCAATAGGAATTTGGGAAAATGCCATCAGTTTCTCAATTCAACAGTAGATTGGAATCTAAAATCCATGATTCTCATAAAATTGAAGAAAACGACTCACACCTGAAAAAGATGCGGGGAGAGAGAAGAACGCAGGAGATGGTGAAGCGATTCGAACCCACAAATTGAACCGTTGGAAGCAGCAGCCATGTTTGTTGGGTCTTCGTTTTTGTCGTCCATCGATCCATTCTGGGCTCTATCTTTCTCAGCCATTGATTTCCCTCTCTCTCTCTCTCTCTCTCTCTCTCTCTCTCTCTCTGGGTTTTGTGAGATTAGATGAAATGAATCAACAAAACCTCTGGGGATCTCTTCTTCCTTTTTGATTTCGTTGGTAAATGACTAAGTGGAGTAGAATTTGCGCAGATTGAAGTCGCTGATGCATGCAACTGCGTTTGATTATGGATAACAAGTTATTCCTTAATTAATTAAGTTATACCGGAATTATTAGGCAATAAATCACCCAATGATAAATTGATAATAGTTGCTTGACAAACTGTCCTACGTAACCACTATCAGTGGCACCGATTGTGACAATAATTTTAGGAATCAAAATTTAGTTTTATATGATAGTTTTCGACCTTTTGGTATTATGTGGTATGTGTTATGTAAGCACCCAATTATAGTTTTTAGATTATAGGAATTAAAGTAAAATATCTAATATATAATATAATGCTAGTGATATGTAATCATTAATTATGGTTCTCAGTTTAGATTGTGCGGACTAAAGTAAAATATCTCTCTAAATTTTATTTGCTCTATTTCTGTAAAGTAATAGATAGTCTACGGTTTTTAAACTAATACGACATAGGCCCTATTTGGTAAACATCTGTTAACTATTTGTGTTAGCTATTAGCTGTTTGAATTAACTGTTTATATTAGCTGTTTGAATTAGATGTTTTTAGAAAAAATGTTTGGTAAAAATTAGCTGTTTCTAAAAAATATATTGGTAAATTTTTATTTATGCCCTTATTTATGAATTAGTTTATAATAAGATGTACGTAGTTTTTCCAAACTTATGGACAATTATGTAATTTCTACAAAAAACCCTTCTCAAAAGGCTAATGAAAATAACTTTTTCAAAAAGAGTTTTTTGAAGCCAAACAGCTATTGCAAACAGCTCTTTACCAAACACCCATTAGCTGTTTGACTTGATCAAAATAGCTAAAATCCTCCCAAACAGTTATTTTTTTTCCAATCAGCTGTTGTTACCAAACACCCTCATAAACAAAATAAAGAAAAATGATAAAGGAACACAGAGGAAGAATTAGACCTCCCCCAACCCCCCCACCCCCCAAAAAAAAAACAAAAACCACTATACAAGTGAAATAAAGAAATCTTCACGTACTGACGTACGGAGTCTAATGGCAAAGAACGAAGAAAGAGAGGAGATCAGGTGTCCATGGAAATAAAGAAAGAAACAAACACAAAGTAGAAAGATGATGGGTAAGATTCAACTACATTGACGGTTAGTAGAGCACAAAGAAAGCAGCAAGTCCATAAAAAGAAGGAACTTATTGATATGCCTCATGATTTCAGATCCGTATGACAATGATCTTTTTTTTTGGGGGATCAGGAATCGTATGACAATGATCATTTGCTCAAAACACCAACAAAATATGCTGATCATCAAAGATTCACTAAATCATGGAGCATTTCAATCTGAAGACTATAGAAGGCTGTCAACCAATCAAAATTTCATTTCAGCTAACATTACTAATCACTAGACAAGATCGAGCTGTAATGAGCAGAGGGAGAAGGGGCATAGCAGTTATGCAGCAAGCTTTTTCCCCTTTTTGGAACGTTTTCCGGTTTGCAGCTTCACTTTGGGGGAACCGTCTGGCTGCTCAGGTGGAGTGTGCTCAGGCGTGCACACCAGAAACTTCTTACTCGAGCCCACATGCTGGCAAATTTGTTTCAGCAACTTCTTTCCCCTCATCCATTTCAGCATAATCTTCATGTGTGTTTTGCTCTTCAATCCACTTATGCCAGCTTCCTATGGGAACAGTGGTGCTGGTTAGAAACGAAGTAGCAGAACTCTCCATGGACATTGTATAGCACACACGTGCACACATGCACACGCACACACAACTAGAAATGAACCGAATTGCACAGGCGCACGTGCACGCATAAACACAAAAAAACTGAAGTAAACTGAATTGCACACACACTTCATGTCACAGCATCCATTGGAATTTGGTATGAATGTTCAGAAGTGAAATTATGTTCAGAAAATTTATCCGTAGAATTCAAATAATTACTCTAGACTCTAAAGTAAAGAGAATGGCCCCTGACTCTCCCAAAAAATATATAAATTAAAAACACAAAGTAGCCTCCAACTTTTGCAGATTCATCTCTCAAATCAAAGAGCATCTCCAAACACTAATACAGAAAAGTGTTTTTTGGGGGGAGGGGGGTGAGAAAGAAAGGGAGAGAGAAGGAAAAGAGTAGAGGCAAATATCATCAGAACAGGAATAGCTTGCCTAAAAGAGGGAGTTATTTGTTTTCTACACACCTACCCCCCAAAAGGGAAAAAAATGAAAAAGTAAATTTGCTCCAGTCCTCTTCCAACACTGAGACATTGCACTTTAGAGACACCATTACAAGGTGCGTGCAAAGAACCTCTAAGCATTATAACTGCACCAATTACATGGCCACTAAAGTAGTCGGCAACCTTACTCTGAAATACATTATCAATGATTTCAATGTTCATACAACACTCCTAATCATTGACAGTTCAACAAGGTGAAGTGAAATGTCAATTCAACATAGGCTAAAGATCAAGGATGTTGCTTCAAAAGAGTTAGGCAATTTTTTAAAGTGACTAAGTTTCTCTAACATGATGTTGAGGATTTCTTTTCAAGGCGTGTTTTATGGTTCGAATTTTGAGACATAGAACAAGAATAAGAATATGAGACAGTATTCAGTATATTTGAGTATGTTTTGACAGAGTTGATAAATGATTTCCTGTTGGACACCTCTATATAGAACTGCAAAATATTTCATCTAATAAATTTGAAATCTGTACAGCTTGGAGTGGTGCGTTTCACATTAAATTCAGATTACTGAGGTGTCAAACAGTGGAGGGATGACAGATGGGGGAGAGACAGAAACCAGACTGAAAATCAAAGAATGTGTCTAATTGTATAATTATTGATTAAATAATATCATTTTAGTTTTAATCTTCCGGGCCTTGAGATCTCATTGAAATATTAAACTTTGTCGGACCTTTCTTGAGTGGGAGGGGGGAGGGTCTGATTCTAACAGGAACTGAAACACAGCATCCCACTCCAAGCTCCAAAGTCTTGCACACTTTTTCCTCGGCCTATTGAAGATTTTAATTTGAGGATCTATCACAAAATATGAAAAGCATGCTTCTACCATCTAGCATCAAGATTCAAGATTAATACAAGTCTAGGCAAAGCTAGTTACTCAAGAATCATTTACTCATGTTCTGAAAAGAAATTGAAACAATGATCTTTTATGAGAGCCTTATGTAGTGGTTTTCGAAGTGAATTACAGAATTAGAGATACAAGCAAAATTACGTAACTTGTTCTCGTGGAATACCTCCTTTCACCATTTTTCACATTTTATACACTCCAGAAAAGTCATAGTGAAGGCAACAAAGATAACAGCAAGAGTTATACATGTGGAATCCTGTTCTAAAGAACTTATTTTTACTGAAGGAGAATCTGTACATTGTTATAATCTTCTTTCACAAAAAATATACCTAACCCATCCTATTCGGCCATTCTTTTAACTTGAAAGGAAAATTTGGACCATCCTCCTAATTGAACAAAATTCTTGAATGTTGATAAAAGTTCACACACAAGTTGTTAATCTATCCCTTTCTTAAAGCCATTTCTTCAGCTTGATCAGTGCCAAGTGCCAACTTGATAGAAGTGAGACATTAATAGTAAGACACAGGAGCATATCGAAAACCTCCACAGGCGTCACTTTGCTTCCTTTAGGGCACAAAAAATAATCCAAGCTCTGATAACCCAGGGATCATGCCCGCGTGCTTCCCTAACAATCAAGGACAAATATTGTCCAGAGTCCAAATAATCAACAAGACTATACTTCACTACCTTCAAGCTGACATTAGACAAGCCTTCCAACAAGTATATACCAAGTAAGAAACACCAAATGATATAGACAATTCCCCCCAAAAAAATTTTAAAAATATAAAAAAAATCTTCCACTAACATTAGGAGCAGAGCAAAACTTCCTTAGTCGAGAAACACATAAAGAGACAAGGTAGGTTGAAATTTAGCTGTGATAGTGCTCTTCTTTTAGGCCTTTAATTATATTCACTCAACATGACAATAACAGAGCTAAATAGGGTTAAAAGACATGCTGGGCACCACGCCCCTCCAACTCTTCAATAGCCTGCTGGGCACCGTATCGTTCCAACTCTTCAGTTAGCCTGCCACAGCATGCCAACACACAACAAACAGAGGATAGAAGCCATGTTGTGTATCTCATACTCTGAGGATTGAAAGAGATATGACCTAATGCCGTGCATTGTCCACAAATCCATAACCAATTTCACCAAAGGAGATATTACTCAAGATTCAACTTAGGTCCACACAGATCTTTAGTTATCTGGAGTGACCTTTACCAGAGGCTTCTTCGCCAATAGAAAGTGTTACCCATCTATAAACATCTAACAAATGTTGTACTATGATCACCCTCTTATCATCAATCAACAGATTGAACTTCCAAGAGGCTTTTAACCAGAACTTGGTAACACATGGGTCCAACACACATCCCCAAGCATTGTGTAACAGCATACTGAGAAACTACTATCCAACCTCGAACTTCTCATGCTATAGAGATTTCACCATCACCAATAGATCAACCACACTCTTCCATGCAAACCCCAACCCCAGATGCTAGAGAGACAGTATCCCAGTGTGTCTTTACAGTTCTTGCTAACTACAAACACTAATAACAGCCTTTTCATTTCTGGGTTTGGATAAGGGCCTAAGCCCACAAAATTTAGCACTACAGAAGGGTAAACACGGGCATAATTTCTGCAAACTACTCTCTGTCATACTATCGTTAGTTGACAGGCATTGATAAAAACAGCTCTTTGACTTTCTGGGTTCAAAAAAAAGGTAAAACAGAAGCATAATTTCTGATAAACTACTCGATGAATAGCGATTACAAGTAGACAACTTCAAGAATGCAAGAATGAGGACAGAGAAAAACCTGGGCACCAGTCCAAGCAGCAGGAGTGGTGAGAGGGCCGCGCTCCTTGACGAGATTGAATAGGCTTTGAGCAATGGAGGTAGCTTCAGGGTAGGGCACTTTAGGGTTGATCTTCCTCAGATTCTCAGCTCGTTTTCTCGACATGTATCGAACCCATGTCTTCAATGCTTCTCCTCCGCCGATTATTCCTCTTCCTCCTCCTCCACTCCCAAAACCCCACCCACTCCACATTCTCTCTCTATATTTCTCTCTGGGTCGCTCCCTATACCTCAGCAAAATCGATTCAATTCAGACCAAAGAAGTTGAAATTCATAAAATAAGCATCAATGTCGCTTGCGTTGTCACTTTCTCCTGCTAGAAGGAGGAGCTTCTCTACTGTGCGAAAATGGGCGAAATACAAACCAGGGTTTCAGGCCGAGGGTGAAGGAGTGATGCTTAGCAGAGAAAAAATTTACCCCTCTTTTTCTGATGGGGCTTTAGGTTTTTTTTTTTTTTTCCCCCTCTTTGGTTTTTTTTGGGAGTAGTAAATAATTAAATGAAGCAGAAATCCCCGACTATTACCAATCTTATTTTTATTTTTTTAGGTTAAAAAAAATCCACAAAATCGACAAGGCCTCGGCCAATAATGGACACCGTGGGTGTATAATGTTTCATGTCAAGTCTCCCCATTACATTACATTGTATATTTGTATCATTTTCTAATTGCGCATAAAGTACAACCAATGTTTACTTAAAATATAATCAAACAAGAGCTGTTTAAAACAATTAGAGATAAATAAACATACTTATAATGAACTAATTAATTTGACTAAAAGTGGTCAAAGTTGCATTTGCATAGTCTTTTCCATGTATCTTTGGTTAAATTTTAAAAACATTAAAGATTTAGTTTGAATATATCAAAAGCGACGGAAGGTATGAATAGAAGTAAGCTACCAGTTAATATGGGCTTTTATTTTGTTGTTCAACACTCAATAGGCAATTTTTACTCTTTATACAAATTCTAAATACATGTACAAATACTATGTCAATATATGCAGTATCTTTTTGGATAGGAGACACATTGAAATATGTGTATCACATATTTATCACATAATATTATTTATCTTTTTATAAGCATATGAAATTACATGTTTTGTTTTATCAATGATCTAAAAAAAATCACACTATTTCCATCCCAAAATGGTACTTTCTTTTTTTATTTATAAAAAGTTCCAAAAATAAAGTATTTTCTTTCTTTTAGTAAAATCAATTGAAAACAAAACTCGTCTAAGAATTTTCATTTTTATCATTTTTAGACAAAACAGTCCTTTTGAAATCGAAAAAAATATATCAACATATAATAATTTTTTTTCGGCAAAACACACACTATATTATATATTTTATTCAGATCAAATATCATAAATAGCTAACTACCATCCATAGAATTATCCAATAAAAGACACTTTAGCGCATGAAAAAAAAATCAAGCATCTAGAAAATGGGGAACAAAGTGACTCGTCAAATACTTATGAATATGGAATTGAATATTTGTCAATTTTTGTAACACCAATCATTAAAAAAACCCCCATCAAATTCTGAACTTGTACTACCTACACAACGACACTCCCAGAAAAAGCAACCATCACCAAGGGCCCCTTGCCTCCTAAATCACCAGCTCGAAGAAGCAAAGAATCCTGCACAGTCGCTGCCAAGAGCTCAAAGCCATAATTGAAGAAGAGCGAGAGAGAGAGAGAGAGAGAGAGAGAGAGAGAGAGAGAGAGATGGCGAGGGATGGAGAAGAAGGCGAAGAGGACAACCAGCCAGAGTTGCAGCGAAGTTCGAGCACAGAATCCCAATCGCAGCCGCAGATAAGGTTGAGCGCCGATGACATCGCACTCAGACCTAAACCCGATCCATTTTTGATCGTATGTGGATGCTTCAGTGTCGTCACTGCTTTGAGCGCAGTTCTCTGCATTGTCGTCAATGTTTTCTCAGCCATTCGAACGTTCAAGAGAATAGAGGACGGATCAGATGTTAGTACTCTTGGTTTGGTTTGGTTTGGTTTGATTTTGAATGCGGTTATTGATGAGTTTTGTTTGTTGGTTAGGTGTTTGATGGGATTTTTCGATGTTACGCCGTGGTGCTAGCAGTCTTTGTGGTGATTGCTGAGACGGAATGGAGTCTCGTTTTCAAATTATGTAAGGTTAGGCTTCCGTTTCCAGATGATTTTAAGTTGACAACTTGTTTTCTTATCGAGTTGGAAAATTAGTCGAATGTAATTAAGTTGTTATTTCAATTAAGTACTGCTGCCTATTCCTAATTTAGTATATGAAGCTGCAAGGTTCATCCTCTGCTTTAACATACCCCTGGAATGCTAGACTTGTGGGTGGCTTATATTACTGATATTGGAAAGGGTCGTAGCGGAAATCGTTGCTAATTGAAGGAATTTGATGAAGCTAGTCTCAAATCAAAAGCTTGGGGTTTGTAAAGTTGAGTTTTGCGGTACTTGAATGTTCTAAGAGTTTTGAGCCTTTTGGGTTCCTTTGGTCCATGATGCTGGACTGAATGCCAGGCAATGACTAGGAAATCTTTGGCCTTTTTTCGCTAAGGAAAGCAGATGAATTGGTGAGTTTTATGTTATGATTAGTTTCCTGAGACACTGAGAGAAAAGCTTTGTAATCAATAGGTGAAAGGGCGATGCTAGGAGGGAGATAATTGTCTATGTATACAGGGATTTCTTTCTAATAATAGAAAGGCGTTTGGGTGGATGTTAATGCTTTTGTTTGTGAGTTGAGGTTGGAGAATAACTTCTCTCAAGTGAGATTACAAGCATATTATTCTGATGAAAATCTTCTTCATTTATTGTAAATCTGGATACTTCTAATTTCACTTAAGATCTAACTTGTCCAACAAATTGTGGGACCTTTATGAATGACATGTTCGGATGGTTGTGATCACTATCGAAATGAATAGAGAAGAACATCGATCATTCCCGCCAAAAAATGTTCGTTTGACTCCATGTACTAGATGATGCGATGAGATGCTTATATGAACACCTAACTTGGTAGCCTGGAAGCCACTGTGCAATGATAACCCCCATAACCCCCAGGGTGACATTAATATCTCCAAGTTGGCTACGACATGCCTTCTTTTGTTCAATGTTAAATGAGTAAATGAGATCATTATCACTAGATTTGTTATGCGTGCCATCATCATAAGGAGGTACATTCCTTCATTAAAAGAACTGTGCTTAAGTCTTAGCCTTGAATTAAAATCGGCACTTCTACCTGCACAAAGTAATTTCTCTAATGTATAAATTGCCATTGGATAATGCGCATTAGAGAACTATATTGTCATAAATTCCCTTGTTCTAGAGCTTCTTCCTTCCGTAATCCTTGCTATATTAACTTCGATGTGTTACATACACTTGGGCACATTTTATATTGCACTCTCTGTTTGACTTCCTCTTCCAAATCTCCTATCCACCGCCCCCCCCCCCCCCCAAAAAAAAAAAAGAAAGATAAGAAAACCACAAAAGGATGCACACTTCGGACGAATGTTTGAGCCTTGAGGTACCTGTAGTCTTCAATCATCTGGCACAGGCCATGCCAATTCTTTTCTTTCTCTTTTTGTTAGCCGTCAGTTGACTATATCGCTTTACAATGAACTAACATGTAGCATAAATCAACACGCTGCAGGTATTGGAGTATTGGCCAGGTAGAGCTATGCTGCAAATCTTGTACGTATACTACGAGCCTTACCTGCTTGTAAGCCCCCCCCCCCCCCCCCCCCCCGGGCGTGTTCAAACTAAGTTTCTATTATGGGCTTAGCTCTACTACTTGTAGAGGAAAGATCGAGTGACTGGAGGATATCTGACAAGAAGCTTAAAATTGGACGGGCATCTTTGGGTGCTTTGGATGTTTTGTTTACAGTAGTTTGAAGAATTATCCCAATTGACAGGTCAAGTATGCAGTAGTTTTAAAACCCAGCTTGTCCTCCTTGATATGATTCGAGTGGCAAAGGTCTTGGAAAAAGATACCATTTGTGACACCCTCATTGCTGGTTTCAAGTAATGAGTTTTTTAGAATTCGGACTGAGGATTGGCTGTAAAGTGTAAACATCACTATGAATATGAATTGACTAGTGTCCATGCACTCACAACTAAAATATGAACTGACATGAATTCCTTCTCTAGTGTTGCAATAATGACTAGGGCATTCCCGGACTATTCAGGACAGCGCAAGGACCTGGTTCTTTTTCATGACGTTGCCAGCTATCTGCTGCTTGTATGTGGTGCTGCGTATCTTATATCGGTAAGATGACGAACATAGCCTATTTCCTACGTATAATGTTGTATTAGTACCATTTATTGTAGTCAGCATAGAGGTATGTTGGGATTGATCTGTATTTGTGCTCACAACGTACGAAATAGCTTGAGGTTGCTGATGGACTTTTGTACCTTTCTGTTCTGGAAGTGAGGTGTTTATTATCCAGAGCCGTAAGTATTATGCAGTTATGAAATGGTCCATGTCAAAAATTCAGTGTCACATGACATACTGGAAAATTTTTGAAATTACGATATGGAGAATGATTCACGAGACTATGTATTAGTACGATATGGAGAATGATTCACGAGACTATGTATTAGTACGATTTATTTTAGTCAGCATAGAGGTAATCCATAATTTTCACTATAGTTTTTTGTCAACATACTGATTTAGGGCTTTTACCCTCAAAAGCCTGGTAGCTAATCTCTGTCGACATATTACTTCGAGTCAGCTTTGTTGGTTTTTTCTACTCATTCAGGGAATCCTATGCATTGGTTATCTCAAACGTGCTCGTGCAAGGAAACAGATGACAAGGGATCAAGCAGTTAAGGATTTGGAGGTTAGTGTCTAGTTTTCATGAACCATCAATTAATGAAGTTTATTTCCAATACGGAAGTAATAAATGCAAAAAAAAAAAAAAACCATTAATGAAGCTTTAGTGTTTGGATGGGATTCTTCACGTGGTTTTACTTAGCATTTCCCACAAGAGCGAGTCAGAAGGCGGTATATTGAATTGGAATCCTGAAATAGACACTACATTGTGACCTACTGCAGGAACTAGAGAGAAGGCGGCAGGAGCTTGAATCTCTGCTGATTAGGAACACTGTTTGAAAGAAAATCGGTAATGTAACATTGGCAAGGCTCCTTATCTGATGATGTGCAGAAAAGAATGGAAAGAAACCAGCCTTAAAACGACATTCTCTGAATGTTCTGCATGCTAGTCTATGACTATGTTCTTGGTGTTGTGGTGGTTAACCCAGTAGCCTATGTAGTCTGTTGAATATTTGAATCCTATTCTTCATGTAAGTTTGTATATAATGGGACATTGATTGTCTTCGGTTTGGATCATTATCCACCTTGTGGCTAAAGCGTGCATGTAGAGGAAATGGACCATCATATGTGTACTGTATTTAGGGAGTTGAGATTCTGGTAAAAGATGTGTGTCAGCTACGTGTATGGAAAGGCTCTGTATGTTATGCATAAAAACACGACGTGAGGCTTCTCTTGATAGTTGATATTCCCAACTGTGCTACTTGCTTTGAGGACATACTTCACAGATGAGATCCAAGGATTGTTGGGCTACTATATGTCTCAGTTCTTTCTGAATGACGCCGAAGGATGGATGCATCATCTGACCTTAGTCTTCCACACCACTCTTTACTTGATGGTGGCCACTAGTAGATGCTTGATTGAGTTGAGCCGAGCATCCTGTTTGGCAAACCGCTAATAGCTGTTTGAATTAGCTGTTTGAATTAGTTGTTTTCAGAAAAAGTGTTTGGTAAAATTAGTTGTTTCTAAAAAATATATGGTAAAGTTTCATTTATACCTTTGTCTACAATTACTTTTTAACGACGTGTAGTTTTTTTAAATTGATGGACAATTATGTCATTTTTATAAAAAACCATCACCATGAGCCTTTTCAAAAAGAGCTTTTTGGAGTCAAATAGTTATTGCAAATAATTATTTACCAAACGTCTTTTGGTTGTTTGACTTAATCAAAATGGTTAAAATTCTCTCAAATAGTTATTTTTGCTCAAATAGTTATTGCTACCAAACACCTTTTTAATAGCATCAACTAGGACATGCATATCCTTAAATTTGGGTTTAACGGGTCCCATCAAGAGGCATAGCTGATGAATATTCTCGATTCAGCATGCTATTAGTGCGTTTTTTTGTTCCCTTAATATGCATCCATTGCGGGGTGATTTATGAAACTTAACAGATTACATCCTTTTTCCTAGGTAAAATGACATTGAAAGACAGTTTTCTTACCTTAACCGCCACGCCTGTAAAGGTTGGGGTCTGGCCCCAAAGGAAAGGGGGGGGGGGGAGATAAGAGAAAATAACATAAAATTGCCTAGGAAACATACTACACCCCCCTGCTCAAACAGCATATCTTGAGTATCTTCAGACTTCACAGAGAGAGGCTGGGGTTAGGGAGGAGGAAAATACAACTGCTTCTCCTCCTACTAATGTGGATCCCACTTGTGCAAGGTCCGAAGAGATTCAAATATAGTCAGCCTTATCTTTGCGAGCATCACCGGGGGAGGGATACTGAATAATAATTCAGAAATAACAAAATCACTGCCATACACAGTACTTCTCCAAATTTTGATCGCAAAGATCACCAAAAATCAAACTAGATTGCACGAGAGCATATGCACCCTGAGATTCTCCAAATTACATCAGTACATCACATACCATTGTTCAGGTTTTGATCACTTGAAGAATAGTAGTAGCAATTGTTAGTACACTGAATCGTATTGCAATACCACTCAAAATCAACAGTATGAGTTAATACAAGATAAATCCCCTGCCAATTTTAAGGGGTGTGTTCTGTTATCTCTGCAACAAACCACATCACTTCTGCTTGTTCTTTCCTGAAGATCCCGTTTTATCAGATGCCCTCGAATTTTGAGAGAATTCCACTAAACCTTGTCGAAGTGCATTGCAATTAACCCCATTCCCAACCAGAATGCTTGTCACACCCATATTTTTAACCTGTATATAGCAGCATGTTAATACATAATCACACGACAATGATATAAAAGAACTGTATCAAATGAACAAAGTCCAAATCCAACAAAACTTGAGATGTACGATGATGTTGTATGCCCCTCCTCCCTGAACACCCCCCCCCCCAAAAAACCCCCTCCAAGGGGGAAAAAACAAAATAAAAAATAACAAAAATGAAGAGAAGAAGAAAAATGGAAAATTATCGTACAGCTTGAATATTCCGGTCTTCATCATCAAAGAACAGCATCTCAGTGAAGGGAATCCTCGTCCTCCAATGAATTCTTTGAAAGTGCTCAGTCTTGTGTGTCCAACTTGAAAATATTTCCTAGGTTAACCAAAAGGAGACAAGCCAAGCATTAGTCATGAGCAGTACCTCAGAGAATTTGAGTATCACCTTCCCACCGAATGCATTTAACTTCTACGCTATTCTAGCTTTAGGAACAACATATTAATCTTTAATAAAAAAATTTCTTTCTTTACTCAGAATTTCACCCTTTTCTTACAGCATCAACATATTCACACCTTCTATATAGGTTACAAAAGAATGACTAAAGAAAATACTCAAGATGAAGCCAGACTGAAAACTTTTATTAGTCTCACCTGAGCCACAAACATTGACTGGATCCCTAACTTACCAAGAAATGTCTTGGCTACGTCAGGAGTAGGAGACCTAGAAGCAATGGCAACATCAATGCCCTTGTCCTTTAGTGCATACAATATCCCTTTTGCATGAGGATACATGGATGGCATCTCCCTCTTCGAACGACATTCACTAAGATGAACCCCATGAAGAAATTCACTAATTAGAACTGACAAAATACTTTGACAACTACTATCTAGTATGAAGAATTTTAGCACAATGCATACATATAATTACAAGCCCAAGAAGATCATTTTCCATCCAATAATTGTATCACTGAATCAAAACAACTTAAAAGCAGACACAAAAGCATGCAGATTAGCAGCTGGATAGCACCAACTTGATATATTCAGTAGCGAATAGATGTATTTGCCACACAAAAGATTAGAAGTTTTGCATATTTACAACAGATAAATTTTTCTTAGTTGAATTTTCGTAAGTAAATAATAATGCAGGGTAGGAATTAGGACATAAATAAACCATACAAATAATAAATCATGAACAAGTGCCAATCAACCAAGTTGTGGGCAACTAATTCTACCGCTGCCTTATTTCCAAACAGATATATGATCAGGGTACTATAAAGTGAATAAAAAGGGGACAGAAAGAACATCCTCAACCGAACATGATATTCCATGTCTACTATCTCTCCTTGCCGGAGTGAATGGAAGTGTGGTTGCAAAGGTCCTATTATCCCATTCTACTTATGCAATTTACTAGACTCTCAGATGCACTTTCTGGTTAGCAGCTCATTTAAGAATAATAGTATACCTAAAAACAGAAAGCCTCACTCTCAAAGATTTCTCAAAGTTCCCTTGGCAACTGAAAATCCTTATCAAAGAATACAATTCAAAGCCCCACCTCACCCCAGCTCTTGTGACCAATGCAACCAGAGATGGATTCCAAACAGGATACCCCAACCACCTACCATTAGGCTTTTTGCTAGGGGATCATAGGCACTTTCTAAAAATTGATTCATAAACTTCAGTAAACAAAATTGGGGAACTCCATTGCTGCAAAAACCCTTGACTGCACTTGAATAAAAATGAAGAGCCCCATTAACTTCAGAAAAGTCTAGAGATCCCGTCCTTTTTTTAAGAGCCAGTACACCTGCTAACTAATTGTATTATGCACCAAGAAAATTCAACTACCCATGCCTCATGAACTCAGTTTGGAAAACATATCTTTTTTTTAATAATCTTGGTAAGGCCGGGAAAAAAAGATCTATAAGGACTAAAACTAGCAGTACAAGATGTGAAAGTGCTAACCCAGAGGAGAAGGGCTACCTGAAATTTGAATACGCTAAACTTCAAAACTCGTATGACGTTAAATTGCTTCAACAGCATACAATAAACATCATTCCATACTACAATTGTCCCAAAGTTTGTATCTTTCAAATTAGTCTCATAAATTGGGTATGATTTTATAGTGAAACGACCATGTCAGGCTGGAGGCATATAAGTTTAGCATGTAGGTTGCTTATCTTATTAGTTGCGAAGAAGATGCAAAATCCCAAACAAGATCATCTAGAAAGGGTGGACTATTGAATAATCATAGCACAAGCAATACAGACTGAGGCAAACCCAACAAGACCATAATTCATTAATGAAGCATAATGGAGATTATAACCTGTGAAGAAATGTGCTCCTAACAGTCATCTGGGTTCACAATTAGGGATGAATATAAACAAAATAATTTGTGTGCACCCAAGGTCCTAAATTTGTGGGTTCTCAGACAACACCCCCCCCCCAAAAAAAAAAAAGAAAAACCCCTCCTCATTTCCCTGGTCCTATCTGTTAGGAACCCAGATAGTTCTGAAGTGGGGCTCTATTGTTCTCTGAGGATGTCAAGTCCCATGTTTTGCAATTAGGTTCCAAACTCTTGATAGTAACTCTTCCTCAATTTTCAAGGCAAATACCATAATGTTCTTCTCTTTTGGGGCAATCCTGGAGTACGCAAACCGTACTTATCTCTACGACGTTACCAGACTAAGCCGAAAACTTAATTTGAAGGAGACCACAATACAAAGCCAAATCGACAAACACACTTGAAGCAATTATAGAAAATAGAAAATCCCAATTTCTGGGTCCATTGTAAGCTTGAAAAAACCGTGAGTGAGAAGATTACGGGAAAAAGAAGACGTACCAGTAGAAAGGCCAAAGAGTGTAATCGAGGTCAAAGACTACCAAACGGGGAAGAGCTTGGAACAAACCCAATATCTGGAGAGCTTCTTCTTTCACCCTTTCATCGCCCATGATTCCTTTCTCTTTCTGCGTGAAACCGAAATGGGCGAACTGGCAGACCGTGGAGAAGCCACCAGCCACCACTTGATATTCGATTGCTCGTTTCTATTCTTGTTTGGCCAGTTCTTTTCTTTTTTTTTCTGTTCTTTTCTGTTTTTGTTTTTGTTTTTGGTTGGAGGCATTGTAGATCTGAGTCTACAGACCCGATGACTCATGACATGGTACAATATGAGTTAGGTAATTTTTTCAAAAGAAAGGCCCATGAAAATAGGTGTTAGATTTTAAAGAATATTTAAACAATCATATACGGTTATCTAGATTTATAGGTTCAGAATTACCATATAATTTGTATGAGACAATTATTACATCATGCTCTTGAAAATATGAACTGGCAGAAGCCTTATACTCACATATAGGCAGATCTGTATGAAGGTTTAAGGTATCTATGAACACCCCTAATGAAAAAAAGATTCTAAAGATGGTGCTAAGCAAGCTGAACTCGAACAACACAAAGGTGGGTAACTGCCCCTTGATTTCTGTCAATGTAACACATCCATGGTCAGTATCTTTTGTTTCCCACTACATGTATTTGCGCGGGTGACACACTACATAGACCTGATGCACTAAGGTAGCGTTTAGTTGGATGTAACACAATTAGGTAGTAATGCAATCTTAATGTAATGTAATGGAAATGAGATGTAATGCAATAGTGATTGCATTATCACGTTTGGTTGGTTATAATCTAATTGCATAAAGTAATGTGAATACTATTCCATTACCATATTTCGTTAGCTATTTAATATGTAATGAAATCAACTGTGCATCCAACTTTATTTAGAAATATTTGTTCTTAAGATTGTCAATATTACAAGAAATAAAAGGACTAATTCAAACTTAAATACTAAACTTAGTAATTGTTTCACTAATTCTGAAACAGTTTTGACCCAACATTAAGCATAAACAAAGATGAGAAATTTCAATAACCATAAATATCTAAACTACATAGTATAGGTTTCATAATGTTCTGTCAAATTAAAAGTAACAGCAAGAGAGGTCTAAATATCCCCTTGAAGAAGTGCTTGCACCCACTCTTTCCTTTCGGCATCAGGGATACTGAAAAATACATCTACGCTATTCGGCTCAGATGCAATTTTCCTTACCGCTCGATGCCTCTCCATGGTTGTCAAACCCAAGTTAGCCAATTCTTCATTCAATTTGGAGCGCTTCTCACTTAATTCGACATCCAAGTCGATAGCTCGACTGATGTTGCTACTGGTAGCCCTTATCTTTTTCCCGAAAATAGATGCAACTTCTGGTAAGCCTTTAACTAAGTTATCAGATGCTCTTACCATTTTCCTAAGTTCCTAGATTTCGCAGAACTTGCCTCAACCCAGAAGGCTCTTGAGTAGATGAGGATTCAGGTTCATCTTTCTTACTTGACTCTTCATTTTCCCCCTCTTCATTCACCTCATCTTCCATTTCTTCAGGGCCTTGAGCAACTTTCCCTGAAGCCCGATCCTTTCCAAATATAATGCATAAATCCTCATAATGAGGGCACGGTTTACCTCACCAATCACGAGCTTTAGGGTGATTCTGTATCATAAAGTATTAATAATATTAGAATACAACCATTACAAAGAGCAATTAAAAATAGGCTGAGATTTAAACTGGGAGCTTCCCATCATCACCAGGGGCAAGTTCTAATAAACTGGGAGCCTCCAAAGCATTCATAATTCCAGAAAATCCCACCACATCAACACTAAAAAAATAACTGCCCACTTTAAGTCCCAGTTGCTAACACAAGATGGGTAATTAAACAAGGCCAGAATCAAAAAATGAAGAACCAGAACTAGAAAATGACAGAGACTCAAGGTCAGAACTAGAAAAGCTGCAATCCCCCCCCCCACACACACACAGAGAGATAGAGACAAAGAGAGAGAGACTCAAGGTCAGAAGCAGAAAAGCTGAAATTCCATAGAGAGAGAGAGAGAGAGAGAGAGAGAGAGAGTGTGTGTGTGTGTGTGTGTGTAACACCCGAAAGATAAATCAATCACTGTTTAGGAATAATAACCCAAATGACTAGGCGTTACCGCCGTTCAAACAAGGACAAGACTTTACTTGTACATGATAAACTGAGCCTTAATAAACAACGTTTACCATCAAAGGCATTCAAACCATTACAACATATCAAACCATTTCGATAAATATAGAAAGTTTTTCTAACATCAACACCATACAAACATGTCAAGGTTTACACCAAAATATAGAATTCTAAAAAAAAAAAAAAAAACAAATACAGTCTCAACACCAAAGTATATTCCACAATACGGTGATATAACATCTCAACGATAATGCACCCCCATTTCATATAGATTTTCCGGCTCACTTATCCTCTTCAGCCATTTTACCTGCCTGATGGCGATTCCCTGAACACTTTCCTAAAACAAAATATGAAAACATTTCAAAATGTGAGTCGAAGCTTAGTATATGCATTCCTCTATTGTTAAATATTTCGAAATATGAGCCGAAACTCAGTAAATGAGATTTAGGGGTTTTGATGATGGAGAATAATTGCTTGACATACTAGGATGTTGGGGGGGTCGGAGTTCACCAGAGCTGGCCGGAAACTAGCCAGAAAATAGCCCAGACTTGCTGTCTAACTGACTGCCGTGGGGGAGAGAGAGAGAGAGAGGAGAGAGAAAATGAGCTTTGGAGATTAAGATGTGTGATTGTGACTAATCAACTTACTTGGCTGAGTTTATAGCTAGCAAAATCACCCTCTTTAAACTAACCATGGTTAAATTTAACCATGGTAATTATTTTGATTAATAGGCAAACTTGTTGGGCTTCAAAACGGCCGAAATAAATTTGGTTCGGGAATAAAACGCTTCGTAACGATAGCGTTTTTGCGAAACTAAAAATTAAAGCTTTGTAATGTTACAGAAAACAAAATAAATTACGTAGGTTAAACTTGTTAGGGCCTACTATCAATTCTTCCAAATTTTTCGTTAATCAATTAAATAAACAATTAAAATCCGAATTGCCAAGTGAGGGCCCAAATAAAATTTTTTCACCCGGGTGAATATATGAAATAAATGAAATGAGAGGAAAAAAATTATGCACATGAAGTAATTAAATAAATAAGCATAATTAAATAATTTTAGGGTTGGGCTATTACAAAGAGAGACAGAGACTCAAGGTCAGAACCAGAAAATGAAGAAAATGAGGTTGAACGATCTTACCTGCGCGTAAGCTTTCCAAACTTCTTTCTCAGCCACCACAAACTTTGTTTCTGGGTCCCATCCAAATCCACTTGTGCAGCTTCCAATTACCATGTCTTGTACAACATTATATATGCCTTTAAAGTGTCGAAGTCGAGAATGCACATGTGGCTGAGCTTTTAGATTTGATTCGGGCAATTTGGCCTTAAGTTTCTCTGCAACAGTGTTTAGAAACCCTATTTTAAACCTATTATCGATTTTGAATAATGTTCCACCATTCACAAGATCTTTAAGAACTTCAATGAGTGCATCATCTTCTTCTTCTTTCCACTTTCTTTTATTTTTTCCCGGACCACGATCTTTTGGTGAAAATATCAACCTCAAAACCTGCAGTAAGGTTATTTGTACCTTACATAGCTTGAATAACAAAACAGCTTGGATAACAAAGAACAACAGAGGAAAGAACAATATAAACAAAGCACAATATAAACTCCTATATTCATTGCATTTGCCAATTGAACAATATAGATATGTACACAATATAAACTTACGAAAGCACCAGAGGTTTGCACTACCGATTGATCATTGCATTTGCCAAGTTTAAAAGTGTCTAAACAATGCTAACAAAACAGGTAAACAAATCATCTTTGTCTCCTGCTTGCTCGCTAACTATCAAACATCTCTCTAGCTAATTGGTCATGCTTCACTTTCCATTCGTCAGAAGATTCAATGGTGTCTATATGCTTTTCATCTCTCCTTTGTCGCCTTGGTCCACTCATATTGTAGTATTCCTCTATAGGATCTATGGTCATCTCTATTCTAATAAGATTATGAAGTAAGCAACAAGTCATGACAATTCTATTCACTGTGCGAATGGAATAGAATGGAGGACTTCTAAGAATGGTCTAACGCATCTTTAACACACCAAAACATCTCTCTATTATATTCCTAGCGGATGAATGCTTCATATTAAACAACTCTTCTGGAGTTGTTGGTTGGTAACCACTTCGCCATTCATTCAAATGATACCGTTGTCCCCTATAAGGAGCAAGAAAGCCTTCATAATTCATAAAACTCGCATCCACAAGGAAGTATTGCCCTAAAACATATGAAAAGGCCAAAATATTAACTCCTAGCATATTTTTAAAAAACCACGAGACTATTCTAAGAAGCTATTTTATTACTGTGTGGGATTCTTAGCCCATGTCTTCTACTCATCGCATCCCCAAGAACTCTACTGTCGGCCACAGATCCCTCCCAACCTGATAGAACATATATATATTGCATCTCTTTTGAGCATGCGGCTAACAGGTTCATGGCTATTTCACCCTTACGATTTCGATATCTAGCCTTGTCCACTTCTAGCACACGCATCTTGATATATGTTCCATTCGAAGCCCTAATGCAATTCTAAGACCCAAGACAACATAACAAAGTTAAGAATTTCATATGAAAACAATTGTCAAAGCATTGCCGGGTATCGTTTATACCTTGAACCATTTCCATCATTCATCTCTAGAGTTTTCTTCAATAGGCTCCGGTTTCTTGAGCAGTACACTTTGCAATCTTATAACACTCTTCAACACCTTATGACAATACTTACTAATAGTCCACCCTGACCGCTTAAATGCAACATGAACAATCCGATTCTTTGTGTGATGCGCAAGAATATTAAGAAACAAAGCCATTTGCTCTTCCAATGACACTTATTTGCTATCATCCAACCTCCGTATGGTTCTTAGCATACTACATAGCTTAAAGAAAGTGTGTCTATCCATTCTAAGATGGTCAATGCATCTCCTATCACTCTCACGAATCAAGCCATTTATATATTTGATTCTCCAATATGTATGCTTTGCTAAGGAATGTGACTTCTTTAAAGAGTATTTCTCTTTGTGGTACTTCAAAATGTGACAAATAATTTGGAAAAACAAGTCAATCACATTCAAAACTTCCAACCGTAACAAGACCAAGCTTGCATATTGCTTTCTCTTTTTTGTTCATCTTGTGGCTAAGTTCAAACGAGCCATGCTTTTTGCAAGTAGAAACTGCAAGTTACATCCCACGACATATATTATTTTCACGAATAAATCTAATTTTACACATGGGGAATTAAACAAATTTGGTCAAATAATTTAAAAAATAAAAATATGAATAAAAATAAAAATAAAAAATGGACCAGGGCAAAGGTTCCGTGTCTAGGGGTTGAGCTATGAAAGGCATTACTTTATGAATTTGCTTATTACACAGCATTACCCACCATGTTTGGCCTAATATGACAACAATATCAGCTCAACCCAGCATTTGTTCTCATTTGATATCAGTAATTGAGATAATTCTTTCCTAGTTTGTTGAATTTTTTTTTTTAAAAAAAAACCTCTTAAGATAAATCTTAACATGGGTCATCTAGAGAATTACTGGTAGTTTTACATAAGTCTCAGAATTGTACTGAATACAGTTCTGGGAATTAAAATGTACATCTCAGCATTTCAGACAGAAATAGAGATTAGGGAGAACCAGCATTACAGCGTGCCAAATATGTCTGATGGATTTTGTAGATGGGGAGGAGCTTTGTGTCCTCCCAAACTGTGGGCATTTTTTCCACTCTGCGTGTAGTCGAAGATGGTTCCTGACTGTTGATTGCCGCTGCCTAGCATGCAGGCATAATTACTCACAACATTTAAACCCCTAGTGTTGTAATTTAGTGTTGCTATTAGACGGTGTGGAGAAACGTCAATCAAATGTGTACTTAGAATCAATTGAAAAAGTTTATTTATTTTTTGTCTATGTAAATAAGTAATTACTAGCTTAATTAAGTTCTAGTGATCATCTTCTGACATGTGTGCATTTATGTTGGTTCGCTTGCTGAGTGTTTTATTGAAGCGTTTTTTTACATTTCGTTTCTTTAAAATTTCATTTAATTATGGTAACCCAAATATATATGTGGGATATTCAATAATAAATACTTTTTTTGGGTAGCACGTCAGTAACATAGGTAAGTTAAACTATGCTAAAAGATGTATTTACTAGTGTTGGCAAAAATTATTGTCCGATTTGAATACCCGAATTTATCCGATCCAAAAAAGTCGAAAACGCTCATGAAATTTTTGTCTGAATTTTAAATCTTGACACAACATTTTTCATATTTCTGTTGACCGTACCCGAATTAGATTAAGAAACCATTTAAATTAATGAAATTGACATAAAAATATTTCAAATGTCCCATCAAAGTTAGTTCATCTTAAAGAAAAAAATAAATAGACTATTGAAGGAAAATTAGATTAACAATAAATTAAGAATCATGTTCAATTATATGGTGAATTTGATATATGGGCATAAATGGAATTATACAAAATATTTTTTTTAGAAAAAGCTAATTTTAATAAAACACTTTTTCTAGGAATAGCTCACAAAAACAGCTGACTTAAACAGTTGATTCAAATAGTTGACAGCTAGCAGTTAATATAAATAACCGTTTATCGAACAAGGCTTATATCATGATTTTAATTACTGCTAACATTTAATTAAGTTCAACAAGGAAAGCCCACTTTGCCTTGTATTAATAACTCTTTGGGTGTTGATGTGAAATTCACTTGATAACTTGCGTTTCCTATCTTTGTTATTGTTGTCAATATACACAACTGAATAAAATTAATAATTTCAGGGGTTATTCCCATATCAAATTTATTCCTTCACTCGTTCTCATTAACTAAACCCTTCCTAACTTGTCTTATTAGCTGAATTTAAAACACTCTGTGCTCTTAAAATTTTTCATTCCCACTACTGGTAAATAGAAGTTTAATATGTGAATTCAATTTTCTAGACTTTTTTTCCCCAGTCATCCTTATATTTCTATAATGATTATTTGAATTACTGCCACGTTATTGATCCAAAATTTTGAGAAAAGGGGTGGAGACTTGAATATAATTTACCCTGACCATTGGTACGTACGTAAAAGCATTACTTTGACTCTGATTTTTCACCATTTTTTCGGCTGTCATTATAGTACTACAAAGGTAAATTTCCCCCCCTACTTACTATGATTGACAACCAATCTAAAATGTATGAATAATTGAATAATTACTTTATTTACTTATGATCCATTATTATCTATTTATCTATCACCCTAAGTGTGATAATTAGTAAAACCGTTAATCACACAGTGACCAATAGTGCCTTGGAAAGCACAACTTTCCAGCTTGATGCCTCCATGAAAAATAAAAATGTTAACCAAAATCAACTTTATCTAAAATATATGATCATACGATAATTGGATTGAATACAGTTTGAATGGAGTTTTAAATTGAGTAATTTCTCAAAGATTAATTAGCAACTAAGCAAACTATTAGGTCCCATACGGCTAATTGCCACTCCAACTCTCCAAGATAACTGTCTAATTTTTCCAAAATATTTTAGGAAAAATTTAACTTAATTTGAAAATTATATTCTCACCTAATGAGACATGAAATGTGATGTAGTTTTTTACCTGCTAAACAAAGACATGTATTATTCTTGCTACTTTTCCGTATACGGATACGTTTTGAAAGATAAAATCAATTGGCAGATCTTGTCTAACACTGACAAATGCTGGGTAGAGGTTGTTGAAACAATGTCATTGACCAGCCTGCACAATTTATAGTGCATTTAATTAGTTTGATTTCAATTTTAATATGATAAATTGGTCTATATTGCAATTAGTACATAAAACAATTTAAATAGTGGGAAAACGGGGAACACTAACTTACATTCAAATATTGAAAAAATTGCGCACGATTGTCCTTATTCAACTTTGGATTAACCTAGTTTCATAAAACAAAAAGAATACATTAAGTTTTAAAAAATGAAGGTACTAATAACTAGAGCGGGATAGCCGGTTGGTTCAAGTTGACTCATTTAATAAACGGATCAATTTCGTGTTAGCTTTGCAAATAATTTAGATCTACTCAATTGAAAAATAACATGTTTTCAAACTAAACAGTTAAATCGTGTCAACTTTGGATCGAAATCGGTTTAATTCATGTCGGATTTGAGTTTCTCTCAATAACTTAAGGTCGGATTTGGGTCAAGTTATTGTGTTGGGTCAGACTTTCTTAACTCTACCAATAACCACTTGGTTAAAACATGGAGGGTGAATTTCCTACCGTGATTTACTCTTAAAGCACGTCATTATATCGATTCATGACTTGGCTAAAAAGCACCAAAAACTATTTATAGGTCCACTAAAATTTTATCAAATAATTTTGTGATCCCCAAATTATTTATCGGTATACCGAGGCTCATAAGTTACGGCTCCACCCAAAAAAAAAAAAAAACTTGCAAAATATGTTCGCCATTTTGCAAGCAAAAAGAAGATATTGATTAATTAACTATCAACTTACCGTCCATCCAACTTGTATGCTATCACTTCCGCTCTGTAATATCATCTCTGCTTGTGAATATTGGGAGTCTGCAATTGATGGATTGTGAATACTAATGTAAGCCCCCACTCCATTATACATCGTACCAGGTTTATACTTTGTTTGAGCAATTGCAAGCTGAGAAAAATCCATTTCAATCATGTCAGGGTGTTCCTAAAACTTCCTAATTTTTTTCACAACTCACTCTGACACAATTTTCCCTTTGAAAAATTCCATTCTTATTATTAGAATATACTACAAGATAATTCATTATATTTTAATAATGCATTATACCAAAAATCATGCATTATAACTTTTAACAAGAAAAAAAAAATCCTACAACAACAACACCACCACCACCTCCCAATGTGGGTCCCGCTTTCGCGAGGTCTGTGGAGATCCAGCTATAGGCACCCTTACCACTACCGGTATTCCTACCCGTAGAGAGGCTGATTCCAAGAGGCTCACAAAAAAGGTTTTTGAGAAAAAGTTTCATAGAAGAACGCTTTAATGAAAACATTTAATGGGGAAAATCAGGGCCATATAACGAGGAATGACTAAGAAAGCTTAACAGGACAAGAAGCTGAAACTGTAAAACGTCATAATAATAGAACAGAGGATGGAAACATACCTTACCAATCAGAGGTAAGCCAACGCAGTCTCTTCCAGAAGCAAGTACAACCTGCATACGAGCACGATAAGACCCCTACTAGCACTAAGCCACTACAGCCAAAAGACAGCTATGGAGACGACTCTCTGCGATCCAAGATCTTAATCCTATCCCTCCACAGCCTCCTATCTTGAGCCAGGTCCTCCGTCAAACCTATGACTTTCAAGTCTTCTCTAATCACTTCGTCTAAACTCTTCTTTGGTCGATCCCTCCCTCTTTTACCTCTGGGGATGTCGATCAACTCACATCTCCTCACTGGAGCGTCCACGCTTCTCCTTTTCACATGTCCAAATCATCGGAGTCTAACGAGGAAAAAAAAAAAAAAAATAATACATTATATTTTAAAGATTCTAGCATTATATTATTTAAGTAAATTTATTGTACAAACAACTAATACATAATAAGACTATTTATTGAGATCAAAAACTAATACATAAAGAAAAGTATACTAATTAATGATTAGAAAGCACAAAGTTGAATGGATGGACAGTACTACACTTTACATGAGTTCCAGGTTGAGGTTGAAGCCCATTGACCTGTGTCTGTGAAGCATGTTGTTTAGTGAAGCGCCTCATTTGTATGTATTCATCTTTGCTTGCTTTTCTTATGGGAACCGTTTCCGTAGGAAAATCTCCATCTTTTAACTTGATATCATCTAATTTTATGGCATTCTTCCGAGATGAAGTCTCAACTTTTAGAGTTTTAGGAATAGAGGTAGGTCTCATCTAAAACTCAAGCAAGATAATTAGGCGATTAAATGGAAAAAAAAAACTAATGACTTTAATTGTATCATGATGTTGGAGCATGAAGATGGATATTGTTCCACATTGATAAAATACAAAGAATATGAAAGTGAGTGTTGTCCTACATTGATAAAATTAAAGGACTTGATCTTGTATACAAGCTTGTGAGTTACTCCATTCATTGTCAATTAATTTTGGATTGGAACCTTATTTGAGCTTATATGCATGACTCTTTGTTAATTGCTCAATTGATATAAAAATCTAACATATCAGAGTGGTTTGCTCGATTTTGATTTGCCACAATTCCCGTTTGATTAAAATTGTGTGTACGTGTTGGGCCCTGTTAGTAGCCCACATGTGAGGGGGGCATGATGGAGCATGAAAATGGATATTGTCCCACATTGATAAAATACAAAGAATATGAAAGTGGGTGTTGTCCCACATTGATAAAATTAAAGAACTTGAGCTTGTATATAAACTTGTAAGTTACTCCACTCATTGCCATTTGATTTTGGCTTGGAGCCTCATTTGAACTTATATGTATGACTCTTTGTTAATTGCCCAATTGATATAAAAATTTAACACATAAAAGCTAAAGAATGTGTCATATAAATGTTACAAACCCGAGGATAGAAAGTGTGGTTTTTCAACAGTGGATGATCGAAAGCAGGTTGTTTGTAGAAATCCACGCACTCATATATATCTCCATATGCAGTCTGCAAATCAAATCACATTTACTTAGAACTAAATGTAGCCAAAAAAATAAAAAATAATAGGGTGCTCTTTGCGGGAGGGGTCAACTAAAGTTTAAATTACACAATGTGGACATATAATAAGAAATATCAGTGCTAGAACAATTTTGTTCAGTCTAATTATAAGGTTTTGTATAACAAAGAGCGAGAAAAAAAATAAATAAAGTCCATAAAACATGTCCAAATTTGAAATTTGGGCATGTTAGAATTGTGAACCAAATCAAGTCATGTTTGTCTGGTTAGATTGCCCAAATTATTTGATCCAGAGGCGTGAAAAGAACGATTACAACAACAAATCAAATCGGAGCAAACCAGAGATTTGCGGTTCGCTTTGGTTTGGTTTATGATGTTAAAAATCATGGCATCGATTATAAAAAAATTACAAGGCTTAATGGTTTGGTCTCGGTTTTCTGCAAAAGAATATAAATCCGAAGCAAACCATAATTGAATTTTTGAAATCTATTAAAAAGTCATTATCATTTAAATTAGATGTTAATTAAACCCCAAATTGGAAATTAATAGAAAGTAGATAATCTATTTTTTCTTCTAAAAATATGAGTTTTTCTCTTTCTTAAAAATGACAATAAGTTTTCTCTCTAAGATCGTAATAGCTTAACACTGAAATGATGTGAATATTTTTCACGTTCTAGGAAGATTGTGAATAAATGGATTAAAACGGTAACTAAACTGGACCAAATCATATAAATATGTTTTGGTAGTTTTATGGTTTAAACGGTTTGGTTTGGTCCAAAAGTTTTGCAAGTTGTACTTTCATGTTTTGGTTTGATCTCTTTGAGAAACCGAACTAAACCACACTGCACGCCCTTGATTTGATCCAATTTGAGTCCAGACAATTCAACTAATCAAATACCTAGATTCGAGCAATAGACAATTCAGTATCACCACATAATTTTGGCTATTAATTCTATATTAATATTTTGACAGCTATTCCTAAACTTTCAAAACCTTAGTACCGTTAGGTTGCAAGCACGATCTATTCAATTAAGGTGTACAAAAATTTAGAAAACAAATTTGGGTATTCAGACTATCAGGTTCAGACAATAGACATTTAGATTCAAGTTCATGGATGACAAAATTGACCCGATCAAACTCAAATTTTGTGCCAAGCTAGCAATATAAATCCTTTGAAGCATAAACTAAGCATACAAGGTGGCTTGATAGCTTGATTGTCTGACGCTTGGCTTCTTTATGAGTCTAAATTCCTTCTCCCAACCCAATTCTTCTCCAGACACTGTGATGTCGCACAGTACATAACTAATGAGTAAGGACCATAAAATCATACACACACCAAGGAAGTGATTGAACCCATGGCTCTCCACTATGATTACCGATTTTCTGGGCCTTTTTAGCTATTTTCCTTTCTTTTTCATGGAAAAAGCTATGTGAACTGATCAAGATTTATATTTATGTGTTGCTATATAGGGATCACAACGTAACTCCGTATAAATCATATCTGCTTAGATCTGTTTTCATTTATAGCATACTATCTAATTTAAATCTAAATAATATCAAAATTGACTTTCATATATTTTGACACTTGGCAATCATTCATTGGATAATAATTTTTTTTTTTTGGTTTAATTGAAACACATTAATTGATCTGCTATCTCTACATAAATTCCGGTGCCCTTTGCAATTATGATAAATGTACAATGAAAAAAAATTATATTCAAGAAATTTACATCTATTAATTCGATAATTAAACAGTTGTACAATATCTACTTAATCACAAACATGTAATCAGAATATCAGATGCTCCCAAGAACATGTAATTATAAAACTTTCCTCCAAAAAGAAAAAAGTGGTTGGATAACATAGTACTATACTTTTTCGTAGACTTGTCAATTTGGGCGGTAGGTTAGATACGGGTGGGGTATATTCGAGTTCGGATAAAATACAGGTCGCGTGTATTTCGAATTTGAGTAAAATACGAGCATTTTGGATATATGGGTTTTGGATCGATTCAATGGGTTTAGAGCACCTTTTCTGTGGATTATTTTCTTTAGTCAAAATTAAAGACTCAATATGTTTAAAACTTAAAATTGTTCTTATATAATGAAAAAGCATTGTAATTGTAGTTTCTTAAAAGAATGTTAAAGATATTTAAACTTTTCATTATTATATATGTGGATAATGTGCGAGTGGCAAAAGAGTTGAGGCAAGTGACTTGCCCCGTGGATTAAAATAAGGTTAATAATGAGTCAGATTATTTATGTGTCATCCCATTTAAAGTATGTTAACGAGTTGGAGCGATTTGGCAAGCTAATAAGTGATTCAATAATGCGATATTTTTGTTAACTAACTTTACCATTACATAATCAGGTACACTTTATTAGTGGGTCAATCCTAACATAAACATGAGACGGCTAATTACCCAACATCAGAGTTCGAAACCAATTAGAATAGAAAACAAATGAAAGCATATTGGAGAAACGCAAGATATTATAATTATCTTTTAATTATAATATCAACATGTTAGATTACTACGTAGTAATTAACATTGTTCAAGATATGATGAGACATATTTATTTCATAAAAATACAATACCTACTTAATGATATGCATTAATCAGCTGCTCCAAAAAACAAAAACAATGCATGTAATTATAGAATCCTCCACACAGAAAAAAGTGGTTGCATAACATAGTACTATGATTTTAGGAAGTTATATAAATCATGTGACGCACAGCGCTTAACTCTAATCTTAAGAGATACTGCAGTGCTAATATCCATGTCCCTGCAACATAGTACTATACTGCCATGGAGAAAGAGAGTTATGGGTTTTGAGGTTAATTATTTGCTTGTAACTATTTTGTTTTTTTAATTTGAAAAAAAAGTAGTTTAATTTTTAAGGTTTTGGGCGGGAATGCACATTATTTTGAGGATTGAAATTTAGAGGTCTCTCAACCTTTTATGCATCTTTACATTTATTATATACAGAAGTCGGCCCATTTTCCCCTTTTTTAGTCTTTTGGCAATTAAATTTTGAGCTCATCCATTGAATATTTGTCATTTGTTAAAGATATTTTTTTTTAATTGGTTGTTCATTGTGACGGGCCTGTCAAAATTTTCGTCAAAATCTTTGATGTTCTGTCAAAATTTCCGTCAAAATTATCTGTCAAAAATTACATGGAGATCCGCACAACCTAACACACTATCAAAGATTTTGATTTTCCGTCAAGATTTTTGACGGATCAACTTTCCATCAAACTAGTTCATCCAAAATTATATCTAGATACGCACGACCTGACACACCATCAAAATCCTTGATTTTTGGTCAAAATATTTGACGGATCAGCTTCCCGTCAAAATTTGACTTGTCATTGGAACAAAAAATATTAGGAAAAATAATAATTAAAATTCAAGCATAGTGTATGCAGGAGCATAGAAGGATGTGGATATTCTAGAATATTAAAACAACATCAATAGAATAATGGTAGACATATGATTTTTATGTGGAAATTCAAATCGGGAGAAAACTATGGGTGACAAATATGGTGCAAAATCCACTATAATATGAGTAAGTGCAAAAGGATCTCAAAGGTGAGTCAAAAAAAGATCAATACAAAGAGAGTAATGATCTTAAACTGGCAATAAGATCAAAGGAATAAACAATCTCAAACTTTCACTCAACTCTAAAGATGTGGAATAGAGGAGGTAATGACTCATAAAACGCCTCATAAAATGATCGTGAAAGGGATATGCCTGAATGCATTCCTGAATACCTAAAATGTCATACAAATTGTCCACACTGGAAATGCCTGTTCATAGAGTCCTGGAATTGAAAACTCATCAATAAAGTAGGGGTCATTATGTGCCCAAACAATGCTCCCTGAATAATGTGAGTAACGAAGATAATTACTCTCACATAACAGCCTGCATAACAGCTCTTGAGCACCAGCATTAGCATTAGGCCAAAACTAAAGCAAATAGAGGAGGCCAAGAGGCACAATGGCCCACGGATCGTGGAAAGCGCCACGGCTGGCCCGTGGTGCCGTCTGGAAGCCCAAGGCTGAGAATGGCCTTGGTCCACGCCGGTCAAAATGAGTCTGCTGCTAGGTATATTCCTGGGCCGTGTGTTTCGTAACTGGGCTGAGTCAAGCTTGAGGCGCTGTTGAAGATGGGAATACTGGGCTACAACCATACGGGACCTCGGGAAAGAAACAAGCATAACTTCTTTCTTTAAGCTCCGCTTGGATCCTTAGAAAATTTGGTAAAAAGAAAAGTTGAAGGAAAAAAAAAAATATAGAAAAAATGAGTTTTTTTCCTCTTATTTGAATTGAGAAAAAAATACAAGAATTTGGATGAAAAATTGAAACGTTGATGAACTACTTAAATCATGTTGATGTCATCTAAACAAGGTACAGTTGAAGGAGGTTGGGAATTTTCCTCAAACTTTCCTCATAATTTTATGAGGAAAATTTTATCACCTGTTTTAAAAAATTTTTCACCTAATTTTCCTCCATATTTTTTTCTTTGTGATTTTCTCTAAACCAAACGCAAGAAAAAAAGTAACTTTCTTTTCTTTTTTGGGGGGGGGGAAAGTTCTATAATTACATGCAATATCTTACAGATTTGTGTAACAAATTAATGCAATGTAATTAATAAATGCAAATCCCTTGGATTTCGTTTGTATTTAACTTTGACAATGTACCTATATAGTAATTGTAATTGCAAAGACCGATGTATTTATGTAGTTATAGAAGATTCAATTAATGTGCATCAACTAAATAAAAGGAAACAATATTTGTTCAATGAATAATTGCCAAGTGTGAAACTATGTGATAGTTAATTTTAATCTTTAATATTAGACAATATGCTATAAATGAAAACAAATCTGATTCGATACGATTCACACAAGTTGTATTATTAATGATCCATATGAACACCTACCTAAATATAAACCTTCAAAAAGAAGACAGAAAAAAAGCCCAGAAAAACAGTAAGATAGTGGAGAGCCATGGGTTCGAACACTTGCTTGGTGTGTTTAGCGATCTTATGGTCTTTATTCATAAGTTATGTAAGGGGCGACATCACAAGGAATGAAGAAGAACTGCGTTGGGAGAAAGAATTTAGACTCATGAAGAAGCCGAGCGTCAAGACAATCAAGGTACTAAGGTAGCTTGTATGTTCAATTTATGCTTCAAAGGATTTGTATTGCTTCGTATAAAATCTGAGTTCGATTGGGTCAATTTGGTTATGCATAAACTTGAATATAATTGCCTATTGTCCGAATTTGGTAGTCTGAATATCCAATTATGTTCTCCAGATTTTTGTACGTCTTACTCCAATAAACCACGTTTAAAATATGACGGTGGTCAATTATTGAAAGTCGATCTAGGCATGGTTATCAAAATATTAATATAGATCGAATTCATAACCAAAAGTATGTGGTGCCTAATTGTCTATTGTTTGGATTTAGTTATTTGATGAGGTGAATTCGTCCAGGCGTAGATTGGATCAAATTAAAGATTAGTGTGCACGGTGTGGCATGATTTGGTCTCTCAAAGATATCAAACCAAACTATGACAGCACAATTTGAAAAACTTTTCGCTTCGAACCGAACCATTTAAATAAGAAAATCAAACCAAACCATATTTACGCGATTTGATCCCTTTTTGGTTTTCAATTTAATCCATTTCTTCTAAGTCTTTTTAAAACCAAAAAAAAAAAATATTATTGGCTTTGTTGTAGTGTTAATTAATATTATTACATTCTTGGGAAGAAAAAAAATTGTTGGCATTGTGAGAGAGACAAACTTATATTTTTAGAAGGGAAAAAAATTGGCTATTTTCTATCAATTTCCACTTTGGGTCGATCATCATGAATATTTAATTTAAACTAGTATCCCTATAGCCAAGTGATAAATGACAAATCTATAAGTTTTAAATTGTATGAATTATCATTTGTAATTGAACATTTTTTTTTTTTGGGGGGGAAACATAAAATCTTTCATACTTAATAGTTTCTAATTTATAGTACACAACATTATTTTCATTTTCCTATTTTGAAATGACATTAATGATGACACTAATTTCAGGAACTACTTGTTTTTTTTTAATAAAAAAGATAAAATTATTAATTGTTTGAAAAAAATTTGTGAGAATCATATCACATGTGTCAGAAGATTATGGGGTTTTGTTTTATTTTAATACTAAGCATATAGATGATAACGACTCGTTAAAAGATTTCAAAAATATGGCAAATGATTTGATTTTTATTGTCATTGTTTGGAAAACGTTACCAAAGCCTAAACAGTATTAAAAAAATTTAAAACCAAACCGTGATTTTTGATACCACAAACTAACCCAAACTGCAAATGTTTGGTTTGGCATGATGTGGTTTGCAATTTTAACCGTACTTTTCACATCCCTAATCAAATAATTTGGACAATAACAAAACAAATGACAAATCCGAACTTGCTGATCAGTTCATAATTCTAAGATTTCCAAATTTCAAATTGTATAATTTAAATTTCGGTTGTGCCCTTCCTCGAAGAGCACCCTATTCTCCTTTTTTCGGCTGCATTTAATCCTAAATCATTGTGATTTGATTTGTAGACTGAATATGGAGACATATATGATTGCGTAGATTTCTACAAACAGCCTGCTTTCGATCATCCCCGGTTGAAAAACCATACTTTCCATCCTCAGGTTTGTAACATTTATATGATACGTACATTCATTAGCGTTCATGATACGACTAAAGTCATTATTTTCCTCCATAATCACCTAATTAATCTGCCTTGAGTTTTAGATGAGACCTAGCTCCATTCCTAAAAGTCTAAAAGTTGAGACTTCATCTCGGGAGAACGTCATAAAATTAGACGATATCAAGTTGAAAGATGGAGGTTGTCCAACGGGAACGGTTCCCATAAGAAGAGTAAGCAAAGATGAATACATACAAATGAGGCGCTTCACTAAGCAGTATGCTTCACAAAGAGGAGTCAATGGGCTTCAACCTCAACCTGGAACTCATGTGTGTACGACTGTCCCATCTCCTCAACATTATGCTTTTAATTTTAATCATTAATTAGTGTGCTTTTCTCTACGTATTAGTTTTTGATATCAATAAATATTCTTATTATCTTATAATATATTCTGATTATAAGAATGAGTTTTTTTTTAAAGGGTAAATTATGTAAGAGTGACTTGTCAAAAATTTGGAAAGCTAAGTTTTATGACGACTCTGACACGATTGAAATGGACTTTTTTCAGCTTGCAATTGCTCAAACAAAGTATAAACCTGGCACAATCTACAATGGAGTGGGAGCTTATCTTAGTATTCACAATCCAGCAGTTACAAGCTCTCAATATTCATCAGCGGAGATGATAATACAAAGTGGAAGTGATAGCATACAGGTTGGATGGACGGTAAGTACTTGACAGTTAATCAATTAATGGATATCTTCTTTTTGGTTGCAAAATGACTTAAACATATTATATATGCATGTAGTTTGCTCATGGGGTAGGAACCTTATTATGAGGTGGTTCAATGATTCAATATGGTGTATGTTCTCTAGTAGGGTTTTTAAATTTCCCCTTTAGAAAGAACTTTTATGACCCTAACTTTTCATATTACTCTTCACCCTTTCACTTGGTATCAAACTATATATTTGCAGGTCCCAAATTATTGATGTGGTAGTCAACTATTTGTCCATATAATAGTTATGCCATGTCAACAATCTAATACAATTTGAACATTCAGCCATTTGATATGAAGGTAGATCGGTTAAAAAATAATTTGAAAAGATAAATCTATCAAAAATTAACGTACAAAGAGTGTATGTTTTTAGTCTTAGGATCTCTGTTTTATCAAAGGCGAGTTAATCTTGGGTCAAAAATGGGTGGATCTCTTCTATCACAAATGTTCTCCATTTACAAGATTGGAACCCAAGACATTATTTTAGGATAACAAGTGTCAAATCACTTGAGTCAACCTATATTAATTCACCACGAGCACATTTGAATGTGATGGTACCGCATTTCAATATTGTAATGAAAATGCAAGTACATAATTTCTCTCTTCACATCACACAGTCTGAACATAATGTTCAAGAACCATATCAACCAAAAATCCCACAAAACGAACCAACTAGGCAGCTTCACACTTGCTCGTGGGAATATATCCAAAATTAGTGGCATATGTCACACGATATTGTAGACATGTTTGGATTTGGGCATACCTACATAGAATGTTGGTGCATGGTGGGTGAGTTTTTAGCACCCCAAAAAAAAAAAAAAAAAGAGTTTTCCAATACTCAGTGTACCTACATATTTAAAAAAATTTTGTGCTTTTTAGCCAAGTCACAAAGTAGATATTGTTGTAGGATTGCTCTCACCCTTCTTATTTGAGCAAGCAGTCATTGTTACTTTATTATTTTGAACTTAATATATCCCCTTTTTTTTTTTATGAAATTAGGTTAATCCAGCGCTAAACAAGGACAATCATACTCGATTTTTCCAATATTTGAATGTAAGCTATTATTTCTCCTTTGCCCATTATTTAATTTGTTTTAATGTGCTAATTGCAATATAAACCAATTTGTCATGTTGAAATTAAAATGAAACCATATGAAGTATAATTTTTGATTTTTGCAGGCTGGTCAATCGCATTGTTTCAACAATCTTTGTCCAGGATTTGTTAGTGTTAGATCAGATATACCAATTGATTATATCTTTCATCGCATATCCATATATGGAAAAGTCGCATACATAATACAAGTCTTTGTTTATCAGGTAAAAAACCACATCACATTTTATGTCTGGTTTATAATTTTTTTTTTTGGGTAACATTAACACGTTAAAATATCCCTTTTTCAATCTACATAGACTCATGCTTACATTGTTCAAAATAATATATATAGGATGCTAAGAGCGGGAATTGGTGGCTCCAAATCAAGGACGATACCGTCATTGGATTCTGGCCACAACAAATATTTAGTGGGTTGGCACATTCCGCAACTTACATTGCAATTGGTGGAGAAGCATACAGTCCACCTGGTCAACCTCTTCCACCAATGGGAAACGGTCATTACCCTACAGAAGACACATCACTAAGTGCATATTGTAGGGGATTTTTTGTGTTGGATGAAAACCATAAGCAAATTGATACCCAAGATACTGAAGAATATAGGGACATGAAAAATTATGCTGTTTTTGATATGGGAATCGATAAAAAACGAGGGCGGTATGTCTTCTATGGAGGACCTTATTAGTGAAATTTAAGCCGTAACATTATATGTAGCACCATTATAAATAAACTTGAGTTTTCCAAATTTCAGTATGAAAGCATAACCTTTATCATTATTTACTCGATTTTAGCCCACTATGAATTATTATGTGGTTTTTGTCCACTATAAATTTCAGTGTGAATTATTCTGCTACGATTTTTATGTGGTTTTTGCCTATTCTGCATGAACGTTGATCTTTGCCAAAATTGAGTTTAAAACTGTGAAAACTGAAGAAGATAGAAGAGATGGGCCACCACGATTGTCAGTGGCCAATCACCTGCTCGTGGCCAATCCTGCAACAATTAAGGAAGCTAGGCCAAAAGAGTTAGGAGTGACGATGTCCCGTCGTATGGCCATGGCCACCCATGAGTCCCCTAAGCCCATTTGGCGCCACGGCCATGTTGACAGTATCTAACAACCATAACATAATTATTTTTGTCTATTGAGTATTCAATGATCTAAGCACACATTTGATTGACATTTCTCCATACAGTCTAATAGCAATACTAACTTACAATGCTAGGGGTTTAAATCTTGTGAGTAGTTATACCTGCAGACTGGGCAGCGACAATCAACTGTTAGGAACCATCTTCGACTACACGCAGAGTGGAAGAAATGCCCACAATTTGGGAGGACACAGAGCTCCTCCCCATCTACAAAATCCATCAGACATATTTGACACTCTGTCATGCTAGATTGTGGTTGCGTACTAGCCGAGTACGTATCTGTCGCAAAGCTATTGTAGACATGTTCCTGCAATGCATGAGGAACATAGGATGGCCTAACACAAAGGAAAAGTAGTAATCTATAAGTTAAGTATCCTACAGCTACCATACAGCATAATGCTGCTGTGTAAATTAAAATCCGCTTATATGAAGTTAGGTTTTCTTTTTCACCGTCATTCTGAGAGTACTCATCTCCCAAAACTGAGGCCAATCTAGTAGCCAAAATAACAGTAGCCATCCTGACAGTTGAATAAAAGCATCTTGTTAAGGTAGTATTTGTTGTGCAAATTAAAGAAACTGATCAAATTGGAAAGAAGAAGAAGAAGAAGAAGAAGAAGAAGTTTACCTGCATAAAGATGAGACTGACAACGCCATAGGTCCTGCAATATTCATGAATCTTTGATGAGGGAATTCAACACACATGACAAAACAAAATATATGCTACTATACTGTTAATAGCATAGAAATCCCACACAACAGGAAATATATATGCATATGTACTCGGCCCTTATTGAATTGCTTACGCAATCCCCCCCCCCCCCAAAAAAAAAAGATTAATGACATTGATAGAGTAGTTTAGGCAAAGTTAACTTTTGTGGTTCCTCCTAAGCCATTATCTTCAACATTTGTAAAAGTCAACCTGGCCTGGATTAAAGAATTGAACAACAAGTGTTTTGCATACTTGTCTAGAAAAATTGGATCAGCCAGACCCCGCGAAAGTCAGACCCACTCTGAGAGTAGTTGTTGTTGTTGTCGTCGTTGTTGTCTAGGAAAACTCTTCTCGAAATACCAATATTCGTTGATGCTATGCCTAATCACAAAAATTCAAAATATAGTTTTCTTTATTCTTATGAACATTTGGATCAAAAAGTTGGTAATAATGTATAGTTGGAACATTCATCGTTGTACTAATTTAATGACAGCAAATTACTTACCAGTAATCAAAAACCAAAAAAAGCTATGAAGAGAACTCAGAAAGTCGGGATGCTCAGCCTACATGCACAAAAAGAAAGACCACTTAAACACATCACCGCCATCATTTTGGATCATCGTGAATTATATTCAAGTCCGCACTTCCCTTCTATCAAAATTTTGGATCAGCAACGTGGTAGTAATTGAAATAATCATCATATGAAAATAGGGCGATTAGAAAAACACAAAAAGTAAATAAAATTGAAATCACAAATTAAACTTCTACTTACCAGTAGCAGGAATGCAAAATTTCAAGAGCACAAAATATCTTGAATTCAGCTAGTAAGACAAGCTAGGAAAGGTCTACTTAATAAGAATCGAATGAATGAATAAACGTGATATAGGTCTCTTTATATATATGTCTATAGAAATCTAACCAACCCTAAAATTATTTATTTTAGTGCATATTGACAACCATAACCACGATACGAAACCCAAGTTATCTATGTGGCTTTCACATCAACACCCAAAGAGTTACTAATACGAGGCAAAATGGGTTTTCACATCAACTTCTCTTTCATGTGTTGCTGATTTCCATATCCTTTCCCTGAATCCCATTTCAAGACGCGCATTAATTATAGGGCATCTCCAAATATATATATATATATATATATATATATATATATATATATATATATATATATATATATATATATATATATATATATATATATATATATATATATATATATATATATCGTAGTTATGTTGGTTATTCTAGTTCAAAGATATGTGTTATAAAGTTACTTAATCATCTAATATTACACGTTATAACAATGTAGTTGATCTAAGATAGATATGCAAAACAACAATAATAGTGCAAATATTAGGCAAGGTTCATTTGTGAAAATCCCATGCATCTTTGCTGCTTTCTCTGTCTCCCGTTGCATTCTCTCTCAATATGATCTTGATAGAACTTAATAGTGCTTCCATGAGCAGAATTAAAGCCGTTAAATAAGTAGCCGACTCAAATGCAAAATTTGGAAGATAGAACTTAAGTTGAATTCAAATGATTTTTGGTTATTTGAGAAAAAAAAAATCACTTTAATTTATTAAAACCACTTCTAAAGTTTATATTACACCTACCCCGGCTTGATTTACGAACACAGAAATCGTATATAAAATGAGATAATTTAATATGGACTCAAACTAAATCTGATATAACCTAGTCAAAGAAACCAAACTATATATGGGAAGCATCATGCGTGACAAAAAGGACTACTTTGCACTTTATAGAAAGTCTATGGTTGATTAATGAACAGACTTTGTTAGCGCTCCAAAAATGATGTCCTGGCCAGTCTGACCTCCCCTTGCATCCATCCTAACATAGGAAAGATAATTTGGAAACCTAGCAAGATCATATTATCAGCGTTTGTTCATGTTCAATGAATTTAAATAGTGTTGTTTATGTCAATGATTGATAGTCACCCTATCTCATGTATTTGAAATGAGCATAAGTAATGCCACCCAAACCTAATATCGATATTCCTTGTAAATAGTTCAGCATTTGTTTGAGAGGGAAAGAAAATATAAGTACTTTTAACTTGTCTTATTCTTTTTAACTTACGGTAAATACTTATCATAAGCATTTAACATATTTCGGCACAATTCAGCATGATTCAGCACAATTTAATACAATTAAGTATTTGTTGAAAATCTTTAGTTGCATAGCCTTCAATGTTTCAGCATGTTTCAGCATAATTCCGCATGTTTCAGTAATAAATACCAGTAACTATCTCTCATAAATCGAAAAGAACATGCCCATACTTTAACTTTGATTGAGAGACAATTCGTTCTGCTAGCCCACTCGTATACACCAAAATATCCGAAACCATAATTTGGACTGCACAGCAGCTAATTCGTTAGCAAGATGCAGTAAATGTTACTAGGAAAACACTGATGCAATTCAAAAAATAACTGTGCACTTTACGCCCACAATAAAAACCTCCAGGGAATATGGCAATTTCTATGTGCTCTCGGAAGCACATGCTCTCGTTATCCACGTGCATATATTTTTCACACTTGCATTTGTCATATATTTATTTTTTTAATATATATTTGATAATGTGGTTCGTGGGAGTATATGCTCCCAGGCGTATGATATACATATTGAGGGAATATGCAACACATCAATTTGCAATAAAAAAGCTTGCAGGGAAGATGAAAGACACCAATCAGCAGTATATGATTATGAAGACAACAAAATTTGGGAGCTTAAGCATTTCTGTCATACAAAATTTAACAGAGACAAGTTCTTTCTCCAATATCTCCAAATTTTTTTTAAAAAAAATATAAAATATAAAAAGAGATGAGGACTAAAAGATAGAAAACTATCAGGAGCCCTTCTGTGAATTACGACCAGCGAGAACTAGGACGAAGCTCATTGTTCAGCAGGAGCAGCACTTGCAGCACTGAGGTCCACTGTGAGGTCAAGTTCCTGAAACATGAAAGCGATGTTAAAACAATGGAAGCGATGTTAAAACAAAGTTAATACCTCAAAATTGCATTATTGGCTGGTTTCATACTAGGTTATTGGATCTTTGGTGCATTAAACTGGAGGAATATTTACCTTTCCAGTAATATTTTTGTACATCGCGATGACATCCTTCACAGTAGACTCGAAATGTGTTGTTGCATCATAGCTCTGCAGTAAATATGCTTTTGTAATTAGTATCCCTGTTTGTTTACCAAAACATTTCGAACATCTTTGAAGAGCTTCATTGGGGTTCGCACCCAAAAAAAGCACCAAATAAATTAAAGCACCATTCCAAAGTTTCACTTATGACAGGGTGTTCGAGGAGGGAGAGGGTGAAGCATTCAAATGGCGTACACTCTCATTGAATTGTAGAGGGTTTTACCTTTGAACCCTTCACATAGAATTGACTGTCGACTATTCCACAACAAAAGAAGGAAAATTTCATAAAGCTTTAGTCCACTGCGATAGAAAGCCAACAAAATTGCCTAGTACTGACTCTGTTTTAACTGATGGGAAAGTGGAATACATGGGAACATAACATTCTGTAGAAGAGAGACTATAGCACAACATTGCAGCAAGTTCACATATAGCTTCTTCAGTAGAGCAATAGAAGGATTAGGGTGCTTTAGTTCTAGGCTAAATGCTGGCAAAGCCGAGTCAACATGCTTTCAATAATGAATTCCAAAAGTCTTTCTGAAAATGAGAACTTGAGCATAATAACAGGAAGTCATGCAGATAGCCAGAACTGTCAAAGATGACTTACGGCCGATATAAAACAGCTATCAGCAGTAGGGTCATTCGTAGGTTCATATCTGTCATAAGAATCATAGAATATCTCATCCACAGGTCCGAGGAGGTCAACCCCAGGTTTTAACTCGACCTCTGGGTTGTCAGTCTCTGCTTCAGTTGTAACAAAAGCAATGTATTTCCCTTTAGCAGCGACATTATGAGTGTAGGAGCAACAGAACAGGTACCTAGACCAAAGATAACGTTCAAAAATTCAGTTACCAAAATGGCCCTGCTTTAGTCCCTTGTCACTAGTATGAACAATTGTAAATGAAATTCACAAGAATAAAAGCTATCTATGGCACATACATGTCTGATTTACGACCAAGTTGCTTCTGTGGTAGGATGACTTGAGCTGAGTGTGACTCATTGGTGTCTGGAATAGGGTGGCTCATTATACAAATAGCACGAGTAACTCGTCCAACCTTGCGCACCTGTCACACCAAAGAAATCGGAAGAAAATAAAAAAGCTCATTGGTTTTTGGTGGCAATAAGAACTGGACAAGTGATCTTAATGGACAAACATGACGAAATATTAGTTTGAGTACTACATACCTTATCAGGTAGATATGAAGGATCACAGACGACTTTCTTGCATTTAGCAGTCTCTCCTTCAGAGGAAACACCAATGGCTTTTCCAGCATCATCAAAGACTACCTGTTATTTCAGGTCCATGATCTTATTTCCAATAGCACGCGTTGACATGATGTAAGTATAAGACAATTCTTCTTTCTTTATTGGTATAAAATGCTAGGCAGCTACAAGCCTACTAGGACCTCTTGGTTTGTTTATATTATCACTCCATACATTCATAGGCCCTATGTCATTTAGACTCCTGATAGTTTGTGATGCAATGGTTCTTAAAAACCTTAAAAATGAATGGCAAAGCACATCACCTTACAGTCTGGCTTGCTAAGCATGTAGGTTCCACCATACACAGCACTTAAACGTGCAAATGCCTGGCAAGAACAACAGACAAGTTCAGATATTCTCCACCTGTCTCATTTAGAAATGAAATAATCAGATAACAGAGAGTTAACCTGAGGCAATTCTCCAAGTCCATACAGTGGATAGATATAAGGAGATCCTCCTTGAAAACGTGCCAATGAATCTGCGTATAGCTTTAAAACCAAAGACCAATATTGTTAGCTAAACTATTGAAATTGTCACCAAACCTGCAGGTTTTTCATATGATAAAACCATCCGAAAATAAGAAAGCCAAGACTTTGCTATTAAAATACATAAATGTCTACCAGAAGACAAGAACACAGCTGAATAAAAATTATTGAACCGATTCTTGCTGCAATTTTAACCACTGATTATGGAAGATTTTGACAAATCATGCAGAGATAATCATGATTCCAGATGCCATCATTGTCTTTGAATATATGAAATGGAGTTATTGTAAAATTGAAATGCTGGATAGTACTCAAAAATGGGACTGAGACTTACCCTGATTCGCTTCACAAAATCATAAGCTGGTTGATCCAAGTAACTATCATCCAGATGAAGAGCCAAGGCATGACCAATGAAATCAATAGTGTCATCTTCCAAGCCATATTTTCTACAACCAAAATCAACAGTTAATCTCATTGAAGATGATGAGGATTGATTGATGATGTAGCTGTCTCTTAAGGCCACACATGATCATTTTCTACTGTACAAGTACATAGTCAAACATAACAAAGGAGGCATGGTTCATACGAAATAAGATCTCTTGCAGTGATTTTGTTAAGATCAAGCCCTTCATGAGATTTTGGGTCGTCATCTTCGTAGTCTTGTACATAAATGAAGAACTTTCTAGCTCTTCTTTTTTCAAAAAGGCCCATTAATGGAGATTTCAAAGCTTCAACATCTGTGGCAGGCACCTTGTAGATCTGAAAGAAACCATTCTAAGTCAGGTCTTGCACACTTTCTCCAACCAACAAAACAAAGAAAGAAGTCTTCAAGAATAGGGGGGGCAATGTACCTTGCGCTTGTTGTACACATAGCTGCCATCTACTGCCTTGAAATTAAGATACTTTGTGACATCAGTGTGGATCAGAATGCGGACTAATACTTCATTGGCCATCATGAACTGCCAAGGGAAACAAAGCAATCAGATAAACGTGATAATGAAGGAAAAAGGATCATTAACATCAATTTCCTCAAGAAGACATGAAATAGTGTATGTTCTGGCATACTTGCGAACAGAGGAGCATCTCCAGGTTATTAGATCGAAGATAAGATTAACTAAATGACAGAGTTCACGAAAAACAAAGTCCAGTTGTATTGCATCAGGGTAATCAAGTGAGAGCTCAGTACAGAGCTCCTTGGATGTTCAATTCTCAACATCCTTAGTTAAACCCCACATTCCCCAATCACCATACTTCACAGGAATTTGGCTCTAGCAGGAACATCGGTCGAAATCCAATCCAATTACATAAATCCAGGTAAGCATGTCCAAAAATCATATGCCACATTTGCATAAAAGCTACTCAAGACATTCAAACAGGAAATGCGAAAAGTTGCTAGTACTCAGTATCGCACTAGGCTGAAAAGTCATCCACGTCTGATATTTGAAGCAAACTAGCTATTCTTGCCAATGTAGCTGATGAAATAGTGAAATACATAAATGTACCTTAGGTATCATGTCAACATTGTACTCCTTGCTCGCACCCAAGCTCTCTGGGGGCTTATCATCATCTCTAAAGCGCTTCCAAAGCTGTTACAAGTAGGAAAAACACAGATATAGTGATCCAAAGCTGAATACAAGTTTATTCTCAATGTAAGAGAAGAACATGCAGTGATTCATCCATGGAGAATGAAAAATCACCTGATTAAGGTTGAGGGAAGTCGAAGCCCCTCCATAGTAGTCATTCCTATCCATATGCAAAACCTGTTTCAAGGGCAAAAGTTAGAAACTACAAAATTAAGTTCATTTCACTACACTTCTGTACAAAACTCCTTCAATGAGTTCAAAAACTCAGTTCTCACGGTATCAATGCTCCTTTTTTTTTTTTTTTCGTTTGGCTGATCAAAGCATTGTCAAAAGATGATTTGGTGCTTAATCTAGATGATCATGTTAATAACAACGGCGATCGATCGTCAGGAATGATCACATCAAAATTTCGCATTTTGATTTTCTCTTGTATGACGGAAAACGTAATTCGAGAATGCAATTAAACGTTCTAATTGAATCGATACAATCGTATTGTATATGACATTGTTAAGATCGAAAATCGAAATTATTTGTAGATGAATTGAGAAGGAGACAATTGTACTTTGAGACGATCGACAGAGAGAAGACCGCTGATGATGCATTCCTTGAGGCCTGTTCCGAGCACAATTACGTCGTACTCTTCATCCATTGTTGTCTACCTTCAACTATGATCTTAATTGCTTCAATTCTACTTCGCAGAATCAAATTTTGGAGAGAGAAAGAGATTCGTAATAGAGGAAGGAAGGAGGGAGAAAGAGAGAGAAAAGGAGAGGCGGTGCGAAAATAGCGTGTTGGGCATCGACACCAAACCAATTGCCATTCAGAAGCTGTGCGTGAAATCAGCCAATCTCATGGCCTCCCTCTTCTTGAGTGCCACCAGCATCTTTCCTGTTCTTCATTCTCCACGTGTAATTCTGACACTGTGAGTGACACTCTGTGAGGAAACGAAAATTGGTTTTCGAAGTGTTTGGTTGAGAAAAAAAAAATAATTTTTTAATTTTTCGTTGTTTCGTATAATAAAAAATAAAAAATTATTTTTTAAGGAAAATAATTTTTCTCCTTAATAGAAGAAAATGAATTCTTTTTTGAGAAGATAGTAAGTTAATTTTCTTCCTTCAACTGTTTGACAATACAATTAGTTAAAATCTAGGTGTAAAATTTGATTTCAATTGTTTTCATTGAAACTTGATTGTCTCATGGAAGAGATTAGAATAAATTTCATTCTAGATTTTGAGCTCAAATTTCCTTCATTTGGTTAACATTTATCTCCATCACGACAATTTAATCGGTACTTTTTGCCACTAAAACAATTCAGTTGACTCGTCAGTAAAACAATTTCAAAAATTCGAATCAAAGCTGGTTCATTAGATAGAAAATATTTAAATAAGCTCAAATTCAAATTTTGAGCTTGGCATTCTTTCATTGGTCAACTTTTTTTTTTTACTACAACAATTCAATTGATATTTTTGCCTTTTAAATAATGCAGTCAATACTTTTCACCACTAGAGTAATTTCAACATTTTGCATCGAAACTTGATCATTGAATAAGAAATATTAAAATATACACAAATATATATTTTGAGCATGAATATTGTTCTCCACCACGACAATTCAATCGACATTTTTTCCAACCTAAACAATTTAGTTGATTTGTTCATTACTAGAACAATTTCAACTGTTTTCACATTGAAATTTGATTATCCCGTAGAAAATATTTATAAAAGCTCAAACATGGAATTTAAGCTCAACATTCATTCATTTGATCAACATTTATCTTTGCTACGACTTTGCAATTGATATTTTTTGTCACTTAAACAATTTAGTTGACTTTTTTCTTTTTTATGAAAAATAATTTATCTTGTACCATAAAAATGTGACATAAAAATTAATTTTCTTTCAAAAAGTATTTTCCATAAAAATGATTTTTCAAAAAATATTTTTCATCCAACCAAATGCGACCTTAACAAAGGAATGATCGAAGGACACCCACACCCCAAGCCAAGTTTCCAATTGTTGATTGAAATCCACGGCCATTGTATCTAAATCAGAGCACGACTTACTTTATTTTATGGCAGGTTAATTGATAAAGTCGGTCGCCTTAATTCCTACTAAGTTGCGAGCGCAAGTAATAATTAAAAAAAAATGATAAAGTCGATTACAGTGTTTTTGCGGCATGTACTCGGGCCATGAGTTACGTCAGTCACATAGACTTTTATGGATTATAAAGTGCTGATTGAGATTATCCAAAATTTCATAAGGTGAGGATGTGGGGGGATCCTCTTGAGCCAGTGTTAAAGAGTTTTGAATGATGGCGTTAAGATTTGAATATTTATGGGGATATACTGGGCAACCCAAACCTCAGGCATAGGGGGAGTATATCGCTAGGAAATATAAATTCGTGAGAGCGAGGGTAACTGCTACACAAACTAGATGAGAGTGACAGGTATTTTGTTTGAGTGTACCTAGTTGTAATCAATCTTCTTTAATGTAGTGGATGTGCTGGTTATTGCGGGGCATGGTGTTTCTTCATAGGGTGTGTTTGGTAGGGAGTAAAACCATTTTTCTGGAAAATAATTTTTCTATTTTACATTGTTTGATAAAAAGTGGAGGAGAAAATCATTTTCAGGGAAAAATAACTTTACCTCCTAAGAAGGAAAATATTTTTTCGTAAAAATGGCCGTAAAATCATAATAACTCTGCTTTTATTCGACTTCAGGAAAGCTTCAGCAACGTTTGAAAGCCTTTCTCCCTCTCTTGAATTTGGAAGTTTTGGCTCTCGCCATTGTTAGAAGCCGGTTGAAGCACTCTCGCCGCTGTATTCGAGTCTCAGTCCAAGCACTCTTACTACTGTATTCAGATTCAATTTTTCAGATAAATTTTTAGATCTAGGGTTTCAATTTCTCTGAATTCGGCTGAAATTTTCTTGAATTTGGAAGTTTTGGCTCTCGCCATTAATGGCTTTTCTTTGTTGACAGGACTGAAAATTACCATTTTTTCCATGCTACAACAAGTGTTAACTTCTCTCACTGAGATACATGTTATCGGCTGTTTCTTATTATTGGACCTTTTTTAAAGCCATATATTATGCAAAATTTGGTACCTTCTGATTTGCTGTTTCTTAGTTTTGGGAATTGGCTTCACTGTAATGGGCTTACATTAGCCTACATGATTTTTCAGGGGGAATGACTGAATGGCTATCTTTAGTGGTTCATCAAGCTAAGCAGAGGAGGTCTCTTGTTTCCATTTGGGAGGGGGGCATTGCTGGCTCAGGTGAAGGAATAGTTTCTATGCATAAAATGGGCTTCACCTTTGTGACTCATGGTTCTGTCATGAACTGAGCATGCTACAGTGAACTTGTTTGTAGCAACTTATGTATTTTTCAGAAGGTTATTTTACTTATTATAGGCTTATATGTTGCAGTGAATCCATTGCAATATGTTGCAGTTCTTCTCGTTCTTTTATTACTTCATTCTTGGGGCTTTGGGTTGGACTTAATTTTCCTGTGACTTGCTTTGCACAGCATTAATAGAAGCTATATTATTTTATCCTCCTCAAATTATGTAAGCCCATTCTAGTGAAGCCCATTACTGACTTGCTTGCTCAGTATGCTATGTTTATATTATTGTTTGAAGTAGGACAAGGGCTGCTTGTGTGGGACATTATTGTTTGAAGTGGGACAAAGGCTGGTGGACATTATTGTTTGACGTAGGACAGTATGCTATGTTCAGATTTGCTTGTTCAGTGTCAGTTGCTTGTTTTGATCAGTTGTTGTTTCTTTTAACAGGTGAATCTAACTCATGAGAAGTATCTTAACAAGAAAATTATGACTTTGTGACTGTTTGATGACTTTGTGAGCACTGTTTGATGACTAAATTAACCGTTTATCTATTAGCTTAACCTATTAGTATCAAACACTTGAGAATTATGGTATTGGAAAATAGTTTTTTATTCTACCAAACAACAGAAAATGATTTTCCGAGCAAATAATTTTTCATTCTACCAAACAGCAGAAAATGTAAGTGGAAAATTACTTTCCTTGGAAAATAATTTTCCGGAAAAATAATTTTTCCCCTTATCAAACACACCCCTAATGTGAAGGGATTTTTCACGTTAAATTTGCAGTACACATTCTTTTATGCTATGCTTGTGTTTGTATGTATGTTGGCCATGTTCCTAGTACGATGCATCCCTAGCAAGTATTTTCAAACCTCGGTTTGAGATCGTAATGATTAGTCAATGAGCCTAACGTGAAGCATTGCTAAACTATGTAAAATAATCTGAACTATACATGGCATCATCAAATGTAAAATGATAAAATTTCTTACTAGAAGGCACATAATTAAGAAGTATGTTCTCTTGACTTACAAAATACTTTATGGTGGATTTTAAAAAAAAAACAGTATGACTGAATAGTGGAACGATATTACTTCTTATAAACTATTTAAACTTAACTTTTTATCCATAACTTTTTTACTACTATACACAATCACATGCTATAATACATTTTTGTGGATATGATTGATTCAATTGGAGTGTCATTTGTACTAGTTGGTATAACCAATGGCTACTTTACATTTGATAATGAATTGGGACTATTGAAAATTGGTGATGTTTAGATCATATAGCATATTAATTTATGTTGAAGCAAGAAATATCTTCCCACACGACGCTTATCATCATCCTTGTTGCATGCAACCCCTGTCCAGCATACACTAATTCTTCAATCCATTTGCATGTTGCACACCCATGCAAATATTTATGTGTCATACAAAATTAAGAAATGCACAATACATAACTGTATGTACATTTGCACGTTGGCTGCAATTTTTTTATATTGATATTATGATATACAAAGCGCAAATGAATTGTACGTTGGCCACATATTATGCAAAAGGTATAGCTTTGATCATTTTTTTATATTGATGTCACACAGTTCCACTATGCAAGGAGTTGATTAACAGGACGAACTGTGAAATTAAGGTCTCACACTGGCATTCGAAAGCAAATTAGGTAGCAGTTTTTTATCAATGTCAGTTCTTGTGTACTCTGCTTTGTATTATTTCTAGTTCTCCTCGGAATAAACCTGTGAATGTTACTTACAATAGTAAAAAGAAACAATGTGACCCAAACCAATTAAGAAATAATTAAAAAAATAATCAAGTTGGCCCCTAAATAATAGTAGTTAGCAACATAATAGGCTAAATTTTGAATCAAATCAAATTATTTGCAAGACGATTCTCATTTTGGCAATTTGAAGAGAAAAGATCGAAAAGAACATTTGGGATTATTTTCTTTTCTCAAATGAATCCAAACTTGAAGGCCTCACTATACTGCATAAAGTTGGGCATGTGTTGAGTTTTGATTCCCAAACTTTATTTGAACTTGGAAAAGGAAATGAAAGAGAAGAACAAACAATGGGGACACTTGACAAAGTGAAATTGTGAAATATCACGTTTGCATGCTTTATAATGCTTATGCATGGTCCATATATAGGGTGGAAAGGGAAATGTAACAGATACCCCCACTTGAGTGTGACTATTCAAAACAAATCTAAAGTGTGTAGTCCAATAACTTACCCAAAACTTTCTTTTTTTTTTTTTTTCGGTTATGGACTCATTATTTTTGTTAAAAAAATTTGTATAAAAATATGTATGACTGAAATAAAAAGAAAACAGACGTGAACGTGAGCTTAAATATTAATGTTAGTAGGTGATGGCCCCTGATTTATATTTGAGTCCCTCCTAAAGTAAATAATAGAAATGTTGTAAAAGAATCCTGTACGAAAACTTTATATAATAGTTTTCATGGATCTGTATTTTAACGATATCAATTATTTTAACGATATTTCTAGCAACAATATTGATTTGTCAATATATTGCCGGGATGATTTACATATTCAAAGTTGAAACCCCACATGTTTGTACAACACTCAACAATCTAATGCATCAATACAAATTGTGGTTAACATATCAGGCCATTAGCATAATAAAATCGGCACATTGTATTTGTCATTTTACTACACCAATTTTCCTTTTTTCCCCCCCTTGAATCAAACGTGAAACCACAAATTATCAAGGAGTTGTCAAATATCATAACTCATAAGCTTATCAAGATGGCGCAGAACCAGGGAGCAGGTAATGACTAATGACTGCAGTGAAACGATGCGTTCGGAATGGGTTGTCTTTTCTCTGTTATTGCAATCTTGTTTGATTGTATCTGATCGGCAAGGACAGACACGGCATTTGGCAAGTTAGCGTGATATTTGGAGTTTTGGATACTCTATGTTATTAGAGTTAAGTTACTAAGCTTTTCCATCAGAAATTTTCTCTATTTACAAGATTCGAACTCAAGATCTTACTTAAAGAAAACAAGCATTAAATCACTTGAGTTAAATCACATTGATGGCATTGAACATTTTGTATGTCGTTGTCACATGTTTAGGTGAAGAGGACACCACATAAATCATATGCCCTTTTCTTGCAAAGAAAAGAAGGCTGCAAAGGTAAAAAGTTCTCCCATTTCAAGTGTAAAAAGTGGTTAGAGTTTTGCATGCCAAGCGTTGTCTTTGTCGAGGTATGAAAGTGAGTATTTTCCTACATTGATAAAATTTAAATAAACACTTACATATGATTTTAATAAACATGTCAATTGATTATCCTCAAGTTGGATTATGTTAATTTAGCACCATGGAAATGATATTCCTATTAACAGTTATAGTCATCAATTCTTAAATTAAATCATAACTTACATTCGTAGAATTTTAAATCCATATTAAATTGCATCAGTGTCTAAATTTATTCTTAACTTTATATATGCTTATTTCTAATCTAAGTCACTTATTTTATAACACAATAATTACGAAGAAAATGGCATAAATTGAATTTAATATAATCATTAAGATTTGAAATCTAGATAGAATTAATATTTTAAATATTAGGATTGATTAAAAAGTAAATCGAGATATTTTTTATTTACTATTTGAACATGGACCGGTTCTTTTCGTGGGTAAATTTCAAAATATCAACCGCAATCCACTTTGATCCACTTCAACCTACTTCCATTATTTTAACCAAGTTCAATTTATCACGTAAAAAAATTCAACCTACTTCAACCTACTTCTATCCACATCAACCTATTTCAACTACTTTACTATTTTACCTACCCCAATTTATCCATGAAAAAGCACGCCGTATGAATCAACTAACGTTTTAACGTTTTAATCATCAGGATCAGTCCAAACATAAATTGGAATAATTTTTCTCAATATTTTAACAAATTTTTCTAAAATATCTATAAGGACATTTGATAAAGGACCTATTCGTTTTCAGATTTTGCACCTGCTACCAGTTCCAATCTGCTCGAAACTGCTCCAATCTGCTCAAATTTTCTATCTGCTAGTCAAATCTACTTCAACCTGCTCCAACCTATTCAAACCTGTTTCAAACTGTTCTAGCCTGCTCTAACCCGCTCCTACCTGCTCCAATCTCATCGAGAGAACGTTTGAAGTATTAAAGAACACTTGGAAGATCTTAAATGATAGAATACCTCAAGCGAGTAGAAAGCGACAAATTGATATAATTATATCATGTTGCGCATTGCACAACTTCATCTAAATGCATAAAAAAGAGATACCAATTTTACCGAGGCTAGCAAACATTACAACCATCCCCAACATAGAGTTGTGTGATGTGCGAAACGAGCAAGTAAGGAATGAATGTAGAGATGCAATAACTAATATGATTTCAGCGTCGAGAAATAATAATCACAATATATGCTAATTTTAGTTATAAAGAAATGCATATGGTTATCATAGACTATCGTTTAGTAATGTATTACGATGACGTTTGACTTTTCTGTTACATTATTTTTCTAAATCTATTATACAGTAATTGTTACAAAAATGTGATGTATTCAACATAAATTATCATCGATAATCATAACATTAGAAGAATCACAACAAAAATGTTCCAAGCTGCTTTCAATCTATTCCAACCTGCATTTATCTGCTCCAATTTACTCCTACCTACTCCTATCCGCTTCTACCTGTTAACTATTAGTTAAATATGCTCTAGAGTCTAAACTATTTCTATCCACTCTTATCTATTTCAATCTACTAGCAGCCCTTTCAAAATACTAAAAAGAAATAGGTCCAAAATTGAAACGGCGAAGTTTTCCAGAGTGTGACGTTGAACATTGTGTCCGGCTCACGTGTTTAGGTGAAGAGGACACTATAAATTACATGCCCCATTTCTCCCAAAAAAAATTAAAAAAAGGCCTGAAAAGGTAAAAAGTCCTCCCGATCTCAAGAGTTAAAAGTAGTTTAACTTTTGCACTCCAAACGCTGCCTTATTCTCTCTCTTTCCACTGTGACCTAATTGGATTTGTAAGCATAGGTCTAAACGCTAGGTTGCAGGGCACGTAGGTCAAAATTTTGTATTGAGAATTGAAATTTGATTTGATTGATTGATTAATTGATCTTGCAGTAGTAAAATTTCAAAAAAGCAATAATACAATAATAATTTAGAAATTATGAAGATGGGGTTGGATTTGATGCCCGAGTTGAGAACAAAATGTCAAACACTAGCCTTCTCAATTATTTTTATGTGTTGGAGTTGCGGTGTTCCCCCCTTTGGCCCTCGTTCTCAAGTCTTTGCCTTTGTCCTCTCATGCCATGTCCTTTTTACATCCTAGATGCACTTATCAAAGTGCATATAATTGTCCAAAAATAGATTATAATAGAATGTCGATATATATATATATATATATATATATATATATATATATATATATATATATATATATATATATATATAAAACATAAGAGTCCCTTTAAACATCGGGTTTAGAGTAAATATAATAACTTTTGTCTTTACATATAGAAAAAGTTAGCACAATCAGACCTTAAATGAACTGAGATTCTATGTGATTGAAGGGAGAATACTATCTTACACAGCCCACGCATCCTATGATCGAAAAATATTTCAGCAAATTCTCCATCAATGATAACTATTTAACAACTCCATAAAAATCTTTTCTACCTTGGATCATTAACTGGTTAGTCAATAGAAGCTCATTTTAAGGAGAAAATTAATTTTAATCGAATACAATACAACTTTTTTTAACAAATAAAAATAAAAATTTAGTATTTTCTAAAAAATGTTAGATTTTTTTCCCATTTTATCCAATACAACACAATTGGCTCTCTTTCTGTAAAATTTATTTTATTTTATATTTTTTCTTTTCTCGGTTTTCTCCTTCATGCCCTAGGCGCCTCTTTTGTTTGCTTCAGCAGCACGCCTCCTTCAACCCTAGCCGCCAGCATCTCAACTACAAATTTAAGTTGACGATTGAAGATTCAGGACTAGGTTTACACTCCAACACATTCTCTCATGTAAATACCCTTTGATCTTGAAGCGTAGATGTTACAAATACTCTCCCTACTTTGCACAATAAATAAGTATGGAGGTTATTGGGATTTAGACTCGAGATACCTCGCTCGAAAGACTCTGATACCATGTTCATAAATCATTTTAATCACAAATTTAAGCTGATGATTAAAGACCAACAATAAATTTATACTCTAATAATTCTATTAATTGATTTGATGTCTCGCTATGTTGAAGAAATATACTTATATATACGCCAATACTTTTGCACTTTTTTCAACCATAAATTAAGTGTTCTATTTACGATAGGTTAATTAACTAAAGCATGTGGAGGACAGAGAGAAAAATAGGGAGGTTGAACAAACCTAACATGGTTTGTTTGAAAATGGTATTAGCAAGGCAAATAAGAGACGATAATATTTCTTTTTTTTTTCTTCCCTTTTTCCCCTAGACTTGAAGATTAGTTACCTGAAGTCTGTTTTTCTCTTGTACAAAATTGGGCTTTGTCCGTTGTCGCCCCAACCCCAATGCTACTGCGGTCAAGTCAACATTTGAGGCAAGATAAACTCGCTTTCTCTCTCCACCATATTTACCCTCTACTATTTCTCATAACATACGTACGTAATTTAAAATTAACAATAACAATAATACTAATAATAGTTTATACTGGGTTCCACCTGATTAATTTTTTTAGAGCGTACATATTTTGCTTTGATAGAATATTTATGAAAAACTCACAGAAAATGAATTTAATCAAAAGTTACTGTCATTAAAAATGAGAAGCTTAGCATTCAATCCAAAAAAAAACGGGTGAAAAACCTTTTCCATCCTTAACTTGCCTAGGACCTAAACCATATTAAGGAGCTAAACAAGTGTTACATTCGTTTGTAACTAAAATTTGTAGCTAACACAGGTTTATTCAAATAATTCAACATTTGATTTTCTTTAAATAAGATTTCCAATTTGAATCGTATATGAATTAAAAAAGCCTTATCAGATATTCACATTTGAAGGTGTTTGACAAATAACTTTTTGAAGAGTTTTTTTTGGTCAAAAATAGTTTTTTGACCAAGATTAACTGTTTGACCAAGTAAAAAAGTTAATTTGTGTGTTTGGTGAAAGGACTTTTTACAATAGCTTTTTGGGTCTAAAAAGTTAATTTGAAAAAGTTAAGTCCATGAGCTGTTTGGAATAACTTTTTGAAAAATTAACTTTTTGTCTCACAACTTTATCAGAAATAATTAATTTTACCAAATAATTTTTCAACAAATATCTAATTCAAACAGCTAATACAAAATGCTAACTCAACCAACTAATAAATAACAGCTAATACAAACAACTAACAGCTAATAGTTATTGACTAAACAAAGTCATAGATCGATAATAACTCAACTCTGGCTAATAAAAGTATACAAAACAAAATTGCAACTTTTAATATGCCTCGCTAGTAATAGTGTGATACTAGTAGAAACAGATGAAAAAAACTAGGATAATTTAAATGATTTAAACACACGACTCTCTGCAGTTTTCCAAAATCAGTAACTCACCAATTCTTTGAGGACACAAGTGTCAGCAATTTGTCTCTGTCAAGGAAAATGCACTGTTTCATGTAATGCAGGGATTGGAAATTGTTGAATGAAGAAGGAAAGAGTGGCCGGACAGGGGAGTCGGAGAGGTGTTATGCATTTGTGGCATTGTGTGAAAATTTGTACTACAAGTTAATAAATATAATTTTGTCACTATATGTGGTATTCCTTGTTCAAATGGCCTGTGAGCATTAACTGTCTCTGTAAGAAAATTCATTAAATCCATCCAAAGGGGATCATAAATAACCTAACTTTGTTGGAAACTGCTCTGCTGTGGACTCTCTCTTTCGGCATTTATGTTATACATATATATGGCTATAGAGTTGGGAAAGGTGACCCAACATAATAATTCGATCCCAACTCGACCCGATTCGAAGCGAGCCGATTGTACCTCAAAGTTGATACGATTTGACAGCTCAGCTTAAAAACCTATTAGTTCTCAATTTTAAGTAAATCTAAGCTATTTTTAATACCAACATGAATTGATCCGTTTATTAAATAGATCGATCCGATTCGACCCGTTTTCCAACCCTATATGGTTATGGTGCCCCTCAAAAAAAAAAAAAGAATTAAAAAAGAAAAAGAATAGAAAAATATAAAATAAAACTGAGATTTCTGAACACTCTCTCCCTCTAGTCTTGTGGGCATGGAAAGTGGTTGGAGATGGAGGAGTTTGAGTTTTATTTTCTGATATTATTTTTTAGTCATTAGAAATACAAGTCTAAACTCAAAAAGCTTGAAGGGAGAATGGTTGTTATAGCCAATGGAAAGTAAAAAGAAACCTAGGTTTTGACATTCACTCTTCTTGTGCTTTATTTATGGTGATAATTTGTTAATAGTATTTTTAAAAATGATTACATATATTGATCCTTTCATATTATGTTGAAATAATAAAAATATCAAAATTAAAAAATATTTTACCTCGAGAAAAAATTTTTCTGATCAATCATTGAAATTATGGTGAAAAATAAAGGAACATCTCTTGTAAACACTCTATCCGTTTACATTTGACCACAACCTCACTATTCACAAGCATCTCAACCTTTGCCTTTAACCCAATTGTGGGTTGATGAGATCTAACCATTTTAGGATTAGATAGTAGTCGTTAATCCTACGAAAGAAGTTTTTGGTTACGATGTATCCAATTGTGAGGGCCTGATAACTCTTGCCTCGGCATTTGTGTGATAATGATGTGGTACTACTAACAATTATTCTCCGCAAATATTCGAAAGCTTTTAAAAAATAAACGCAAAATTATTGATCGTGACAAATGATTTTATTTTTTTTGTGGGGGAAAGGATAAACATCTAGTGTCAATTGTTGATGACCTGATAGCTCTTGATTTTTTTATTTACGAGTTATTTTGATATGACATTAATTGTAATTATTCGTCGTAAACTTAAATATTTTTAAAAATCAAAGCAAAATTTGTTAATTTCAATAAATGAATCTACTTTTACTATGATCTTATTTGGTGTAATTATTGATCTTGAATTTTTTTTTCTTTTTGAAAAAGATTAGCATCCAATTTTTTTTTTAAAAAAAAGGGTGAAGGAAGAAAAAAAATGGAAACAGTTACCGAGTAGGGGAGGACAGAGCACGAGAGGACAAGACACAAAGAGAGGGGGGAGGGGGGGAGAGAGAGAGAGAGAGAAGGGAGCAATGGCAGTGCGGGTGGTCGAGGAGGACCTTTCAACTTCAAGGCTCAAGCCCCCCCTCCCCCCTCTTTCCTCATTTTGCGACGTTAGCATTTGACATTTTGCTTTCAACCCTCCCTCGGCATCATCAGCCCTGCCCTTTGCTCAGCTTTTCCCATGTTTTTTTGGCTTTTTCTTTGACTCCCTCTATAACTCTATTCACGTCGAGCCTTGTAAAAATTTAACATAATTTATTTTATTTTATTTTATTTTTTTAGGTTTATCGCTCTCTGTTCTTGACCTATGTGCATTTTTTATTTTCTTTGGGTTTGGGACTTGTGAACTTTTTGCACATTTTCTCACAAAAATTTATCTTGTCTTTTTCATTTTCAACGTTCCTTCTTACTCTCTCTCTCTCTCTCTCTCGCATCTTAGACAGACGACCTTTTTTAAGAATTTATTCAACAAGTTAGAAGAAACCGTTGTTTAAGTAGAACCACCCTGTTTGGATGCCAAAGGAAATACCAGTCAAGAAAAATCACGACAATCACAACACATCCATTTCTTTTACATCTCATCCTCATCCTCATCCTCATCTTCCTCATCTCTACCCATCTCCCTCTTTCTGTATGGCTGCTTCTTCTACTTTGTTCCCTGACCCTAACAATACTAGTTTAGTCCTCCCTTATTATTATTATCCTCCTCCTTCCTCCTCTTACTATAATGTTAACCCTTACCTTCCTCTTCCTAACACTACTATTCCTCCTGCTCCTTCAACAACCTCTCCGGTCTTCTCCTCGGCTGCCTGCTCGGAGTTGAATACTGATTGTCATCCTCAACTGCCCATGTCTAACCTCCCCGGAAAGATGGTTCGGAAGCGGACCGCTGCTGAAATGGAGCAGCGCTCCGCTCCGATTGCGGGTGATTACCCGCCAACTCATCAGCGGGTAATCACCCGCCACAATGAGCCGGCCTCATCGGTGTCTTTCATTGATTCTTCCCTCTCACCACTCCACCTCTTCAACGGCTCCAATACGACGGCCCCATTAGCCCCCGACCGTCCTAATGATCCGGGTCTGAGTCAAGGTCCGGATCTGCCTCTTGTGTGCGGATTCTCCGGACTCCCTTTATTCCCACCGGTGGAGAGAAGACCTTCCCTCCCCGCCACCACCACTGCCGCCGCGGCGATCGCGGTGGCTCCTGTGGAGGAGGATGATCCGACGTGGATGGATAGCATCATAAAAGAGCTGATTCAAAGCTCAAACTCGATCTCAATCCCACAGTTGATTCAGAACGTTAGAGATATCATCTACCCATGTAATCCTAATCTGGGGTCCGCCATTGAGTTCCGCCTCCGCTCGCTCGCCGCCGACCCCCTCATTGCTCCGCCGCCACTTCCGTCCTTCCACCACCACCACCACCACCACCTCAATCAACAAATCACTCTTCCTCGAATCAGCAACACTAACAACAACAATCCTGTGAGCGTGTACGCCAACAAAGGACCCGGATACTTCAATTTGGGTCCGGCTCCGGCTCAGGGTCCGATTAACATCGACCACGCTAACCTTTCCTTCCCTCCTGATTCCACCGCCTGTTGGGGTGTCAGTATCACATCGCCAACGTCCGCCGCCGTTGCCGGCTCCGGCGGAAGCGGCAGTAGTAGTGGTAAATCAAACCCTAACCCTAATCCCAACCCGAACCCAAACCCAAACCCGAACAACAAAGCTCAGGATGTTCAACTCCAAACTCCACAACAACAGCAACAGCAACAGCAACGGCAACAAATCCCCGTGGATAAGGAGCAAGAGCCGGCGGCTCCACCGGCGGCGGAAGCATCGCCACCATCTCCAAGAGCGGCGCCACCACCGCCGGCGGCAGTGAAAGCAAGAGAAAGAGAGGAGATGCGACAAAGAAAGCGCGACGAAGAGGGTCTCCATCTCCTAACCCTCCTACTGCAATGCGCAGAAGCAGTATCCGGCGACAAATACGAAGAAGCGAACAAGATGCTTCTAGAAATCTCGGAGTGGGCCACCCCCTTCGGCACCTCCGCCCAACGCGTCGCCGCGTACTTCTCGGAAGCCATGTCAGCCCGTCTCGTATCCTCCTGCCTCGGCATCTACGCCGCCCTCCCCACCGTCCCACACTACGTCAAGCTCCTCTCCGCCTTCCAAGTCTTCAATGGCATCAGCCCATTCGTCAAATTCTCTCACTTCACTGCAAACCAAGCAATCCAAGAGGCCTTCCAGAGGGAAGACAGGGTCCACATCATCGACCTCGATATCATGCAGGGGCTCCAGTGGCCTGGGCTGTTCCACATCCTCGCGTCCCGGCCAGGTGGGCCTCCCTTCGTAAGGCTCACCGGTCTCGGGACCTCCATGGAGGCGCTCGAGGCCACCGGAAAAAGGCTCTCCGACTTCGCCGAGAAGTTGGGGTTGCCCTTTGAGTTTATACCCGTGGCGGAGAAGATTGGAAATTTGGACTTGGAAAGGCTGCATGTTAGTAAAAGGGAAGCTCTTGCTGTGCATTGGTTGCAGCACTCTTTGTATGATGTTACTGGCTCTGATACTAATACACTTGGCCTTCTTCAAAGGTAAATCTTTATGTAATCACTTGATATATATGCTTAATTTTCTTTAAAAAAAATTATAGAGTTTTGCTTTTGCATTATTGCATGAAACCTAGCTAGCTAAAAGGTAAAAAGTTTGCCTTGGCTTATGTTAGTGTACTAGAGATATAGCTATAGAGAACTGTTTACTGTTTAATCATTTGCTTAGTACATCAAATTTAAGTTTTCCATTTGTATCGGGTTTCAAAAGATTTAGATGTACTCAGTTTTATACTTAAAATCTTAATGCTTAAACGTTATATGTACTGTTTTGAGTTGATAATAGAAATTATGTTATGAAATTTGTTAGGTAGTGAATGGTTTTTCTAACACGGTCCAAAGGCAAGCAGTCTTCTAGGTTCTATAATTGTTTGAGTTGGTAATTGAAACTATATATGTTATGAAATCTTGTAGGTAATGAACAGTTTTCCTAGTAGGGTCCAAAGGCATAAGAGTCTTGGTTTCTGATATGTAGGACTGTAGGGTTATGATAAAGGATACTGGTTAATAGTTGACTAGTAATGTCAGTCTATAAGCCATTGAGGCCCAAGTTTGCTGCAATTTTGGCAGAGCTCGGTTGCCCTCCTTATATGGACGAATACAAATGTATATTCATGTATGTACTTGAATATTTTGCTCTGAGTATGTTACTGAAGAGTACTTTTTAGAAGTAGCAAAAAAAACCCCCAAAAAAGGGAAGAAAAAAAATGAGAGAGAAAAGAAAACGAAGGAGTACATTTTGGATAACGCATCTCATATACCTGAGAGTATGTACTATCATTTACTAAATATATGTATTTTTTCAACGTATATTTGTCATATAGATAAATTTTAATATGTGGCGCTGATGTGTCTTATGAGAGTATATGCTCATATGAGTATGATATATGCTCTGTGCATTTTGCCGTATGAGGTTATGGAAGTGCCAATTAAAACAAATGTATTGGATAATAATTAGTACTGTCATACGTTCAACAATGATAATAATGAAGTCCTCAAGTTTGCTTGGGAAAGAGGGGATCTTACCTAGTGGATGGGGAATTGCTACTTCTGGATTGGATATTGATATCATGTGCAGCTGTGATGAATTTAATTCATAATGGTGGTATTCAATTCTCTGTGGGAATCAACTTCATTTTGTTCTGGCTGGTCTTGAGTAGATAACATTTTCATTATGAGGCTCACCTAGCAAAACTTCTATGATGTGTTTGACATTTGCCTTCAGATTTCTTTTACCATATTAATCTCAGTACCGTCGTCGAACGAAAATGGGTGAAAATGGATTTTGAACTGTTCAAATGTCATAGAGAGCACCTTTTAAGGAGATATGAGTGCATCAATGAAGAGCTAAATCAATGCAAATGTTTTCAGGTTGGCGCCAAAAGTGGTGACGGTGGTGGAGCAAGACCTAAGCCGAACAGGCTCTTTCCTGGGAAGGTTTGTAGAGGCGATCCACTACTATTCAGCCCTATTCGACTCCTTAGGAGCGAGCTATGGGGAGGACAGTGAGGAGAGGCATGTGGTTGAGCAACAGCTCCTTTCTAGGGAGATTCGAAACATTCTGGCCGTTGGTGGGCCCTCAAGGACCGGGGAGCCCAAGTTTGCGAGCTGGAGGGAGCAGCTACAACAGTCCGGCTTTAGGGGAATCTCATTGGCAGGCAACGCCGCTGCCCAGGCCACCTTGCTCCTCGGCATGTTCCCTTCTGATGGGTATACTTTAGTCGAGGACAGCGGTACACTTAAGCTCGGGTGGAAGGACTTGTGCCTCCTCACTGCTTCGGCCTGGAGGCCTTCCCATGCTCACACTATGAGCACCGTCTGTACTCGGAGCCAATAGCCCTCCTCACCTCAAAGGAATTGGGCATCAGACAGAGCCTCCACGCGCTGCTTGGATTGGTGTTAGCCATTGGTTCATGGTTCACGGTTCATGGTCCATGGTGTTTGAAAAATGAAACATGCTAAGGTGGGACCAAAGTTGGCCAACTTTGTTGTGTTATACAAGTATGCAATGTGTGGAGGTCAGAGATGGCTAGGGCTAACGGAGGATATGGTCTTTCTGTTTTGCAGGGTCTTTTCTGGATCTCTGCATAACTTTTTTTTTTGATATTTAGATGCAGACTTATGGCTTATCAGGGTAGTTCACTGACATTGAATGTATGATGCTTTTTGATCTTCAACTTCGGACTTAGGCTTAATAAACATTTCATTGTGTATAGTTTTTCCAAGCATTTTTTTCCAGCTTTGAATACTTTATCTTTAATTAAATGCTAGCTACTTTGTTAATTATGGCACTCTTTTACTACTTTTTTTTCTATGCCCACTGATGTGACAGTCAAGGAATCCTCTGGACTAATTTTCCCCCCCCAAAAAAACCCAAGAGTTGTCAATGGCATGTCGAGTTGATGTCATCATTCCAACAATGGCCCAAGGCAAATAGAGATTCATCGCATTTTGTACTAAATCGAACGAGACCTTCAGGAAACACGAACGTGTCTCCCTCATAATTGTGCGGTGAAAAACTTCACGTTATTAATTAATTAATTAAACAAATTTTGAAATTCTATTTCATCCTTAGAAAATTTAATAAAAATAAAATATTAACAAAATATGGAAAAAAAAGTAGAAAAAAATAAATTTTTTCTCTTGTTTAGATCGAAGAAAAAATACAATAATTTGAATGAGAAATTTAAATGTTGATGAATTATTTGAAGCATGTTGATGTCATCAAAATAATGTGAAGTTGGAAGAGATTGAGAATTTTTCTCAAACTTTCCTCACAATTTTATGAGCAAAATTTCATCATTTGTTTCTAACAATTTTTTCACCTCACTTTCCTCCATATTTTTTTCTTTGTAATTTTCTCTAAACCAAATACGAGAAAAAAAGTAACTTTCTCAAATTTTTTTATTTCTATCAAATTTTTCAAGGTTCAAATGGAGCCTTATAGTTTCTTACGATTCGAGAACATAGGTCCAAAGGATCCTATCGATGGTTATGATATCATTGGCATCATGTATTGGGGAGGATTCATGGAGATAAGCTGCACATTTCTACACCAGGAAACCTGTTGGCCACAGCATTGAATTCATGACGTGTTATGGGAGGCGTCCAAACAACCAACAAAGGAGAGGTATATATGCTTACTTGGATAGTCATTAGGTTGTTACAAAGCGCAAATTAATGTGCACCTTTAGAAGTATCACTGACTTGACTGCAGAGATCTTGCAGGTAAGTGGGATTAACTAATTATAGCATACGCTACAAGGAAGCAGATGATAGAAGAACACGACGCTCTCTGTAGACTGCCGGATGTCACATTATGATGGCTCAGGGATGCCATTCTTTAGCTAAATACGCTCAGATACTAAGGCCAATTGAGAACGTCAATTAATTCAACTGCTAAAGTCTTACAAGCTGTTGATAGAGAGTTGAGATTAAAACTTACCTACACCAATCTTTACGCCTTATTTGATAAAAAAAGGAAAAAAGTGTACCATATGCCAATTCTACATGGATAGTAAGCGTAGTTGAGGGTCCTTTTTTTGCCTTTCTTTTTTTGCTTTTTTGGGGGTTTTGGCTCGGGGGGAGGGGTTGAGCGTGCACTTGTTTGGTTATTGCTATCATAAAAATTATGACCTTATGTAATTGGATGAAAAACTATTCATCAATCATCGCGCTAATATGCTTAAGGTAATAAAGTTGTTACTGACAACTCAGAACCAGTGCTATAAATATCGGACTGTATCGTCCGATATCGATCGAAGTATACTATACCGGTTAAGAAACAGTACAAGCTGTTCTTCGGTATTGTACCAGTCAAATACCGGTCAATATTACTTTGTATCGTCAAATACCGAGCGGTACCAACATTTTCGGTCAAATACCGCCTGGTACACTAAAATTTCAAATTTTTTGTACTTTAACTTTTTAAATTTTTTGAAATTAAAAACAGCACGAGTCCTGTACAACGGTATATAAATTGGATATATCTCGTTCCAATGAAAAAACGGTACGATGATCGGTACGATATTTATAACTTTGCTCAGAACACAACTCTATCTAATTCGTACAGTCTGAATGGCAAGAGGAGATCTTCGATATTGACATTTTCCTGTCTTATTACAACACATAATTTGTGCAAATCTTGACGATTAATCAACTGGTCTTTTGTTCTTTGTTAACAAGTCTTCCAATACAAGTGGTTCTTTCTCAGCTTTTCCAGACCACTTCATGATTTTTGGGATCTGAAAATTGACAATTCAAGATGATTATTGTCTTATTTTCCAGTAAAAACATACCATACCACTGCTTCCTAGCTATGCAAGGGTTCTTCTTAAGGCATGCAAAGATGGAAGGAGGGGCATAAACTTAAAGAGAGAGCAAACTCATTTTCATTTTTACTAAAATTTTCGATGAAGGCCGAAAAGATATAGTATAGCATCTAGGGACGAAGTCATGGATTTAGGCAATGACTTTCGGTGTATGTCTCATTTTCACAGGGTTTACAGAAATTCAAACATAAACAGTCTTATCCCTACAAGCACCTCTGCATGCAATAAGAGAGAACCCTACAACAACTTGCAAAGTAGACTATCTCAAGGTTCAAGTTACGATGGACCTTGGTGCTCTAAGGGAAAAACTCCAAATGATACTATACGTTTAGAATGTTGTATAGTCTCAAAAACTCTTTTCATTCAGTACAAGTAGAGATGAGTAATAGGTCATGTCAGTTGGGTTCGTGTTCGTGTCGAACTTGAACGGATTTAGAATTTTTCGACCTGAACTTAACCCGTTTATTAAACGAGTTGAAAAACCTTGACCTGTACCCATTTAATTTTTAAACGGGCTGACTCGCTTAACCTGTCTAAGATAAACATGTCAAGTTCAGTGGCCTAATTAACTATTATGTATTTAACATTTTTAACTAATACATAATTACAGTATTAAAAATTAAGTTTACATACCACATTAAATAATTACTATTTTAAATTCTCCCGATTTATCATAATTCACAATTTTAAAAAATTTTTACATTCTTAATTATCTAATAAAAAGTAAATGGGTAAATGACAAATGGAAAAATGAGTTGAATTATTTAACTCATTTAATTAAACGGGTTAAATAGGTACTTTTTCGTATCAATCTCGACCTGAACCTAAACCATTTAATTAAACAGGTTGAACGTGTTAACCCATTTAATTAAACGTGTCAAAAATTTATACCCAAACCCACTTAACTTCGTATTGTTTTTGAGTTGGTAATCGTATCGGGTCAGTTTTTTCCGACTCTAAGTACAAGGAGGCATATTATGGAAAATAAAGATTAAAGAAGGATTTAAAATCAAATTCCTAGTACCATATCCAAGTACGCATGACTTCACTGAGTCATATTTTTTATTTTTATTTTTTCCCCTTTTACTACAAATGAGTTCATTGACTGACTGATAGTCTATTTAGTAGCAGTAGTAGGTTAAGCAACCTGACATTTGCCCGTGGGCCTGTCTTTCTGATCCAACAAGTCAATTGGGCTTACATACTTGGGCCTAAACTGGACTCATCTATAAGAAACATGACCCGCATTCTGTTTCCGGTATTGGGCTATCTGAGTAGTGATTTGGATGATTGAGACATAGGCTGAAGTTTGATTTGTTCTTACGAAACACTGGTATTTGTGGGTCCCTAGGATTTATAAGAAGTACCAATTCACCATTTGATCTGAAATAAACGGTCTCGCAAATCACCACTTCCCCATGGGCAACTAATTGAAAGCAAAGGCGGAAAGGGTGAAGATAAGGAAGCACTCATCAAAGAAAAGTCTTGAACCTTTACTCCAAACCATATAATTCTTATCTGTATTTGTGCCTAATCTAACATCTAAAATAGGGTCATCCCAAGCGGACCATAAACTCTAGTTAATTCAAACCAAACCGAACATGTTGCTTATGTTTGTAAGATAAATTTATTAGACCAAAAATCAATTTATCTAAAATTGACTTAAATTCAAAATCACTCAAACTGAATCTGACTTAATTAAAATATCATTAATTCAAAATATAACATTTCTAATCTTAACCTAATCCATACCTCAACCATGCGTTAACTCCAGCATTTAATCCAAAATGTAAAGGCATGTTCTTTTCGTGGGTAAATTGAAGTGGGTAAAACGAAGAGGTAGGTTGAAGTAGATTGAAGTAAATTGAGATTGATATTTTAAAATTTACTTACGAAAAGAATAGGCCCTAAATAAAAGTTTTTTTTTTTCCTGATCTCCACCCTTAAAAAAAAAAAAAAAGCAATGGAAAACAAAAAACAAAATAATTGTCTGCGTTGGAACGTTGATGGTGCTCTGACATAGATTTCTCCGTCATTGTTGGAGTCAAACAATAAACAATTATCCGATCTAAAAGCTAACCAACATCGCAACAACTGTCCCACCTGTGTGTGTGTGTCTCTCTCTCTCTCTCTTTCTTCTTTTCAGAGCGCGAAGAAGCATCATCAATCAATACATCAAACGCTATTAATTAAGCTTTTGCAAATTCGCATCTCCAGATGTCTTCTCCTACCATCACGTCTCTTCTTCCTCCTCCGCCTTCACCACTTTTTGAATCTTTTTCTCCATTTATTCTCACTCCTCAATGGCTTCTTCCCTACATTCTGCTCCATTAGCTTCATCTTCAGGGACCCCCTCGGTACTTCATAACTCATCTTTTATAGTTTATTATTATTTCTCCATCTGGGATTAATTTTTAACCCATATTCCATTATGGGTTATCTTTGTTTGGGTTGATTCTGACTGTTTTTGTGCTGCAGATTTCTGGGTCATCTTTGAAATTGGGTGAACAGCTGACCCTTTTGAGGTTTTCGGCTAATTCTGCCAAGTAAGTCCTTTTCCAGTGTCTATTGTGTTTGGGAAAATTGGTTATTTGCAAAAGTAGCTTGATTCCTAGAATTTTGGATGTTCTATACATACTGAACTAAATGGTTGAGATTCAGGTTTGATTGTGTGAATAGAGCCATAGAGGATAGAAAAGATTCTAACTTTCAGTTTGCTTTTACTAATTGCTTTTGAACTGTCGTTTAGCTCCTGGCCTCCTGCTTCTTGTCAAAGTCTGAGGAAAAGACCATTGCTTGACTGGAATAATTTGTGATTGTAATTTACTTCTAGTTATTTTCCACTATGGAAAAATGAGAAAAAATAGATTCATTGGTAGGGGTAAGCTTGCATTTGCATACAATAAGTTGGGTGGCAACTTAGAGGGTATCTAATGATTCTATGGTGTATTTTGGGAAACAACTTTTTGTTTTTTTGGATTGGGGGGGGGGGGGAAGGGTTGTTTACCTAAAAGGCTTTTCTTTTTAAATTCTTTGTACATCTAAAGCAGGGAGAGTACCTTCAACACCTTAGATTGCTTCTTTGTTGCTGTGAGAGGATCAGAGGACTAATGTTATATTTATCCTTAAGTCACCAGAAGAAATTGATTAGGAACCTGCTTTTGTGCTTTGATTTGCAGAATGAATCCCCCTTTGAGACTGAAAGCTTCAGTAACGCCTCCACAGCTGACTACGCAAGTTGAGAGTAGCAAAGAGCAAAAGAGTGAAGAAATTTTGAATGGTAGTAATCCATTCAGCGACTTAAAACAGCGGTTCTTGGATTTCAAGAAGGATAAATACTTGTAAGCATCTGTGACTGCTGCCTATTATGAAACAAGGGGAAGTACGTATCCTTCTTTCTGTGTTGTCTGATTCTTAGTATTTTTCATCGTGAAGGGCAAACATCGAACACTTTCAAAGTCTTGCCCAGAGTCAGTCCCCGAAGGTTGGTGACTTGGTGTTACTTCTCAATGTTCATTTCTGCTGATCTTGCACTCATTGCTCTCATTTGCGATGCTTTCCTATTGTTTGCTAATCATCTTTAGATTAGACCTGAAAAAATTGCGTGTACATTTTACTTGGTTACCTGACCCTGAAACAAGGTGACTTGATCATGAATTCATGATTCTTCGGTGACATCGGATGGGCCTCTTCATATGACCTGACCAAAATACTGATCTGAAATCTTAGATTGGCAAATATTGAATGTGTTTTCTAGTCAAGGTTATTGGCCGAACTGATATCAGAGCCTGTTATGACCTGAACCCGAAAACCACCTTGAGATTATTCTTTTTTAACCTTGTTTTGTTTTTAAATTGTGGTATCTAGATGAGACTATGCACTAATTGTTGCCAGAATAGTTCTTGGTGATTGCTTGTGCAGACTCTAGGGTATGTCCTTCCAACATCCTTGGATTTCAACCTGGAGAAGCTTTCACAGTGCGACAAGTGGCGAATCTGGTGGTTCCTTTTGAGGTGGCCACATCTGCTTCTACTCCATTTTCCAACTACTAGAGCTACAGGATAAGTGTTAGCCACCTGTCTATACTGTGATTCTGTATTGTTTCTTATATCAAGTTTCAACATTTCTGTTCATGCAGAGTGGTCCGTCGGAGACAAAAGCAGCACTTGAGTTCTCTGTGAACACTCTTCAGGTAAATTCTAACATATTCTGGCATAGTTGGACCTTCTGTGTCGCTGTATGCATATAAATCAAATATCACGTGCACACTCAAGTATTTAGTCTTTCAGTCTATTAGCTTAAGATAGAACCCCCCCCCCCCCGGGGGGGGTATTTGTTAGGTGCACGCAGTCTTACTCTACTGTTGCTGAAGGCCTCCTCACAACCGTATGTACAATTGGCCCTTCATTTCAGATAAGATCTTCAGAAAATTACAGAGGCAGATGCTACACCCTGAGTAATTCAACACCCCAACATGGGTGTGGTTGAGTCCGAGTAGCACTCATCTAGATCACAGTTCCTCATTTTTCATTATGTCATTTAGGTCTTCAATTTGCTGATGTTGTATTTATGTCACCGTGTTTTCCAGGTTGAAAATATTCTAGTTATTGGCCACAGCTGCTGTGGGGGGATTCGGGCCCTCATGAGTATGGAAGATGAAGATGACTCACGGTTGGATATCTCTCTACATGTCTTTCCATTCTCATACATGATACAACCAACCCCCCCCCCCCAAAAAAAAAGGGGGGAAAAAAGAGAATTATAGATAATGGAAACACACAAAAAAAAAAAAAAAAGAGAAAGTACTCTTAACAGCGGATGCTATGCTGCCGCTGAATGCTAAATATGTAATTCTGTTTTCTAATGCTTCTCAGGAGCTTCATTCGAAGTTGGGTCATTGTTGGCAAGAATGCAAGGCTTGCTACCAAATCCGTTGCTTCCAACCTGAGTTTTGATCAGCAATGTCGGCACTGTGAGAAGGTAATGACAAAAACTCCTGAAGTTAATCATTTCTGGATTTCTTCTTAATTTGCGCCATGGTATGGAACACAGAATGGTTTCTTGTTTTACAATGCTCTCTCTCCATCGTTCTTTTAACAGGAATCGATCAATCGTTCACTGATGAACTTGCTCTCTTACCCTTGGATCAAGGAAAGAGTTGCAAAGGGTGTGCTTTCTATCCATGGTGGATACTATGATTTTACTGACTGCACATTTGAGAAATGGACACTTAATTACCAAGGAGTTGATCACAAGGTTGATGGTGAAAATTCGTGCTCCATCAAAGATCGAGAATTCTGGCGCTGATTTGTGCTTCATTCCCAATTCAGCTGTTGAATGTCTAATCTATCTGTGTTGTATCACTAATGTTTTTTTCTGTGGTTTCTGATTTCGGCCATTCTTGTTATAAGGAAAGTGGGTTCTCCTCGTGGCGTTTTCCCCCTTTCCTTCCATGGTTGAGTTCCAGTGGAGGGGGTTCATCAAGTGAGGATTTTGCTCTCTTTTGTGTGTTTTCCCCCCTCTATTCATGTTGTATGATTGTTGGATTTTGTCTGTAGACATAATAAGCCCGGTTCTTTGAGGCTTTGAGCACATGGGAAACTGTATCCTGAGTGATTTATAAATGTTACTTTGTTTCTTTGGATTCATACCTAGGTTTGATGTCTTTCCTCATGGTGAACTATAAGTTGCAGTATTCATGAATAGTTATGCTGATGATATTTAAACAATGTTGGAGAACAGAACAGTGGCTGTGCCACGCAGTGATATAAGAAAACAATTCGAGAAAACAATTTTTTATTGGTGGGTCGGGGAACAGAGATAATGAAAGTTAATTTTGATAGTAAATTTACGTTATCAAATGTCAAATCTTGTTGTAACGGACTATCAACATCCCTTGAAATTATTTTTGTCTTGTTTTAATCTACAACATTTAAAATTACAATGATTTAACATATCTGATTCACCGTCTTGACGAAAAACCAATAATCTAATTCTAACCCTCCCTCCACCACCCCCCCCAAAAAAAGAAAAAACAATGCGAATATGTTGACTGGTACTGTATTGACCATTTTGGCGTGTTCATTGTTTCCATTGCAAGCCATGTAGAACTCGCTAATGGAGAGGTTTGAATCCGCAGCTTCTATGGAAAAGCATGCGACGTTCTATGTTTTTGGCTGCAGTATGAAAAATATCAGCCTAAACTCTCCGTTCAATTTCTTGAATGGCTGAACAAAATTGCCTACAATCTTATTCTTATCTTCAGCTGAAGAATTACAAAGACATTGTTGAACAAAGTGAAGCAGACAACCCCTTAAACTTGGGCCAAAGATCCTTGCAAAAGAAATTTCACAACTGAATTTGTATTCAGACTACATTCAAAGAGTTGGTCTAGATTTTGTCTAGGGTCCAATACTAGCAAGGCAGACATATCATTTCCAATACCCTTGAGAGGGATCCCCTAGATGCTGTAACTTACCTCTTCAAAGAAAAAAGGGTAAAAAGATGTATAAAAAAGAGGTCATTCATTAGCCGATATAGCAGGATGGAAAAGGTGTTGGCTCACTCAGGCCTCCCCCGTCCCTTGCCCGTCCAGTAGAAAGCCACTAATAGCATGGAAGATGAGGGATAGGGTGGATTCTCAGGCAGCAGCTTTCTTTTTCTCTTCCTCAAGGCGCTGCAACTCTGCGAGTCTCTGAGCCCATTCCCTCTCTCTGGCAACTGCTGCCATCTTACGCTCAATCCTCTTTTCTCGTTTCCTCCTGTTTGCCTCCTGTAGTTGAGCCTTTCTCTTCTTCTTTTCAGCCTGCCAAAACATCACAAAACCGACACCATTAATTCTTGACATGTAGAACGTACACCAACAAGGAAATTATCTTACCACCCAGGAAGCACAAATTTTGCATCAATATTATTCTGCTCCAATTTAACCAGCAAATTATACAAGAAAAACCCCAGCCCAAGAATTAATAAAGAATCTTGTTGGAGCTCGCCAAGGGTCAGTACTTGAATTCTCTGTGTTCCTCTGCCCAGCATTTAGATTCATCCTTGCATCAGTTGAGGGAGGTGCAGCAATAGGACGCCAAGAAGAATAATTGAATATTTTGTAGCAAATAACTCTCCAATTTGCCAAACATCAAGATGACAAAGGAAAATTGACACTTCAATGCTAATGGAGAGAAACCAGAACTTTCGACTCTAAATTACAACAAAGCTTTATCCTTCATCCAGCCAATTATTGAAGAATAACTTAGTATATCTCATGCATCAACGGCGCTTGCAGTCAAGTTCGAAATTGTGGCATTTTTTCTAGTCTCCCGTATGTTTATCCTAAGATGTCATTCTCCACACTAATCCTTCTATAACACTTCGTGTCTGTCGAGATAGATGAAGTTGAAAACTCAAAAAACATCTAATCCAATATGCTGATATGGATGTCATGCCGTCTTAAAATGATCTGCGTCAACATTGTTAATTGTCCTCCACAAAAAGAGTTTAGATGACCAGGATGGGGAAAGGCATCCATTTGTATAATGGAAAAACATACACAGAAGGCCAATTATTTGAGATCTGCATCTCATTGATAAAAAAGACACCAACAAATGACACAATTGATAGATTATAGATCCTTCCATTGCAAAGAAATAAGAGGTGCACCACAAAAGCAGCAAAAGCACGAGTACCATACGTAAGCTATGCATGGGAAATCCTTACCTCAACTGGGGGAACAAAATCAAAAACAAGAAAGGAAATATAACAATGGATTCTGCTTATCAGAAAAAGGAATGGAGCTCCTATCTAGTAAGACTGTGTCCCGAATGGGTTGCTAGGGTATCCAAAAATCAACAATGTGAGAAGTAAACAGCGGGCTCAAAAGTCAAAAGGATACAGCTCTTTCAACGAGCTAGACTAATCAAGATAAAGAAACAAACATCCCAGCCACATAGGGAAAATTCTTCAAAGAGGTTATACAAACATTTTGCAAAGACTCCACGTGATCACTGCTCAAATGGCTAAAGTCACAGCTTTTAACCCCCCTTTCCGAAGGGCTACCACTGCTCAATTTTGCCGAGGTGTATGCCCAACTCTCTTTGTAAAGGTATGTGCTTTTGTCTGATAAATCTTGTTTCATTTTGTCTTAGGCTCATTTAATTGATCAGTAGTCTCACAGCTTCACACTCAATTGTTTTTCCTCTTGATAGGGTCTTTATATATCATTTTGTCCATTTGGAAATCAAAATGCCTGTTGTCTTTCATATGGTTACATGTTGAAAGTGTCCTATCTAAGTTTCATCCATCACTGCACAACATATTGGACATATCTCAATCAAAAGGCCTCTTTATGTCAAATGAACCACATGGTGAGCTTCATGCCATGGGCCCATGATCTTAGAGACCCCCAAAAAAAATTTATCGTTGCCAAGAAAATTGTTGCATAGAACCTCTTTAGTTTCCTTGTCACTGGACAATATTTGCAATGCAGATTCTGTATAGAACTATAGCTTAACTAACAGATGCCCCTTTTCACTCCCTCAACCAAGGGGAAACGTGTTGTTCATAAAATTCTTTGTATATACTTGGAGGTTGCAATAAAATGAACAATAATAATCTTTGTCAATAGCCTCTATAAGTCATAGTACCATTTAACTGCAGGTAAACTACTTTTTAAATGTCAAAAAGCCTAAGCATAATGATAAGAGCTACACACCCTTATGCTATCTGAATTCTTTGTTGGAAAATGCAAGCTTGCAGCACTGAAATAGTTTATAGGGCCACATAAAGCCATGGACGACTACTAATTACTGGTAACACAAAGTCTGAACATGCTATCCAACTAAAAGCTTCCAAGCGACCGGAAAATCTTGTACATATATTCACTGCCCGATTAGAATCCATGAAACTGTTAAGGTATTTAACAATCTCCACCCCACATCATCGGATCATCTGCAAGAAAACCCCCTCAAACCTGTCTCCTGAATGAATTGTTCAACCTAAACCAAGAAAACTACTTCAAAAACCTAGAACAACACAGTCAATGTTTTGATGGTCAATAACCTTCCATCGATCTCTTTTGAATCAACCATCCGCTCAAAATATTCCAGTAGATTATATAGAAATAGAACTCAACTGACCATTGAGGTAACCAAATAAATATGAGTGTCTAAATCAAATTGCACTGACGTAACCACATGGCTCCAAATGAAAAATGGGCAACATATTAATAGTGCAAAATTGTGCACTTGAAATTTTTGGCGATTAAAAGTTTCACAAACTCAGTGCTAAGAAGACTTCGATATCTTGGCTAGCTCTATGCTTAGTGATCTTCTACTTTATACCTTCCTAAACTTCTACACTCGTACCCTTCTAACAACGCAAACAATGGGAACAGATACAGCAATAGGGAAGGAGAAAAGCAAGAGGGACGGGGGAAGCAAAGATGCAAAATCCAACTCATCACCATACCAGGATAAACTCATGACGCTGCCTTCTTCGTTTCTTCTCATTCCTCAGCTTAACACTCCCTTCATTGGGCTGACTTGGTGCAATAGGCTCCCCAGGGACATGCTTAACCCAGGCATAGGGGCCTAAATCCAATTCAAACCAAAACCCACATCAAGACTACACCAACAACAAACCCCAACATTAATAAAAAAACTTCTTCCTGTACAACAAAGCAAAATGCATCATCAAACACCAAACCGAACAGCAAAGAGCTGCAAAGTGCAGAACAAACTAAACCCGACCTCCCCGCCTGAAGTTTAGCCTGGCCATACTTATTGAAACTGCAAATGTCTTGATAAAGATGCAAAATTCAACTCAAATCAAGGCCCAACTCAAATTTAGCTCCAAGAAACACCCAACAGCCATCAATGCAAAACTGCATACATTTGATCCCAAAAACGTACACATTCGCAATAACATTCAATTCTAGCAAAACCCCACGTCGAAATTCTCTTCCAAAAACTAATCAAAGTCCGATATAACGTTGACAAATACAACATTCATCCCAAAACTGAATTTAAGCCCAAACAGCCCACAGAAATAAACAATTGGACACCAACGCAACAACCCAGTAAATCAATCATTCAAAAAGCAAAAAGAAGAGAAACCCACCAGGAGGGCGGAGGCTAGAACGCTTGCGGCGAGGCTTGTCACTGGGGCGGCGTTTGGGGAAGCGTGAATCAGTCAAAGGATCAAAAGGCCTGGCAGCAATGGAGGACAGAGATTCAAGGTGAATGGAGCGATAAATGAATTGGGCAAGAGGGGATTGCAGATGTTGAATTTGATGCAGTTTTGGGGAGAGGAATTTGGATTGGAAAAGTGAAGATGCCGGTGATTGGGTTAAGGGATTTGTGGAACGAATTGAAATTGCCCTTGATAGGGGTCGAATCAGATTTCTTAGGGTTTGAAAGCCCATTTCTTTCTTTGCTCTAGCTGATGCTAGTGCTAATGCTTGCTAAATGTGTTTGCTTGTTAAACCCCGCGAGAGAGAGAGAGAAAGAGAGAGAGAGAGAGAGAACACAGGAGGGCTTTCTCAGCCAGTTGCATTCCTTTTTTTTTTTTTGGTCCTTTTTTTTTTTTGGTTTTTTGTGCTTTACCCCCTTTTTTCCTTTTCTATTTTTCTGCTATTTTCTTTTTTCAATTCGAAAGAAAGCTAGGCTAACTTTAATTTAATTTATTAAAGTTTGACATTAATTATTCGACATTTAGTAAGGTTCAGATGAAATGAAATTTATTATTATATGATAAGTGTAATAGAAATTGAATTTTTTTATAAATAATCTGAAAATTAGATCATTTTTCTAATAATTATGAATCCCGTAATATCTACCAAAGTATTGGAATTGGGGGGATATTAGGGTTGGGGGGTAGCACAAAGATTCTCTCTATCAAAGCATTACTAATTTCGCATAATTTACCCTATTTAAATCTATCATCGTATATAATGATCTATGAGGGGAGTCTTGAGAATATGGTACAATATCATCATTATTGTTATCAGAGGAGAAGGAGAATGAAAGAAAGAGGGAAAAATCTATTTTCGTTCATCTCTTGATGATTACATGAAATGTATATATACACATTGTTCTATTGTAACAACCAAGAAAGGGAGCATGAATTCTGGCGGGAGAGTTTGTTAGGAGGTTATAACAAACTTGCTTCTTTCTAACTACCAACAGTTTGCCTCTTCCTAGCTACCAATACATCCTGCCAACACCCCCCCTCAAGCTGGGGATGTTGTGCAATCGATCAGACCCAACTTGGATAACAACTCTTGATATTGAGGGGAAGGAAGAACTTTGGTGAGAATATCTGCAAGTTAGAGGTTTGTCGGGATGTAGGCAAGTTGTAGAAGACCTTCAAGCACCTTGTCGCGAGTAAAATGGCAGTCAATCTCTATATGTTTTGTCCTTTCGTGAAAAACAGGATTCTTGGCAATTTGGAGAGCGGATTGATTGTCGCAATGAAGTGTGACAGGTTACAAAGGAGAGACACCAAGTTCAGAAAGTAGTCGAACTAGCCAAGTAACTTCAGCAGCAGCTTGTGACATTGCCCTATACTCAGCTTCAGCAGAACTTTTGGAGACTGTAGGCTGTTTCTTAGACTTCCAACTGATGGGAGAAGTGCCTAATAAAATCATGTAACCAGTGACTGATCTTCTTGAAAAAGGGCAAGATGCCCAGTCACTGTCAGAGAATGCTTTCAGCATTAAAGGGCCATTAGCCTGTAGAAGAATGCCTTGCCCAGATGTTCCCTTTAGGTACCTGAGTGTGTGTTCAAGGGCTGAAAGATGTGACGTCCTGGGATGCTGCATGAATTGACTCAGAGTTTGAACGGTATAAGAAAGATCAGGTCTGGAGTGTGTCAAGAAGTTGAGCTTGCCAATGATTGTTCTGTAATAAGATGGATCCTGAAGAAGTTCTCCATCATCAAGGGTTAACTGGCAGTGTAATGGAAGAGGGGTAGCCACACTTTTTGCAGTTGAGAAACCAGTGTCAAGTAATAAATCTTGAGTAAACTTTCTTTGGGACAAGCAAATACCCTCAGTAAGATGAGTGACTTCAAAACCTAGGAAGTAATGTAAGTGGCCCAAATCCTTGATACCAAAAGAAGAATGAAGATGCTGCTTGAGAACATTGACTTCATCAATGTTGGAACCAGTGACTAATATGTCATCAACATACACAGCCACGATGGTGAGATGATTACCAGTAGATTTTAGAAAAAGAGAGTAATCATTCTTGGATTGAAGATAGCCTTACTGTAGTAGAAAGTGAGTAAGTTTTGCAAACCACTGCCTCGAGGCTTGTTTAAGGCCATAGAGAGACTTGGTTAATTTGCAAACTTTGTTGCTGGGATTGGGTATGCCTTCAGGCATCTTCATGTACACCTCCTCATACAAATCTCCATGCAAGAAAGCATTGTTGACATTCATTTGAAAAACATGCCAATGTCTGTGAGCTGCCAAGGTAAGAATGACCCTGATGGTAGTCATTTTTACTACAGGGGAAAAGGTTTCTGTGAAATCAATGCCTTCACGCTGAGTATTACCTCTGATAACCAACCTTGCTTTATATCTCTCAATGGAGCCATCAGCTTGAAGCTTAACTTTGTACACCCACTTACTATTGATAGCCTTTTTTCCAGGGGGGAGATCAACTTCAGTCCAAGTATTGTTAGCATGTAGAGCCTGTATTTCAGATTCCATGGCTTTGACCCAAAGTGGATCTAGTGATGCTTGAGAATAAGAGGTTGGTTCATGAAATGAAAGAAGGGCTTTGGAGTGAACAGAAGAAGTAAGAGGGAGATGGTGATACTGGACAAGATTGCAAAAGTGAGACAAATGAGATGCAATGAAAGGATCAGCAGAATTACTGGAGATTGCAGTGGTACAAATATAATCCTGCAAATGTGTTGGCTTTCTGTGTGTCCTGGCAGTCCTTCTCAAAGGGGGAAAGTGGTCACTAGATGAAAGAGGAGGAGGTGATACCAATGCTGAAGAGTCTGGTGCAGCAGACATTGATGGTGAAGGTAATGGTGAAGGTTGTGAAGTAGAGGAGGACAATGGAGCAGATAGCTCTGGAATGGTGGATGTGGTTTGAGATGAGGAAGAGGAAGAAGAGGGAAAATCAGAAAAGATATCTCCATTGTCATAAGACAAGAAAATGGGAGATGGCAGTGGAGAATTAAAGGAGGAAGTTGTAATGTGGTGAAAGGGAAAATAATTTTCATAGAAGTGAATATCTCTGCTGGAAAGTATTTTGTGAGTGGTCAGGTCATAGACCTTATAAGCCTTTTTCCCGTAGGGGTAACCAATGAAAACACATGGATTTCCTCTTGAGGCAAATTTATCGCGATTGTGTTTGGGAGTGGATACAAAACATAAAGAACCAAAAACTTTGAAGTGTGAATAAGAAGGAGCATGACCATGTAGGATTTCATAGGGAGTTTTGTGATGAAGTAATGAAGAAGGCATTCGATTAATGATGTATGTGGCTGTTAAAAGACAATCACCCCAAAACTGTATGGGAATTTTGGACTGGAACAACAGGGCTCGAGCAGTTTCCAACAAGTGTCTGTGCTTCCTTTCAACGATCCCATTTTGTTGTGGGGTAGCAGTGCAAGAAGTTTGATGTATGATGCCATAAGAGGCATAAAAAGCAAGGGCAGAAGTATCACAAAATTCTAATCCATTGTCAGATCTTACAATCTTGACATGAGTTTGAAATTGTGTTTGAATGAATGAAATGAATGATTTCAGAATGGGGAAAGCATTGGATTTGTTGGACAATAGATGTGTCCAGGTAGCTCTCGAGTAATCATCAACAATTGTGATAAAGTATTTGTAACCATCATATGTTGGATTAGCATAAGGACCCCAAAGATCAACATATATCATTTCAAAAATATGAGAAGTACAAGATGTGCTTGTAGGAAAAGAAGACCTATGTTGTCTAGCTTTATGACAAACTTGACAAATGGAACGCGGCTTGAAATTACATAAGGGGACAACATTGATGTGCTTTATATTATCAAAAGGCATATGTCCAAGTCTACAATGCCAGAGTTCTGATGGGGAAAATTGGCAAGAAAAAGAAAAAACAGAATCAGAGGAAGGCCTTGGTAGTGATGAAACTGAGCTGCTTGACTGCACTGAAGATGAAGGACTGCTAGCCATACTGGAAAGGCAGGCTTTGTAATCCACAAAGTACAATCCACCAGCTTCTTTACCAATGTCCATATGTTTCTTCATTGAAGGGTCCTGAATGTAACAAGTGGTGGGGGTAAAAACCACATGGGCTATTAATTGTTTGGCTAATTTACCAGCAGAGAGTAGATTGTAATGAAAATCTGGCACATGCAAAGCATTACACAAGGTCAAGGAAGGAGTGAGTTGAATATTGCCAATATGATGAACTTTAGCTTGCTTTCCATTAGGCATGGTAATGAAGGAATCATGTGGAAGAGGATTATAAGAAGAGAAGAGATGTAAACTAGGAGTTATGTGATCAGTAGCACCACTATCAATAATCCACTTTAGTTCTAGTTTGGAAGCTGAAAAACAAAATGTTTTACCTGCTAACATGGCTGCATTGGTAGACTCCCTTGGTAAAGGAGTGGATGTTTCAAGATCATGCTTATTCAACATGGCTATGAGCTTAGCATATTGGTCAGCAGTGAGTGATGGGAGAGGCTGTTCTTGTTCAAGAACATCAGCTTGCTGAACTACAGCTGCAACCCTCTTTCCTCTGTCATTTTGTGCATTAGCCCTCTGCCTTTTGAAACACTTGTCAATGGTGTGCCCATTCCTTTTACAATAATTACAGAATAAAATGTTTCTTCTGGCAGGATAAGGCTGCTGAAGGAGATTTGGTGGGTATGAACTGTTGTTATAAGGCTGCTGGGATGGTTGGAAAGGATAGTTTGTGGTTGTTTTGGCTGGGTGTTTCTGTGCTGAGAAAGGAGGGCAGATGACTCTCCCAGTAGAGGTGCATTGGACTGGAGTTCTCTTTGTCTTTCTTCTTGAAGAACCAGACTTAAGGCTTGTCCAATTTGAGGCATGGGATGAGTCATGAGTATGCTGCCTCTGACAACCACATAAGTGTCATTGAGGCCCATAAGGAATTGTATTAACTGCTGGTTTTCAAGTAGCTTGGTTGTAGCACTGCCAACTGGACACTCAGTATTAGGGCAAGTGGGTGTGTTTACTAGCCCAGCATACTCATCCCAAAGAATTTTACATTTGGTGAAGTAATCTGAGACAGACAAGTTGCCTTGGGACAGGTTATTAATTTCTCGTTGTACCTGGAAAATCTTTGTTCCTTGACTCTGCCCATATCTCAGCTCGAGTTCTTCCCATATTTGTTTGGCAGTAGAATAGAAAAGAACACTGGTGGCAATGTCCTTTTTGATTGAATGAATCAGCCAAGAAATGACCATAGCATTTGCATCGTTCCCATTGTGCCACCAAAGGACCTGTAGCTGGTTTGATGCACGAATCAGTTACAAATCCCAGTTTGTTCTTGGATAGCAAAGAGACCTCACAAGATCTCTTCCATTGGCCAAAATTTGGACCTACAAGGGGTTCTGATGACAATTCACAACTTGGATGATCAGAAGGGTGCAGAAAAAATTCATGGGAAGGATCTAGTGCTACTGTATTAGAGTCTGCCATGAATGGACTAGACAAGCTTGTGCAATGGACGGAGTAAACTCAATCGAACGCAGAGAAAAAAGGAAAGAATGAAAGACTTTGTGGCTCTGATACCATGTTATCAGAGGAGAAGGAGAATGAAAGAAAGAGGGAAAAATCTGTTTTCGTTCATCTCTTGATGATTACATGAAATGTATATATACACATTGTTCTATTGTAAGAACCAAGAAAGGGAGCATGAATTCTAGCGGGAGAGTTTGTTAGGAGGTTATAACAAACTTGCTTCTTTCTAACTACCAACAGTTTGCCTCTTCCTAGCTACCAATACATCCTGCCAACAATTATCATGGGTAACAGTATATAAACATGTGTTCGTAAAGAGTTTTAGAATTTAGTACATCAGAGATGGTAATTAGGCATCTTCATCAAATAACATACGATTTCTGTCCGATATACTTTTATTTAGAAAAGTGGTTTCCTTTTGGACAGAAAGAAAAGAAGAAAAGTGATTTCCTTGGCAAGAGATCGAGACTAAACATCAGTCATTAACTCATTATATAAATAGATTTTGCTACTTAAATCTAATGCATATCTAAATAGTTACTACCGTTTAGAGAAAAGATTAAAATATGAAATATTATGACTTCTTTATCATCTTTTACTTTTTATCATTCCCCCATGCTCCAATGGAGTGTAAATAAATGAGGCTCATGAACTGAAAGTTGCGGATTTACCCCCATTAGTCGAACTTTGAAGATTTTTTTTTTTAAAAAAAATAATGGTAGAACGCTTTGAGCTTCCTTTGGAGGAAGGGCTTATGGCCATGGGGAAGTACATGCAGGGGAGGACTTCCATGGCAACAACTTGGTAAGTGAGCAGTTTTGAGTACCTGTCTTAAAATATAGGAATCAGAACCGATTAAACTGGTCCCTAAGTTTTAAAAACAGTTTCATGTCCGATTTGGAATAGTCACTGCGATTAATTTTGAAAATTTTCAACAAGAGTATTGATTTTTTTTCACTTTTTTGCATGTAAATGCCGGATATGTCCAAATTTAGAGCTTAAGATTGAGAATTAATAGCCCAACTGCTCAACAATTTCACAATATGTAAAAGCAATTAAGGAGGTGTCATCATAGAATTATTAAAAAATATAAAAACATGTATATTTTCCAACAAAGTTAGACATAAGTATAAAAAAATTACACAATTTACGTTACTTATAACAATCTAATTCACAACCTAAAGTTTAAAAAAATTCCGAAAAGTTCTTACAAATACCAAAAGATAATCCATACAAATCTTAAATTGCACGCTAAAATACCGGTTCCAAGTTATGATTCCGGTTTCTAAAGTAATACCCTGAACAGGAACATTTGAATCGGTTGCTAATTTTTGGGAATCGAAACTAAAACTGTTTGACAGGTACCCAAAATTCATGTTCAACCTACAACCTAGGATCGACATGCAGCCCCTCACATACTCCTATAATTTAAAAGACTGTCAGCAATCGAAACTAAACCCGCACCTCTTGAATGGAGAAATGCTTCTGTAATTTTAGGTGTCGAAATTTGAAGAATTATTTACCTATGTTCTTTTCTATTAAAGATGAATCTAATCAGTCTCAGGTCTCAACTAATTCACTTAATAAAATTTTTGAAAATTATAGTGATAATCTGGATTCTAATCGTAGCTAATTAGCTTTTACGCTTCCCATTGGCCCCCCCCAAAAAAAAATAAAATAAAAAGAAGCCCCAAAAAAAATTTAAATGAAAAAACCTATTCATTGCTCAACCCGACCCGACCCGACCCGACCCGACGATGCACAGACCTGACGCACAGTAACAGACTCATTGGCCATCATCACCCATCGCAACATCCAAAGTCCAAACTCAGAACCTTTTTTCATGTATGGACCGAAATACCCTCAAACGATATAAGGCCACCGTATACCTTATCGTGACCACAACACCGGCATTTTCGGCTGCGCCTTCAGTAGCTCCTCCTCCCTCATCATCACCAATCGGCTCATCTCCGCCGTAGTCAAGCGCTCATCTCCGCCAATCGCCGCCGTCGGAGCAGCCTTCAGCCGCCACCTGTCAAGTAAGTCGGATCTTCTCTTTCTTCTTTATTGACAGTCTGAACTCCCCTCCCCGAAATAAAAATAAAAAACCCTAAGTTCGTATATGTCCAGAACTCAAATCTCCACCTTTTAGCTGTCGAAAGTTGAAGCGGTATACGAATCGGTTTCATTTGTTCAACCGGTGTTAATTTTAGGATTGATTGTTGTCCAATTTAAAGGTTCTATTTTGCCCTAATTTTGTTCTGTTCATCTTCATCCTTCTTCAATTTTCGATTAATCTTAGTTGTAATGCCTCGTACACCTTTCAATTTCTGTGAATTTTTCGCCTGCTTAATTGCTATTTGAGAGGAAGATGATGCTTGATTTTGGGGCAAGATCTCCATTTGTTGACTTGTTTCTCTTTATGTTGAATCCAGGGTAGAAATTCTCGCTGGTTTTTGATAAGATGGATCTCTTGAAACAAGAAATTATGAAGAGGCGACAAGCCCTTGCTGAAGAAACTGGTGGGAAACGATTTTTTAAGCGTTCTGAGATTGAGCAGAAACGCCTTCAGAAACTCCGGGAAGAGGAGAAACGCGAGCTAGAAAAATCCCAGCGCCAGACTAAGGAGCAGCAAGCCTCATCTTCGACCCTCCTTGACCTTATTTACTCTTCCAAATCGACCCTCGATTCGTCCAAGAAGAAAGAAACCCTAACTACCGATGAGAAGAAAATTGATGAGCTGGACCTTCCTAGACAGGAAGTCATTCGACGTCTTAGGTTTCTCAAGCAGCCGGTTACTCTTTTTGGTGAAGATGATCAAGCTCGCCTTGATCGGTTGAAGTATGTTCTTAAGGCTGGAACGTTTGAGGTTGATAGTGATATGACTGAGGGGCAGACCAATGATTTCTTGCGGGATATTGCTGAGCTGAAGAAGCGGCAGAAGACTGGGATTCTCAGTGATAGGAAGAGGAAGAGTGAGGATTTGGAGGATGGAGAGACGGGCAAAGGTGATGATGATTTGAGTGGGGAAGGAGCCTCGTCTGGGGTTGATGCTGACAAGGATTTGAAGCTAATGAAGGCGAAGTTTGAGGACTTGGGTGATGAGGATAAGATACTGGTTTTCTTTAAGAGGTTGTTGAATGAGTGGCACCAGGAGTTGAATGAGATGCCAGAACTGGAGAGGCGAACAGCCAAAGGAAAACAGATGGTTGCCACTTTCAAGCAGTGCGCTCGGTACTTGAATCCATTGTTCAAGTTCTGCAGGAAGAGGGTTCTCCCTGATGACATCAAGCAAGCATTGCTTTTGGTCGTGGAATGTTGCATGCAGAGAGATTATCGAACTGCAGTGGATCACTATATCAAGATGGCAATTGGAAATGCTCCTTGGCCTATTGGAGTCACTATGGTTGGCATTCACGAACGTTCTGCTCGTGAGAAGATTTACACCAACAGTGTTGCTCACATCATGAATGATGAAACGACTCGGAAGTACCTTCAGTCTGTCAAACGGTTGGTGACTTTTTGCCAACGCAAGTACCCAACTGTACCATCTAAGTCAATTGAATTCAACAGCTTGGCAAATGGTAGTGACCTGCAATCTTTGTTAGCAAATGAGGGGTACTCTGGAGGAGGGAGTCAAGCTTCAGAAGAAAGGTTGCAGTTGATGCCTGCTCCACAGTGATAGTTGGTAGTACGTGTTGTTTCTTGTATTAATATTAGAACCTTTCTTGTTTGAAAGCTTTGCGAATATGAATGAAGAAATGAAGTTCACTTTGTGCCTGCTCTATCTGATCTGTTTCAATTGATCTGATTTATTGGATGGCAGAATTTTGACTGCGTTTTCGGTAGTTTAGAATATGCGGTGCACACTTGCTTATTGATCCGCAGCATTGTTCGTTGTCAGACACAGTAACATAACTTTGGTTGAAGTGTCATTAAGGACAGGATGATCGCTGACTCACTGTAAGTGACTTTGGTCTGACTTATGGAACCAAACAGTACTTTGGACGTGCTTCCTGACTTGTTTGGTGGGTGGTTTGAAAATTTCTTTGCCCCATCTGCTTTTCTTGGACTCCATTGCTCTGATTATTGCTAGCCTCTTCTGCGAACAGCTTCCTCTCTTTGCAGATGGTTCATCTTTAGTTAGGTGCATATCAAAGCATCAGCCTCTTGTTTTTGATTATGAGTATCAGGCAGGAACTAAACCTAGTATCCATGAATATGCCTTGGCTTAATTGTCAAGAACTTAGATGGGGTTCTAGTTCTAGTACAAAAAGTTCATTAATTACATTTCCTCACCAGCTTTTAGGAGATCATGAGTTTTTGGAACCTCCTTTTTCATCTTTGAAGGTTGACGCACAGTACAGATTATTATGCGGGCCATGCTGTAAACAAGAGGATCAACTTCTTTGTGGCCGCTTGTTAATTGTCATGGGATGATTCTTCACTCAACTCCTGCACAGCATTAGCAAACTTCACTCGAAACTTCGCTCAAACTCAACCATCACCACATGATGCTTATGGTTAGCAATCTGCATCCACCCTGCTCTGAGCAGAAAAAACAGGGTCAATTATGTTCTTTGGGGCAAAACTGATTCTGATTGTTTTGGTTAATTGCATGTTCGTAGCTTTTTTTTTTGGGGGGAGGGGGGGATGCAGTGCTATTGCTAGAGATGTCATTGTCAGGTACAAAAGGCATTTTTTTTCTAGCCTAACCATCCATCATCCACCTGAAAGAAGCCCCATTTGTCTCTGGTAGGCTAGTCCTACTTGCATTAATTCACCCAGTATTTTATGTTAGGTTGTTAATCACCTCCCTCATTTTTCAACGGTTATAAATGCCTGTGTTTACTCTCCCTTAATCGGAGAAGAACTTAACCGTTTGTCTTTCTGTATCTCTTTCTATTGGACATGCCAGTTACTGTACATTATTGAGAATAGTTCATGTTAGTTTTCTTCTTGATAGACTTCTCCAATCCAAAGCAAAACTTACACGGAAGAAACAAGAGGTTGAGCTACACTCTATAATTTTCTCAACCACCAGCCCATTTCTTTTTCTCATCATCCACTCTTTCACCTATATAGCCCCCAACAGTTACACAACTAGTTAACAAACCACTCCTGTTGTCCATAATAGCCATGGGTTTTTATAGGCATAGTTCCTCGTACTTGCCACTGACCCTCTTACTAATAACATTATCAATGATGAGTGAAACCCGAATCCAAGTGGTCGCTCGTCGCCTCCTCGAGATGAGCCCGTCAGACAACCTCCCTGAGATCCCTGAACCCGATGTGCCGGAGGATCCAGATGACCCTAATGACCCCGATAATGACTACCTTCCTCCTCAGGAGCCGGGTATTCCGGGCCTCCCTCAGCCTAATCTGCCACAAGTTCCTGCAGTGCAGTTTCCTCAGCTGCCCCTTCCCACAGTGCCCAGCGTACCAACGCAGGCTGCACCTCATAGTAATAAGCCTTGATTGAAGTTGGAAATTGGAATACTTCATTTGCTTGATTATGCATGGCTAGATGAGTTGTGTTGTTGATTTTATTGTCTTATTACATGCTAATATTTTTCTGATGTGTGTATATATGTGAGTGCGATATTACTATTGTTAATCCTCTCATGCATTATGAGGTCAATCTCATGTATTATAAGGTCAGTTTGAGGTTTACACAACCTTGCTCGCTTTCTGCCAAGACATGTTTCTGTATTGAGTATTCTCCAAATTTACACGAGTGGACCAACATAGATTTCAATGGTTCGAAACTTCCATCTAACCGAGCTCTCAAATTGATGCTGTTTGAACGGAGAAATTCTATATCACATTTTCACAGCTTTAAATAATAATCAATTCAAACAATAATCAATTCACGACAAGTTTTTAATAATTAAAGCTCCACTGGGCTCAACCACGCCGCAGTGGACGTGCCGGAGTGGTTATCGGGCATGACTAGAAATCATGTGGGCTCTGCCCGCGCAGGTTCGAATCCTGCCGTTCACGTTTTTTACAATTTTCTACACTCCCTTTTCAAAATGCAAGGGTTAAGGTGCGCAATGCAAAACTACAAACTAAATTTCAATCTTCAAATCCATGATCAAATATACTGTTTATTTGTGTCTGTTGTTGATCCTGGTGACTAGATGTACCTTTTTCTCTCTGTCTCTAGTGGCTCTGGTGTAGCTTCTTAATTAGTATTTTTCTTTTATTTTGTATGAAGACAACTTAGATAAAACTTTTGTAAAAAGAGCTATCTAAGTTTACTCCCTTTATATTTACCCTCGATCTCCCCAAGAAGAACAAAGGCTTGGTTACATTGATCAGTCCTTGATCCACTTTCAATCGTTTTCAAAGTTAAGTGACCTAATACAGACAATTGTTAGGCTATCTAATATAAACATTAGCATATACGTAACCCCCATGGATAAAATAACAACAATTACTATTTCTAGTATAGGTCCCGCTTCTGCGAGGATATCCATATACCTTAATTAATTAGTGACCAAAAATTATGAAACAAAATAGGTAAGAAAAGTTTTTGCATATGCACTAATACTATTAGGCTCTGCTCGGAAAAAATAGCTATTTGGATAACAGATATCAGTTTAGATGGCGGATAACTATTTAAATGAGTAGTTGAAGTAAATTTGTTTGGTAAACTTAGCTATTGGGCTAGCTGATTAATGTAAAATGAAATAATCATATAGATAATTTCCAAAAAAAATTTCAAAGGGTATTTTTGGCCAAAACATATAAAACACAAATGCTATTTTTGAATAACAATAAATAATATTATTAACTTTTGAGAAACGCTGTTTGAAATAATAAATGTTATTTGAAATGCTAGTCCAAATACTAATTACTGTACACTAAAAATTGACTAACTCGTTTATTGATTAGGTCAAAACACTAAATATTATCCAAAATATTATTGTATAACACGACCGTAGTTATCTTTCAAATAAGGAAGTCTTTTATCTTGTTCTCCAAATCACTATATCAAGATAACTATAATGATTTTGGTTAAGCCAATTAAATTCCAGTTACCATGATCACTTCAGTATGATAGTTTTACACGCTTAAAATGATTCAAGAATATGAAAGGAGTCAGATCAATTATGGCAACGTTGACATGTCTCCAAGTGTTGATGGATGTCGCACACACAGTTTTCTTATTTAAGTCATGGATATCTCCTTAGTGACAGATAAGTTTAATTTCCAAGAAATAATAATCCTGTTTCTACTTTTGGAGTACTATTGAGCTTTCAATGTACACCAATGGACTCTGTATGATTGTAATACAATGGTCGCTCAGAGCCAAATTGAACTCTTAGACATAAAGGTTAGTGGCAAGAAGAGGGGGAATACTTTAGAGAAGCAGAGTGACATCGCTCTAAGTAAGAAATTTCACCATATCTCAAGTAATATGGCGATGACTAACGAAATGCATGAGAATCAAACCCCAAATAGAGATGATGTAAATATGGGTGCAATCTCTAATTGGAACTCTATTATGGATCCTGATGAGGATAGCAAAACATTTACCAATCGACGCCCATAGAGATGTCTATGTCCTGCTTGGAGGACAGCGGATGTGCTGAGCCTAACATACCTATGACTCAATCTGCCGTCAATATGTCTAGAGCGACAGTATTACATTCAAGATTTCAAAAGAAACTGCACAAAGGAGATCTCTAAACTTCCTTAAGCTGTCTCAAGCAGCCTATGGGAAACTGAAGCAGGGCCACTAGATCGAGTTTTTTGATCAATCTTCAATGGCATATATGACTATCAGAGTGTGTCGTTCTAGTTCAACTTGTAGAGAAAACGTACAAGAACCAAGAAACCAAGACCATGCAATAAAGGAGCACCATGAACTCCATGAACGGAAAGAGATTAAAACGATGGGTGTGCACCACACAGGATCACTTGGAGCATAATATGAGTACGAAAGCAGCATGCAGTGGGATGAAATTCCAACTATCAACTTGGAAGATAACTCAGTTATCAAGAAGCGTATACTATGCCAATGTAATAATGAGGAGACTCGTATTATGGTTGTTCCTAGGAGCCGTACGGGTTGTACCTCTTTATGATGTTATCATATTTGCATTACCCTACAAACCAGAAAAAAAAAAAAATGAAGTTTTTTCCTTTCGATTAATGCTTTGTTTACCAGCCGTGCTTAGAAAACTCAAAATATTTTAATTAACAAAATTAATATATGTATGTATTTGTGTTACTAAACTACTAAGGGCGTGTTCGGCAATAGCGTTTTGGATAGCGTTTGGCGTTTTGACTAAGTCAATACACTCATCACGTAATTTTTAGTGTTCGGTAACGTAGTGTTTTGACTAGCATTTCAAGTGGCGTTTAGCGTTTTAAATAGCGTTTTTGAAAAGTTAATAGTATTAACGTTTTACATTCAAAAGTAGCATTTCATATTTTTTCACCAAAAATTACCCTTTGGAAATTATCTATATCCTTTTATGTCAATTTACATTAATCAGCTAATCCAATAGCTAAATTTAACGAACACATTTTCTTTAACTGCTCTTCTAAACAGCTATCCACTAACAGCTCAATTAGAAACGCTATCTGCTACCTGAACAGCTATCCGCTACCTAAACCGTTATCCGCTACTTGAACCGCTAATTTTGCCGAATAGGGCCTAAAGCTTTGGACTAGTGTCTCTAATAGTGTGCGATGTTTAAGTAGTCTATCGATAAGATCGACTCTTAATCTTTTCAAAGAGGATCTAATTTTGTATATATCTCCAATTGATAATCAGAAACATATTCAATATGCAATTCCTAACGCACAGCATACATGTACAAATACACAATACATAGCTTATGTACGTGAAATTACATAAATACGTAGCTAGCTTAATTATTTCTAACAATAGTCTTTCCTATGCTAATATGTTTTCTCATAAACAATGTAAAAATCCAAATTAGAAACTAAGGCAGACGCAATATTTGATTCATCATGTGATGGCATGCTTACCACAATACCACATGTTAGTTGATCTAACGTTGATGTGTGGCATGCATGCATGCACGTACGTCAAATTGATCACAACAAATCGAAACAAACAATTAGTTTGAGCTCCAACCTATAAAATTCTAGCAATTTCCTTGTTGTAGTTGAACTAAGAAAGAAGAAAACTTAAGAAACATATATTGTTGAAACTTTGATCAACCACATTTTTATTCGTTACCCAACTCACCTACCCTTAATTAGCACAAAAGTCCCAACCTCAAGCTCCCTTAGAATCCTATATAATCCCATGCCCTTAAGCTTTCCCTCCCCACAACTACAACTCTAACTCATACGCAAAACATCTCGCAAAGAGCGTAAAATCATCACTAGAAATTACTAGACCAGATGGCTTCATCCAAGACTTATCTCCTCCTAACCCTCTTTGCAGCCTTATCAATGGCTGGCATCGAGGTTAGCCATGGGGCTCGCCATCTCCTCCAGACGACCACCACCCCGCCTAAGACAACAGTTCCACCTTTGCCCACGGTGCCAAACATGCCAACGGGGGCGATTCCGAATTTCCCGAACATCCCAAACATGCCTACTACTTCTATCCCATCTATCCCCCAAGTGAGTCTCCCACCAATGCCCTCAATTACTTCCCTGCCAAACATGCCCTCCATCCCCTTCCCCACCTCCTTTCCCACATCTATTCCTTCCATCCCTTTTCTCACTCCTCCTCCTTCCAAGTGAACAGATCGCCATGCATAATATCTAGCACGTCTCTGCATGCCTGTGTAACGTCTCTTATATATTAACCGAGTGATATACGTATATGAGCTTGTTTTATATATACGTGCATGGTTGGTTTATGTTATCTTTATTTACTCATGTGTAGTGTGTGAAGTTACCAGCGGGACTGTGACTTTTGGATCTTCATTATGTTATGTATTGGTGTACTCTCTGTATTAATGATTTATATTACACGTGCTTATTCTAATAATCTGGTGTCTTGTTACTTGATATTTCTTTATTGTTTATTGAGATACAAATGCAGTAGTAAGTTAATTAGTCTTTTTTTTGCCCTTTATTTATATATGTAATTAACTAAAGAATGAGGAGACGTAGATGTAAGTAATTGAATTTAAGGAAATTTCAAATATCGAAGAGAGGCGCATATCGAAGTGTGCCAATTCAATTTGATTGATATGTCTAACTTCCGAAGTCTTTAAAAAGTGATTAAAATAGTTTAAATTTAAACGCAAAGATGAAAACTTTGAGGAAAAGCGGTAAGACATTCCTCAACAGAAAAGGATCACTATTAGTTGTCTACAAAGCCGTTGAATCAAACACCATTAAATTTATGTTGGTATAAGACTATAAGATCCAATTAATGGACTCATTATTTAATTTGGATATATTGATAGCCAAATCTGAAAATACAATTAGTTTTATTCAATATTATAAGCACATTTTGCGTCCAGATTATTTAGTCTATTTGCAAATTTAAAATACAGTAACGTTGTCAATGTGAAAGCTGTTTACAGAAGCTGTATCTGGAAGTTGTTTTTCTATCTTTGCCTTTTGTATTTCAAATTTTAATTTGCCAAATAATGATCGAAAGAAAGAGACATTCAAGAAATTAAAATGCCCAGAAAAACAGGACAATAACTGGAGGAAGACCACAACCTAACAATAACTACTCCATAAAATACGGTGCCACTCATCTTTTAAAAACTCTATTTTAACAGTATCCATATTTGAGGTCCATGCTATTAATTTTGTTTCATAAATAAAGCCGGATAAAATATTAGATGGTGTAAATTAGTATGACCAAATCAGTGCTTATTCTTTACTCTAGACAATCATACATCCTCATGGATACAGTTGATTCGATTAGAGTGTCATTTAATACTTTATCAGCACAGTTGATAAATGTTTAAGGTTCCAATTTATAATTAAGTGTAATCATTGAAAATTTGATTATTTCACAGCATAAAATATGTTAATTTAGAATGAGACAAGACATGTAATGTTTGGTTAAATGTACTGTAATGCAATCATGATTACATAGTTTGTGGTAATCATAATTATGAGTTAGTTGTTATTTGCAATTATCTATTTCAACCAAACAAGATAATGGAAATACAATTGCAAACTTATTTGTAGTGCAAGGTTATTTCCATCCAACCAAACATTACCTTAAGAGTGTCTTGTAACAAGAGTAGGGGTGGACAATGGGTCGGGTACCCACTGGATCAAGCGGGTAGGTCCATTTAAATTATGATCGATAAAAGGTCGAATCAATAATGGATCGGGTCAATAGTGCGTCGACCAATTAATGCATATTAACGAGCCGAACCGGGTGCGCCCTTAACGGCCCGTTTAGTAACCTATTATTTTTTTAATCCTACTTGACATACTAGTTTACATGTCACAATTAGTTAAACTTATTACCAATACTTTATGCATAACAATAATTATTATATACAGTTTTTTTGTGCAACTTTATTCTATTTTAAAATGGACCAAAAGCGAGTTACCTGACCTAACCCGACCCGTTTATTTATACAAAAGACCCAACTCGACCCAAATGGTTAAAGGGCCAATCATGACCTGACACAGTCCATTTTGTAAACGGATCGGCCCTAACTCGATCCAACCTGCTCATTATCGACCGTTAAATAAGACATATATCACTACTCTTTTTTTCTTTTTTGGGGTATTAGATTATCCATTTCACCGGAATCGAGCTACTGTTGACCCAATAAAGGGTAGAACTCTCCCATCATAGTTTTTCTCTATTCACAAAACTCGAACCCAATACCTTACTTAAAAAAATAAGTATTAAATTACTTGAATCAATCTATGTTGGTATATCATAGCTTTTATTAACTGAGTCTTTTTCGTCAAACTATAATAAAACGTACAACTAATTACTTGGCTAACTTCTTCAACTCTCAACTTTGTTTTTCCATTTCCTAATTGATGAAAAAGCAACTTCTTTCGGCCAAATGCATGATTATTGGCCTGCTTTATTTTGTCATTACCATCAATTGATTTTTCCCAACAGTCGTTAGTTGTTATTATTCAAAGCGAATCACTTTAGTTTTTTACTAAAAAAGAAAAAGAAAACAATTCAATGGGACCTTTGTCAAGTGATGTCAAAATTCCTATCTTGGTCAAATTTGAATCGGACATATAATTAATTTAATGTAAAAAAAATTCTAATGGAATACAGTATGTTTTGTCTAATAAAATTTTCACGCAAACCGAATAAGTCTAAATTTAAGTTAAGTCGAATTTAGACAATACAAACATGAAAAATGTTGTGTCAATAATTAAAATTCGAATGAATAATTAATAACCTTAATTAACCCATTTTTTTGAGATCAAATAAATGTAGATAACCAAATTGATTGAAATTCTGTTAGTGTTATCTTAGCCTCACTAAGTAATTACTGAAAAGTGTCTTAAATCAATTAAAATACAAAAAAAAAGGTGTCTTGCATTGACCTAAACCAATATATTATATCATTTAAGATCATCAAATTGTCCATTAATAGTTATTTGGTCAACCATTTATCTGCTTAATATTTCAATTAAAGAATAATTCAAAGTATTACAAATCAGTTTTTGAGTTCCACATACCATTATAATGTAGTCACGGTCCACAATCCACAAGCATTACAGCCCCATAAACACAATGGGCTTGATTAAACATCACATTTGCACAATTCTCCCAAAAAATAAAAGACAATTGGATAAATAGATCGACATGCTTAACCAAGTCTAATTGAACAGGCTAAATAGATATTTTATATGTCACAATTATCAATCTGAACCTAATACAACTAATCAGACAGGTTAAATATATCAACACATTTAATTAAAGAGATAGAAAATCTCAACCCAAACCCATTTAGTTTAGTATTCAGTTTAGTTCGATAATTATTTTGCATCAACTTTTGACAACTCTGAATAAAACAATGCAGAATCAATTTTCTCGGCAAAAAACGTTTTACCATTTTGTAATCTTACAATTTTTTAAAAAAATTGTGGAAAATAAGGTTATTTTACATACGAGCAGTTGCTCAATAAGAATACCCTTCAACCATCCAATACGATCATTTTTTTCCTCTTTTTTTTGAGATAGTCGGCCATTTGTTTCTTAATTTATTACTAATGCAATATTTTTTGGGGATAATAAAAAACACTCTTTTTTTCGTATTTTGTAATAATAAGAACTTTATTATTTTCATTCTTTTCGAAAATTATGTAAGTAATAATTATTATGGTACTCCATAAAGTGTTTGACGGAAGATCACCAACCGCACGCCTATGGATGAAGAAGAAGAACTTTAGGTGTGACCATACACCTCAAAGATTAAGTGTGAATATTAAAAATAATTACCGTAATTAGTGCAAAACCTCATTAAGGAGGGAATCTCCTTGAATTAAGGCTTTTTTGCTTCTCTGGTAAAAGAGCTGAGATTAAAGTTGTAGGGCATGGGCCTCTCAGTTTCACCAAAATGGCAGCTGGACTTGTTTTTCATGAAAATAATAATGGGACAAATGGAAGTAGCCAACCTTGATGTGATGTTGATTCCTCCTCTTCAAGCAAAATTGCCAATGAATCCAAGCGTGTTATTCCTAATTATTTAATTCATAATGGCTTTATTACATTTATGGGTGGTGACTGATTACTTCATAGAAATGATTTATTAGGAGGAAGTTTAATTTGCCTTCTGTTTTACTAAATTAAATGACTTATTAGGGAAGCCTTGAATCAACGGTAAGGTTGTCTCCGTGTGATCAAAAGATCACGGGTTCGAACCTTGGAATCAGTCACTGACAAAGTCAGGTTAGACTACCTACAATTCATCCCTTGAAGTGAGGCCCTTTCACGGACCCTGCGTAAACGCAGGATGCTTGTTGCACCGGACTGCTCTTGTTTAGTATATTGAATTCTAGGTTGGATTTCTATCGCTTGCATGTATTTTATTATATGTTAGGTGTCTTTCAATTCTATTATCCACTAATTGAGAAGAGAGTTCAGGTTTGAGTTTATATTGATCAATTTTTTAAATCTCTTGTCTATTAGTAAAAAGAGGGATCGAGTTTATTGATATTTTATTTTCAATTTTGTCTGAATTTTTTCTTGATCTCTCAACACTTTCAACTAGAAAAATGAAAAGACAGACATGGAGGGGGAAGGACGAGATACGGATTAGAGAGAAAAGGGTGTGTTATCTGCGAAGCAATGGAAGAGAAGAAAAGTATATAAAGAGCATTCCCAGTTGTGAGTCAGTTTTTTGACCCACCAGTGAGGGCCTACCTTTATCACATCAGCTTATGAGTCAACTTTTCAGCTCATAATCCTCTCTCTCTCCAATACAATGCTCACCAAATAAAATAATATCTATTGACCCACTTTATAACACACAACTGTATTTTTAGAATACAAAAATAAAAATTATTTAAAAATATTAAAAAAATAAAAAAGCAAAAAAAAAACCTCGTGAGCCTGCTCATGGCCCCGAAGCTCCCCACGAGCCGTAAGCCATGAGGCATTTGCTGCAGGTAGTCGCCTGCTTCCCCCCTTTCTCTCTCCTTTCTTTTATCTCACGCGCTAGCCATTGGCGCTGGTCTAACATGGCGGCAGAAGGGACAAAGGCATCAATGAGATAGAAAAAGGAGAGAGAGGGTGACAAATTAATGAAAATTATTATTTTAATGAGAGAGTTGAGAGTTTTATTTAAAATGAAACTCATTCAATTAAATGTGTGATATTCTTTAGCTAACTATACTATCAAATAAATGATTTATTTAATTTTTTGAAAAATATATAAACTATTTTTTACAAAGTAATTCACCTAAATAATAAACAAAATAAAATAGTAAAATTTCTTAAATATGTTTCATTGTAGGATCTATAGTTATTATTTTATGTATGAGTCAAAATTATGAGAGAAGAAAACTTGTGAATCAAAAAGTTGGCTCATGAAATGATGTGAAAGGGATATGTCTCACTTATTAGCCAAAATTTTGACTCACCATTGTAGAGGCTCTAAAGGCCACAGATTATAAACTTATAATGCATTCTCAATACATTTAGGTCTTTAATACATTGCCAACTTGGTTCTCTATCTCTTTTTAATATCTCGAACTTTATTGGCCAAAATCTTGCCTAACTTTGCAAGGACAATTGAACCCAAATGAGATGTATATTAAAAAATGCATGCATCAAACATATGTTGATTCAAATGATTTAAGACTTGTTCCCATTAAACAAGATTTTAGATTTGAATTACGTGAATGGACAAAATATACGAAGGTATAATTTTACTTCTCTATGGGTCAGTAAAAACTCAATTTTATCAAAACAAAAGCTCAAAAATCCAAAAAAAAGACATGTATATTTTCAAATTGATAATGGACTCTATATAATTCAATTTAATCTAGTTCTAGCCTTCTAGGGCTTGTTTTTCATCCAAAAACATAGCAAAATAAAGTGGTGCCTTATGAGATTAATTAAGGAATAAAAAGTAATCATAACAAAGATGGTGCCAAAATTACCCGTGTGGTTGATACTTGATATTGTTCGCAAAAAGGCAGGGGGTAATCCATGACAATGAGCATGATATGAGGGTGGAAATCTCTATAAAATCATGCTAATGCCAACTCGCCCCTTTTTGACACTACACTCATCTCCATTTTTCTCACCCCTGTATTTTGCTCCCTCGTTCTCCTGCTTCACCTGTGCAATTTGCTCTTTGCAATCAACCCAAATAGATCGAATCAAATACTGAGAAATCCCAGTTCCTCTTCTTGCCAAATGTTAGGTCAGTTGTTCAAATTTTGCTTTGATAAAAATGGATTTTTTTTTCTTGTGTTCTTGTTCTTGTTGTGACAAACCAAGTAAGAATTTTTATGTGTGAATGAAGCAAAGATAGTTACTTTTGAGTATATGGCCTGGTACATCTATAGTGCCTACCCTCTTTAATATCTGCTCAAAATTGGAGAACTTCCATTGAAGTGTCTGTTTTAATTCTCTGGGTAAGAGAGCAGGAAATGTTTTTGTGTGAGCCATTGTTTCTTTTAACAAATACAAGCAATTTTAACATAGGGGTTCTTGCCTTGCTTTTGGCTTCTTCACCTAACTGCAGGTCATGTGTCTCTGTATTTCTGGTTGATTGTCTGAGATATGGCCTTAAAATTTGTAGATTGATAAAATCAAGGACCCCGAAAAAAGGGCTAATTGAGAGTGGAATTGTGGGTACAGGAAATTTTGCTTCCTTGTGTTCCACTGTGTTGGAGTCATTAATTACATCCCTCATGATGTAATTTCTGGGGTTCTTTATGCACCCAAAAAAAAAAAAAAAATTCTGGGGTTTTCTTGTGTGTTTATATAGCTATATTTCTGGGAAATCTGATATCAGGCTACTATGTGAGTGACTTAGTTTCTGTTTGTTGGGGTAGATTTTGCTCTTTAGTGATGTATTTTTCTACCCTTCTTGCAGGAATTTTATGTAATTGGAATGTTTTGTGATCTGCAGAAATAGAGATAGGGAAGAAACAGCATGTACTGCTTCTGTTCATCAATTGATGTATTCCGCAAAGTCATCTCTTTGAACTTGTATTGTAGGGTTATCTTGTGAATTATCTTCCTGTGGAACCACTCTTCAATTTTCACTCAAGTGCTTTGTTTCATAGTTTTCCATGGGTTCCAATCACTTTGCCGTTGTCCCCTGGTTCTGGTACATAATCATCTAAGTAGCAAGAATAGGCTGACTTAGTCTAGTGTTGCAGTGTCGTTATTGCTTCCCTGATCTTTCATTTTCTACTAGTTCAATTGTCCCCTAGTTCTGGTGCGTAATCATCTAAGTAGAGAGAATAGGCAGAGTTAGTTTAGATTTGCAGTAGTGTCTTCATTGTTTCCTTGATCCTTAGTCTTCTACTGGTTCTAGCAGTACGACAACCATTTCGTGTCATTCTCCATTCATAAATCAGCCTCCTTGTCCTTGAGTATCGACCATCATTTGGAGCTCGTCATTCGATACTGTGTGAATTGAGCGTACATTTGAAGGGTTTAGAAGTAGTTATGGTGTGCCAAGGAGCGAGCCAGTCAAGATTTCGGGCGTTGAAACATGAAAATGGGATCGCAGGAAAGGCAACCATCATAGTTAGAGTTATAGCTTGCTTTCAACCTTTGCAGGACTGCCAGGTGTGTATTAACAACTTCACTTTTCCTCCCTTCTTTTTTTTTTTTTTTTTTTTTTTCCCTTTGGGCTCTAGTTCATAGCATAACATGCTGATTCATTTCTTCAATGTAATACTTACATTCATATTATGCCATTCGAAAGTATGTGCTGCATCTGACAATGTTTTCTGTTTGCTTGCAGGCTGAGTACTTCCGTCATTTGCTTAAACCTGTCACGTAAATTGGCTTTGCACAACCGTCATTTTTATTCTACTCAGCATTTCGTTTTCTTCTTTTACATTGTAATATTGAAGGAGTCCCTGACGATATTAGTTTGAACAAGTATTGGTAAGTCTTCTGTACATTTTCACTAGGTATGGATAAAAATAGTGTCTTTTTTGTCTGTTACGTATTAAGTTTCCGCCATTTCCAAATACAGGTGATTACTTCTGTTTGATGGTCGAGACAAGCGGTTCTCGGCATTGTCAGCAGCATTCCCCTTGGGAATCATCTGCCTTCAGAAGCCGCATGATTGCTTCATTTGAGCTCAGGCAATACGAGTCTTTGCCTGCTTCCATAAATCCTTGTGTGGGATCTTCAACTTTGGGTTTGAATGGGTTTGAATTTCCCTTCTTTCCTGAAAGATGCCTTATGCATGAAACTAACGGCTTGCTAGGAAAATCTTGGCCCCTCACTCAAACTCCGTTTCTTGCTCCAAATGGGTATCCCATAGAGCACACTCCTCTGTTCTCTGCTAGAGCTGATGTGCAGCTATCAGCCTATGAATTGCCGCCTTGTCCTCAAGAAAAGCAGTTTCTCATCTTTGATCAGTCCGGAGATGAAACTAGGCTCATCTTTAGCTCTTTATCTCCTCAGGTGCAGAATCTGACAACTATAGCACCTAAGCATCCTGCTTGGAGTCCACAAGGTGCACCACCTACCACACTTTTTGGTGCCAACCATTTTCCTGCTGAAAAACAAGCTAACAAGGCGCAATGGATTAAGGTCCCTACTCTTCATGAGGAATCAGGTGAGAATGAAATTGTTGAGGAAGGCAGTCGATTTCGAGAAGACAGTGAAGATATTAACGCCTTGCTGTACTCTTCTGATGATGATGGCTCTGATTCAAATTGTGATGAGGACAATGATGAATTGAGCACTGGTCGCTCTCCTTTGGCTTTTGGAGGAGATTGTGAGGAGCTAAAAGAACACGAGGAAAAAGATTTCAATGAAGTGGATAGTTTTGACATATCTTCGAAAAGACAGAAAACCTCTGATGGAGCACATAATGAACGATCACTGTTGCACACCACAGCAATGTCAAGGGAAAATCTATCTTATGAGAACATCCATGGTGGCGATATGATATGTGCCCTTGATCATGAGGAATTCGGCCCTACCATTGGTGAGAAAAGATTGAGAAAGGAGAAAATTCGTGATACATTGAGAGCTCTTGAGAGCATAATCCCTGGTGTTAAAAGCAAGAACCCATTGATTATACTGGATGAAGCAATCAGTTATTTGAGGTGTTTGAAGCATAATGCTCAAGTTATGTCTATGGAAGATCCAGATAGCCCTAGCTGTCGTGGGCCGTTGAACTAAAGCGCCTTCTGCAACATCATCACAGTTGAAAGGTGAAAAAACATCATCTACCCTACGCAAGTAATAGCCACTAGGAACTTTTCTTTCAAAACCACATGTGAGTGTTCTTTGTGTGTCTTGTTTGGTGTCGTTTTCGTCTATCAGGGTTGTACATTATCACTACTTATGAGTCATGTCAAGGGTAAACCTACGTATATCTGGATCTCTTCAAACCCTCCACCATGGCGAAATCCGTATTAGCCAGTACTTTCCGGAGCTGTACATAATTGTGTAATGAACTTTGACGCAAGGACATGGCGAAAGTACTTTAGAGATCCATTGAGAAGAGGGTGATCATGGGGGGAAAATGAGGGCTTCATTTGTTGACTAGCAATGATGGGTTTGGCTCTTTTAGAAGATGAAAAGTCACAGAATTTTGAAACGCATGACTAGTGCTTGGTTGTGCTTGTGATGGAGGACCCAGCTGTTGTTGAACTTGAAATTGAAATCCCACTTGGCTCAATCGCATGCGCATTAGGTAAATTTAAGGTCCCACTTCCCCCCTTTCCCTTTCACCCTCTTTTTTATTGAGCTGTCATTTCTGTAGGGTGGGGGGCTGCCTTTCTTAGCCTGAACGTTTAGGCCCCATCATTTCAAAACCCTCGTCTTAGGGGGTTGTCTTAATCCTCTCTTAGTGTGTGAATGGTGTGTCTTTTGATGACTTGTAATGTCTTGATTAGTTGCTGAGTTTGCTGCTTCTTGTTGTCTTCTTTTGTAATGTAATATTGTGTCTATCCTTAAATAAAATGTGGTGTGATTTCTCTATTATGTCTAGTTGCTATTTGGATGAGGGATTCTGGGGCCCATTTAGATCACCATGGATTTGCAATTGAGAGTCGTGGGTCCTCATGCTTGTGAATGGATACGAGCTACTATCATGGGTTACACTCATGGTGGTGGCCTATGTCTGCTCCCACCTCCTACCAGCATAGTCATTTTGGATCTGAATCCTACTATCCTACAATTGAACTGTCTGTATCTGAACATACTATATACATGCTTCGAACAACGTCTGTCTCTCCTGTTGAATGGAATCTTAATTTTAAGCGACGAAAGATAACTAGCTAGGCTTCAACATTGATATTGTTATATGGGTGTCAGTCAGTTCATCCAGTAAAATATCTAACAGTTATTAGTCGAGACGTACATTTACTTTCCATCTATACCAATCTTGTGCACATCTGTCTGAATCAAAAAAGAAGAAACTAATGAAAAAAGAATTGGTACTTCCATCATAAGGTCAAAAATACTCTGTGCATGATGAAGCTCACTTACTTGGTGATCAGAGCATCTTTAGCCCTTCAAGGCTATCTTTATGGAGAAAGATGAGGGAAAAAGAAAAGCTGAACTTAGTTGGTGTGGTGTGAATAATAAGTGCAAAGGATTTCGCGTGATCTAATTTTCACCTAAAAGCTAATATAAGTCACTTTTTTTTAGCTGCCTTTTTTCTTTTTCTTTTTCTTTTTTTCCCTTTTTCATTTAAAAAACTTCTTTTTCTGTGATGATTTTACAGTCCACTTTTTAAAGCCTTTAATTAATTTCTCTTAAGAAATGATGTGCGATGCTTATGCAGCCTCATGATGTTTTATTAGAGGGGTCAGTGGCTGAACAGTCTTTTCCATTAACTTTTGCATAAAGTGAGGCTTCAAGATGTTAGTAAATTTACTATCACAAGTCTATGGTATGAAGGTAAAAAAATGCTAAGATCATTTTTGTTTTCCTTTTCAGGTGCAAAATGAAGTGAAAAGTTGTTATGCACAAAATTTAAAAGTAGATCTCTAATAAAGGTCGTATTTAACAAACAATTTATCGAATAACTTTTTTCATCAAAAATAACTTCTTGATTGCTAAGCCAAACAGCTCCTTGGAATTTAGCATAGTTAGTTTTTAGTAATGTTTTCGTCTTCTAGAAAGCTACTTATATAACGGGTAACTTGAGTAGTTTTGTAATTAATTTTTGAAAGTAGTGTTTTGCATCATATCTTTGTTTGAAACATTTGATTTTTTAAATTCTTTTTGTAAAAGATAACTAACGTAAACAATTGATACAAATATTTAATACAATTTACTAATAACTAGTAATTAGTATATAATCAACTAATAGCTAATAGTTAAACGGTTGGTTCTCAAATCAGAAAACTCCGAAAATCTTTCCGTGAGTTGAGGTAATTGATAGCATAACAGGCCCAAAACCTGAAATGGGTCTATATGTATTCTGAGTTCTTAATTCAAAAAGGCCCAAGGCCCAACAAAGCACCCTGGGTGTAGGTCTAAAGCCCAACCAAACAACACTAAACCCCACATATTACTAAATAAAATAGAGTGGAATTGGGAAATAAAAAGCCTTTACTTCTGAAGTATACACTAACGATCCCCTTGAAAAATATTTTTTTAAAAAAAGTAAAGCATCTTTTAACCTTTTTTTTTTTCAGTTATTATTTAGCCACTGGCTAAAGTAAAAGGACAAAAGTTTAAATACAAACTTTTTGTCCAATCAACAACGTTGAAGACCTTCTTCTCGTAGGTGGTTAATTTCTTTATTTGTTTATTATTTTATCTCTATTTCTTACAATCTTTTTGCCAGTCTAAAACTGCACATATATTACCTTGTTTTATGAAGGACGTAATATATGATAATTCAGTTATGGCAAAATACATCAGTGTATACTCTTTTTATTGAAGATTTAACACATTTTGCACCGCCTTTTTCTTCAATTTACAAGTTGAGTCCAATTTCTGTTCAACGCATTTGCCACTTACGTTGTCATGTTGAAGTATTTTTTGAGATCGTCGAATCTTTGAATATTGTTTTCTGGAGGTGTTGGTATTGATTGATTTATTGACTGATAGATATGATTGAATAACAATGAGCTAAGATGGTATGCTAGCGTAATAGCAATTAGCATATTCTACTTGCGTGGATAGAGTTCATCGTATGGACCTTTAAGAAATCCCATTTAGGTGGGATCTACACTCGGTGGTGGTAGAGATGTTGGGTCGTTCATGATGTGTTACTATAATTGATACAAAGAGTACACTAAAGAGCACTATGTCTAATTGCAACAACTGTCATGTCCATCATTTGTGTTTCCAATTTGATTAATAACGTGAAATTGTATGCTTATTGGAGCACAAGAATTGAATCACAACTTAGTAAGGTGTGGCTTTTTGAGACCAAGGTATTAGATGTCATATTGCTCGTTTTTTCTCTAATGTTTAATGCCAGGATTAAGAGGGAGGTTATTCTAAGCCACATAAGTTTTACTGCTTGAAAACAGAAATTACCGTCAGGAGTTTCTCTTGGTGGCTTTCCTTTTCTATTTGGACATTTGTTTTGTTCATCCTCTGAATGTAAATTTGGATTGGTAACAGATCTTTGATGCCATTAGACATTTTGGGCTGCACTTGCGTTAACATTTAACATTTACCAACTGTCTAGATGACATTCGGATAAAAATTTTCTTTCTAGGCTCAAGGTAGATGTTGCTACGGATTTTTTAAAATATAACATAAAGAGTTTGTTACCTTTTTTTTTCTTTTCCCTTTTTTTTAAAGTTTGATATAGGCTACTGACCAAACAAAGTTTGATATAAGGGGCGAAGAGTGCTTTTCATTTATGTATCATTGTCATCTAAATTTTTCTTCGCAGGAATTTCAACTATTAAAAACTTCTCTTTCATATCAATGAAAGACTAATTTTTGGATATCCATCTAAGCAACAGTTGATAAAACTATTCCTAAAGCCCTAGATCCAACTTGCCTTGCGTAGGTGCGTGTGATCACTTCTGAATTCTAATCTTCAGCTTGACTCGTGCACAGCTGCAAACACTGATTGTCTGAGACTGGTAATACAGTTGGTGATTATTGACCATACCTCATACTTGTTAATCACCTCTTAAATTTTAATGAATCTTAAATTCTAATAAGTGACATCTTAAGTGGATCAACTACTCAACTCTAGCTGAAGATGTTCTAACCTGATAAGCAAGAACTTCACCTTTCACACGTCTTCCACATAGGTCCGATAATTGGGAGACACATGTTGCCTTTTTATGAAGATTTGTGTTTGTAGTGAGGATAGTGAGCTTAGGTAACTGGATTTTAATAGGTCCCCTTCCCGATCTGGTGTAGCTCATTGGTGACCCCCTGAGATAGGGGTTTATTGAGTTAGGCATGTTTACCATTTAAAAAAAACTGTGGGTTGACACTAGAGGATTTTCACATTAAATACCAAGAACACCCCAACAAAAAACAAAAAGAAAAGAAAGTTTCATATATCACTACAATATAATTCAAATGGAAGGGAATTAGAATTTTAGAACTCAAATGTGCAAGGTTTAGGGCATGTTCCTTATGAGTATATTGAAGGAGCGGTTAGCGGGTTGGAGCAGGTTTGGGCAAGTTTAAGCAGTTTGGAGCATGTTCAAGTGGGTTAGAGTATGTTTCACAAATAGTTAGCAGATTGGAGCAGCTTGGAAGGAAGCATGTTTGTGAGTGGGTTGGAGCAAGTTTGACTAGCAGTTGACAAGTTTGAATAGGTTTGAGCGGATTGAAGTATATTTGACTAGCAATTAGTAGGTTGGAGTATATTGAAGCAGGTAGATGTAGTTAGCATATTCAATATACTCATAACAAACAAACCTTTAATATAACTATTAGATCAATATTATAATAATAAAGTAGGAATGAATAGCATAATGAATATAAGCTGATATAATTGATAAAATCTTCAAAAAATAAGGGTAAGAAACTTATTTATAATTTTTGTTTTGAGGTAAGAGGATAAATAATAGAGGCTTTCCACAAACTACAGGGACGACCCCCCCCCCCAACACACACACACAAAAAGGAAAAAGAAATCGTATTATGGCCCTGTTTGGCAAACAGCTGTTAACTGTTAGCTGTTTGTATTAGCTGTTAGTTATTAGCTATTTGAGTTAGCTGTTTGAATTAGTTGTTTGTTGAAAAACTGTTTGGTAAAATTAGCTGTTTCTGATAAAGTTGTGAGATAAAAAAATTAATTCTTCAAAAAGCTCTTCCAAAAAACTCATGGAATTAGCTTTTTCAAATTAGCTTTTGGGACCCAAAAAGCTCTTTTAAAAAGCTCTTTCACCAAACACCCAAATTAACTTTTTTACTTGATCAAAAAAATAATTTTAATAAAAAAATTCTTTTTGGTGAAAAAGCTCTTTAAAAAACTGTTTGCCAAAAAGAGCCTACATATTACATCATTTTAATTGGAGCAAAATCTAAAACCTCAATTTGCCTAGCGGCGTAGTGGGATGGCTTATCCAGCTGCCCAAATCTTACAGGGCGTGTTGGGCTTCTGAGAGATATGTTATATCCTCATATGTGGGCCATTTTTGGCCCAATCTGCTTTGTTGTGACTTCTATCCGATGCGTTGATACCTCCAAAGGGTCTGAAATTGGGTTATGAAGGGGGATGGTTCAACACCACAACCACCATCTTTTGGTGTAGATCTGATTTTTATTGGGGCTGAAAAAATTTAACTTTACTTTTATAGATGTTCCGTATTTTTAGAGAGGCTGATTTTAAAAGATAATTAGTTCAAAATTTTATTAAAAAAAGGAGATTAAAATTTTGAAACTAACAGTTTTAGAATAATGCCATCACTTGTTCACTAATTTAATTTATGAACTTTTAGAATTAATAAAAGAATGGTATTTGAGCTTCATTGATAGAGGCCCTTACGTTCTTAAAGAATTTTTCTTTTTTTTTTTTTGGGTTGCTGGAAGGGGGATGCCAGAGAATAGGCTTGTCAAGCGGGTCGGGTAGGGTCGACTCATTATAAACGGGTCAATTTCATGTCGGTCTTGAAAATAGCTTCGATTTGCTCAAAACTGAAAAATAACAAGTTTTCACACTAAACGGTCAAATCGTGTCGACTTGGGGTCGAAATCGGTCGGTTCGGGTCGGGTTTGTGTTTCTTTCAGTAAATTTGAGTGGGGTTATCGTGTCAGGTCAGACTTTGACAGTCCTACCAGAGAAACAAGGCAATTAGGCTTAGGCTTATATTGATTCTTTTTTTTGTAGTATTGGTGTCATGTGCATATCTTACACGTGAGACTTGAAAGAAGGTGCTAATATTTCATTTCATAATGAGAAGAGAAAAGTGACACTTGATAATGGTGATGATGATGATAATAATAATAATAATAATAATAATAATAATAATACTAATAATTAATAATATGTGCCTTACATACGTGATTGTGTTGTCCCAACTTTATTATCAAATCCTCGTGGTTCAAATCTTTTGAAGATTGGAGGGCTGATTGGAGCAGCCAGCTTAATTACAGATCTAGTATTATAGGATAATTATTCACTTAAACTCAGTGCTCATACAATGCCAGTAAACTACACAGAGTGATTCTTGACTCTGTGAAACTAGGTATTTACTTTTTAGGGTCAAGTATCAAGTACCTAGTGGGGCTAGTAGGAAGTTTCCTACGATCCTGTCCCATGACCACCCCCAAAATTTCTTCCCCGAAGGCAGCCAAACAAGAAAAAGAAAAATAAAAAGCAACTCCCAAACTGTCTTTGAGACTTTGACAGAACTTCTTGATTTCTTTTTGTTTTGTTTTCTTTTTGCATATTTAATAGAGAGATATCTCACCTGTCAGAAGATTTTTTTTTTTTTTTTTTTTGGGTTGACGACTGGCAAGGAATAACAAACATCTTTCCTGACGAAGAACCAGTGCAAGTTGAGCATGCAACATCACAATCAAATCAAAATAAAATATGAACAAATGCACGCCAATTCCCACTATAATTGGAAATTGAATCTTGTGGGGTTCTACCAATGAATATGAAATCCAAGTTGAAAACCGCACTATAATCAAAATTGAATCCATGTGATTTGACCCAACCGAGCTCCAAATCTCTCTTCTTTCCATCCTCCATCAGTGGCGGAATCGAAGCTGAGAGAGGTCTCTCCCATGGGGGGTGTTCTTCCCTTGGATCTAATCTCTCTCATACTTGCACGATTGCCCGTTAAGTGCATACTGCGCTTGAAATGCGTCTGCAAGTTATGGTTTGTGCTAATCACCTCCCCCGATTTCGCCAACCTTCATCTTCAACTCAGTTCTAGCTCGTTCGATGATCGCCTCCTCATTCTCCTCGCCGGGGAAGATCGATGCCTTTACTCTTTCAGCTTGGATTCCCCTGAATACCCAGCAACTAAAATTGTTAACTTTGAGGGTTTTCGATTCAACAGCATTGTGGGGTCTTGCAATGGTTTGATGCTCTGCATTTGTGGTGAAGCTCCCCATTTGCACCTCGTTTTGTTGAACCCATCTACGATGAGCTATAAAAGGGTCCCCAGTTTGCAGGTACCTCAAAATTATATGGATGTTAGTTATGGGTTTGGTTTTGATTCTGGATCTAATGATTATAAGGTTGTTAGGATAGTGCATTTGTTTTATGGGTATGCAAATGGGTCTGCTTTTAATGGTAGGCAAGTTATGGTGTATAGCTTTAGAAATGATTCATGGAAAATGGTTGAAGAAGATGTTTGTCTTCATAAGAAACCTGCCCATCGAAATGGGGTGCTTGTGAATAACCATATGCTGCATTGGTTGCTTTGGTATACTTCCCTGAGAGAGCATAGGATTGCTAGTTTTGATGTTTGTAGTGAAAAATGGAGTGAGGTGCCAATGCCGGATTATATTGAAAATGGACCGATTAATCCGAAAAACCGGATGGCTTGGAGGTTATATGGTATGGATAAAGAAGATGATATGGTTGATTTAGGGGTTTTAGATGGGTGTTTGTGTCTATTGACGAAGAACTACCGTAGGTTGTTTGGGGAGGTTGATGTGTGGGTTATGAAGGAGTATGGTGGTAAGGACTCTTGGGTGAGATTGTTCGATGCCTCAGATCTGGATATCACGGGATCATTAGAGGTTGCCCCGATTGCTTATTCCAAAGGGGATACTGAGATTTTGTTGAGGACGTTCAACTTGTCAAGAGTCTTTTGGTACAATTTGAAAGAGCAAAGAGCCAGGAGTGCTGATTTTCAAGGTGTCCGAGATTATCGTCAAGTGAATGTCTGTACTCCGAGCCTTGTCTCCCTTCCTGGCTCAGGTCAAACTTTTGAGGAGAATCGACTAATACCAAGACACGAGGTACTTCTGCCTCGATACCTCTTGAAGTATTAGTCTTACACTTTGTTAGATATGTTTCTGCTTGTTCAGAGTTGTGTGCTGTCTTTGACATATCTGTTTTGCTGAATTCAAGCAGGATTACTAAATGTCAAGTCGCGTCACCAAGCATTTGTACCATCAGCCAAGATACATTGGTGTACATTGTACGTGTGCTGGATGCGTGACACATTCAACCGCAGTCAGTGGGCATACTGATCATTCATTATTGTTGTTGCATTGTCGTATTTGTAAGATTCGGAATGATATTACATCGTTGGATAGAGGATCGACCCTTAGATGGTGTTAGCTGGATGCAATGGCATATTGATCAATATTGCAGAGGATCTACCTTGGTTTGTATGAGAGACTTTTCAGGCGGCATCTGTTTATGACTCACGGAAGATGAAATCACTTCTTACGGTTGGGTGAAACCATGTGTCCCCATATTTGTACTAGTGGAAATGTGTAGTCTGAAATTAATGGGTTCTTTAACTGCAATATTGGTTGCAGAAACTAGATTTGGAAATTAGAAATTCTTTTCTTTCCCTTCTCTTCTTTTTGGAGTCCAGATGCTATCTTTGTACTCCCTAGAATCTGCCTGTTTATTTTAGCCTGATCTTGTAAGATAGTTACGTATTATTTGGCGGGTCATATTGGCTTTTGCCTTTGGATAATGAAATTTCCTTCATTTATCACTAAAGAGAAAAATGAGATCATAGCAATGCAATTGTGCAACTCCTAAGATGTGCCTTTAGAGTTGGTGCTTGACAACATCAGGATCCTTGCAGTCATTCACACAGGTCATCTCTCTAGCCTGGAGTTCAGGCATAATACAAGATTGAGGCCGAAAGAGTACCACTTTCTGTGGTCAAACACAGGATGTAGGAGATTTACAATTCATATATGCATTGGTTCCGACTTTCTGTTTATCGATTCATTTACTAACCGACATAGCAGATGAATCCTATACTGTAAGCACTACAAAACTGGTCCTGTGTTGATTATGGGTCTAAACATCGTCAGCATAGATGATTATAAAGTTGTGGATTTGACGATTAGTAAGGAAGTTATGCAAAGTTATAGCTTAGATTGCTTAAGAGCCAATAAAGGTTGGTTTTTTTTCTGTTCTTTTTTGGGGGGAGGGGGGGCTGTCCTGTCAGGATGTGTGCTTGGACTATTCTGCACTGATTGTTTTGCTGCCTTCTAAAAACTGAAAGAGCACAAAATTCCGCAATTTGATGCCTGCATTAAACAGTGGGGCAATTGCCAATGCCTAGTACTGTTTGAAAATGATTTTGGAACTTCTCCTTTTTTAGCAGCTGTGCTTAAATAAGGGTCCACTTACCAAATAGGATGCTCATTCCCGTCAGTATCGTGGATTAGCATGCTTAGCTCTGCTGTCATCTTGTTTCTTATGGGTTTGCATTAGAGTTAGAATCTTGTATTTTTCTGTAAGATTTTTAACTTTTGGCATATTCATTACCCCAAAAGAAAAATCACGTAAGGTTTCACTAGGGTTGTTAGGGTTTGGAAAACTTAACCTAGGTGATCGAAGGTTAATCACTCAGTCTGCAGCGTGTCACGACCAATATTTTGCTTGGTTTTATCGGGGAATGACCCAACTTGACTCTTAGAGGTTGTGGCCATGTCAAGCTCTGCCGGCCAGGAAGATCCAAATACCAACTAGAATGGTTTCTTTGACAAAGCTGGATCGGGCTAGTGTAGGCCATTTTTTAGTATTTGTATCCTTTGTAATGGCTTTCCGTTACTTCGCAATTTGTAAGTATTATTTAAGTCACATGCATGTTGAGTGATCTTCAAAAATTGAAATTTTTGTACATTTAGCAGGTTAAATTAAACGGGACATAGAAAGAAGCTATATTGAATTGTAGAACTCAATTGATTATAGTTTTGAACCATTTTACACCTTAAAAGTTGTTTCATCATCAAGATGGCAAACTACATTTAATTAGGCTAGGAGCCCTACGAGCATGGAGGACTCATTTCCACCACCCATGATTGAATCTTGGGAGGCATATATCTTTTTCTACAAGTTCTTGCAACTTGGCTTAGTATACCCTCTCATGTAATCCGTTGATCCATTTTTAAATAGTCTCACATATTAAGCATATAATAAGACTGAAAGTTCATTTAGGGCATGTTCTTTTCGTTTGTAACTTGATTGAAGTATAATAAAGTAATATTTTCGTCTAGACATAACAATTTCTTCCTAGCACCACTAGTGGATATTTTGTAGTACTAGCGATTGCATTGTATCACATATCGAGTTTCTAGATATTATTAGAATGTTCTGGGATCGTCTAGGATGCTTACAATCTTCTGAAATATGCTATAACGATTTAGAATGTTTTAGAACCTTCTAAAGTGTCTGGGACCTTCTGTAGTATTCTAAAATCTTTTAGGTTATACTCGAATATTTTAGAATACTCTCTAAAATTATGTGGTCTCTAGGATATTTGTATAGAATGTTCTGGATGTGTAATAATAACCATAGGATCAAAATAGATCTCCATCGTCCATTGAAGAGGTAGATGTGTATATATACCCCAAGGAGACTCATTTGTACACCAGACCATTGAAAGCATTTATAAGTGCAATACGAGACATAAGGCTTACTAAGTTCTCTTCGAATGTGAGTGTGCTTACTTAACTTTCTACGAGTCCAAATCAAGCATCACAGAAGGCTAATTAGCAAACTAAAGAAGGGTTCCAAGTGAGTTTGCTAGCGTTGCACAAGTTTGAATTTGAGTGAATTATCTAAGAGTGTTCATCAGTTCAAACTTGGACTTGTTTGGACCGAAGATCGACTAAGGAAAACATGATGAACTGAGGATCGAACTGAGTAAGAGTCACATTGGATCGAGACCGGACTGAAAAAATTCGGACCGGATTGAGACTTATCAAAGTAAACCGCATTTATTTTCAATTGTGATTAGAACAAAGCTTATTGGCTCGATTAATTTTAGCCAAAATCATGCTATTATTGGTCTTATTTGCTAATTCTAAAAAGCATTAATTGACACTCGGCATTAGTCTTTGACAAAAAAAAAAATCAAAAGAAAGTCTCAAGCTCATAACAAAATTTTATTTTATTTATTTTTTTAAAAAAGTTGGTTTTCGGTCCTAAATCAGACCGGACCAAAAACAAAACAAGAAGAATTTTTGGATCAAAAATTGGACCGAATGTATGCGGTTCGAACCGATTCAATCCAGTCCAACGAGATCTTCAGTACAGTCTAAATTTGGATCGAATATTGTGCCTCCTAGAACAATCTCTGACAATTGGCGCATTGTATTTGCCTCCAAAGTCAAGCACGGTTTCCTTGACATTCCCCCTCTTTGTTTGTAAAGTTTAGTAGTTGGCTATGCAAATTTACCGACTCCAATTGTCAATGTCAACCTGATAAACCAAACTACATAGTCAGAGTCAAGCTCAGAAGTAGCACGGCATTAACATCACACCACTGTCGCAAATAATTCTTCTTTAATTTTTTCTGTGAAGTTCCAACGCCCAATCATCAATGGCGGAATCGAGGAGGAGACAGAACTCTCCCATGGCGACCCTCCCAATCGACATACTCTTCAACATACTCATTCGTTTGCCCGTAAAGTGTCTTCTACGCTTGAAATCTGTGTGCAAGTCATGGTACTTCCTCATCACCAGTCGTGAATTCGCCAACCATCATCTTCATCGCAATTCTCTCTCGTCCGATCGTCTCCTCATCTTCGCCGGCGAAGATAACTCCCTCTACTCCATCAACTTCGAAACCCTAGAATCGCCAGCCATCAAAATCCCCTTCCCGTCAATCTCAGAACGATTGAGTCGCAAAAACATTGTTGGATCTTGTAATGGATTGCTACTTTGTGTGTGTGATGAAACCCCTAATTTTGAAGCCCTTTTGATCAACCCATCATCGCTTCCCTGCAAACGAATCCCTAAATTGAAGGTACCCCTAAACTGCTTGTATGTTAATTACGGGTTAGGGTATGATTGCGGTTTGGATGATTATAAAGTAGTTAGGATTGTGAATTTCATCTCTGGTTCAACAATTGGGAGAGAAGCCATAGAAGTCATGGTATACAGCTTGAGAACTGATTCTTGGAAGTTGGTTGAGCAAGACTTTCCTGATTATGGGACGCCAAAATCTAAGGATGGGGCGCTTGTAAACAACCATTTGCTGCATTGGTTGTTTTGGTCCTACACTCTGAACGAGCATCGAATTGCTGGTTTTGATGTTTGCAGTGAAGAGTGGAGGGAGGTGCCAATGCTTCAATATTTTGAAAGGAATGACTCTCCTGTTGACAGCAGAAAACATGAGATGGTTGATATGGGAATTTTAGATGGATGCTTGTGTTTGATGATTAGGGACTATGGCAATTTCCCTGGACGAAATGTGTGGGTTATGAAGGAGTATGGTGTTAAGGACTCTTGGGTCAAGTTGTTTGATTTCACAGACGTCTGTCTTATTGGTTCATTACATATTGCCCCAATTGCTTATTCTAAAGAGGGTGGTGAGATTTTGCTCAGAAGAGATCAGTTGTCGAGAGTTTTCTGGTTCAATTTAAGTGAGAAAACAGTTAGGGAAGCTGAAATGCGTGGTTTGCCAGAATATCGTCGCGTGGCTACCTGCATTCGAACCCTTATTCCCCCTTCTGCCGAGGGTCAAATTAGTGATGAAATTTGGCGAAAAGCAGGAAAGGATGGCCTCTACTAGTTGCAACCATAATTCCCAGGTTTCGTTTGCAGCTGGCTTTCCTAGTTGCTGCCTGAAATTTGGGGTAGCACTACTTTAGATCTTGAGAGTACTAAATTTATGGATAGACTGGTTTCCTTTGGATGAGTAGGGTCTGTATAATATACTTAGAAAATCTGCTGTTTCTTGTATGTTGTATGAAGTCTGCAGTGTGAACCTGTCATTACTGCAGCATACTGCAACAAGCATTTTCTGTTATCTGTGATTGGTGGTATGGATATCTGAAGAGCTATGCCATCAAGTTCTCAGAGCTTCTAAGCTTGACTGGTTGCGGAGATAATTGGAATGAATTTTTCCTGTGTACAATCCTTACTTGTAAGTTCTGATTCCTCATGTGATCATATCTCAATAAAAGCTCTGCCAAAATACCTTTTTTTAAATGTTTTCCACTGCCATTTTATTGCCTCACTTGGTTCTGCCTAGCTAAATGCTATATAAAGGGAGATCTTTGGCGTGGTTCTTGGATTTTGCCACTGTCTACGGGTTTGGAGATTGTGAAGTAGACATTGTATTGAAATAATAGCATGCTGCATGCATGAGTGACACGCCCACACTAGATGGGATTGACACTAGATTGCTGTTGTTGCATGTATAAATAGTAATGTGAAAGTAGTTTTTGACCACTGCAGGCTCTCAGTTTGGCAGATTCTGCTGAATGATTGTCGGATGGCAACATAAAGTGTTGAATTCAAAGTAACGAGTATCTCTGTAGTGGCTTGGCATAGATATGTTGCCTCTTATTTAGCTTCGCATATATCACTCATTAGCTATATACCTGATAACAGCACTGTTCCAGATGTGCAGGCATTGGCAGGCCCTAGATGAGGGGACGTCAGTGACCCCTGAGTTCTAATGTCGTCATTATCAGACGAACATATTTATCTTCGTTGTGCTATTGCCCTGTTTTTATCTTGATGTACGTGCTACTTCGTGTACATGAGAGCGATTGGCTGGCCCAGCCGCTGCCCCTGAGGCATGGGCACCGTAGGGCTATTCTGCATCCCTATTGAGGCAGATAACTGCGGGCCTGGATTTGTTTAACAATGCTAGTAATTGCACCAGCAGATGGCCCCCAACAGTTGGTTCAGTGAAATCCAAACAGGCGGTTAGTGTCCATTAGTAGTGTTATGTGGCTCAACCCATCAAGTTGGAGCCTAGCTGGAGACTTTGAAATCTAATATAGTATTCTGGATCTCCAAATAAATGACCTGGAAGCTCTAAGCATGGTGGGTTTAACCATAGCCTATAGTAATGACTCATTTGCTTTAGCTTCCTTCCAGCCAACAGAATTTGCTATCATTATTTTCGTGAAATTAGAAAATAAATCAATAAATCCATCTTAGAAAATGCAGATTATCATGCCCTATTGCTTCTAAGTTCGTTATTGGAGGAAGTTACATGTACAATAGACAAAGTTGGCACAGTGTCTGACATCAACTGCGTGGTGTTATTTCACAGCTTCTCAATCAGCACATCTCAGTTTGCAAATGCCAATACACTGAGATAATCAGAAAACTGCACAAAGATTAGTGTTGAAGGGCTTAAAGTTTTGCATTGATGAATGCATATGCAAGGAGTTCTTGGGTGATTGTTTGCCTTAACTGCTGCTGTCGTTTGGTTTGGAGATTATGAAACTAGAATCTTATAATAGTATGCAACATGTATGAACATCACTAAATGGGACAGATGCTAGGTTGGTATTGTATTGGAACCCGTAAATAGTAATGTATAAGTAGTTTTTGACCAATGCAGGTGGTTAGACGACAGATCTTGGTGAATTGTTGTCTAACAGGAGCACTTAATATTGAATTGAAGTAAGGAGCATCTCTAGTGCCTTTTGCATAAACTTATTACTTCTTTTTTTGCTTCGTATGTCCGTCATTAGCTAAACATACCAATATAACAACAGTGTTCAGATGTGCAGGTATCGGCAAAGCCATATATGCGGCCACTCTAGTGCCCACTTGAGTTATTATGTAAATGTTATGGAATGCGCATACTTATCTTGGTAATGCTATTGTTCTGTTTCTATTGATCTGTACGCTACCTTTTGCATGAGAGATGGCTGGCCCAACAGTTGTCTTGCGGTAAGGGGCACCCACATGACTATCTGCGCTCATATTAAGACGGAGTGCTGCAGGCGCAGATTCTTCCAGTGATGCTAGTTATGGCACCAAGAGATTGCCCCCGCAGTTGGTTCAATGAAATCGGAATGGTTAGTTAGTGGTGTCGACCTGGCTCAATCCATCAAGCTTGAGCCTAGTGGGAGACTTTAAAATCTAATGTACTTATCTGGATTGTTTACAAATAAATGACCTTGAGGTTGTAATCATGGAGCGTTTTGCCATGATCTTTAGTAATGACTCCTTTAGCTTCCTTGCAGCCAACCGGTCTTGCTACTGATGATTCTCCTTACATTACAAAAAAAATTGATCAAATAGGTGCATCTCAGAAAATCTACATTATTATACCCCATTGCTTTTGATTTTCTCTTTTCAGAGGAAACTATTGGTAGAATACACAAAGTTGTCGCAGTGGCTGACATTAATTGCATTATAGTATTTCACATTCTCTTGATAAATGGCAGATGTTGCTTCTGATTGCCAAAACCTCGGACGATTCAGAAAGCTTCACTAGAGTTTAGCCCTCAAGTCTGTGGGGCACTTTGGCAGGATCGAGCTGGTTAGATTGCAAAGTCTTATTCTCGGAGGTTCCGATGCTTTTATGCAGGAAATAGCCCCTACAAAAGCATATACATTACTCCAGTGTCCTCTTCAAACTGGGACCAGTTGCTTGTAACAAATTCCGGAGTAGTTACAGAGAGAGCTCACTGTGGAGACTTGAGGGTAAGAAAGAGTAGGATCTTGTTCCCAAGAATGGTTTTCGGTCCTTCAAACGGAGATCGGGGATCAAAATTAAGGAAGAAACAATCCAAGGCTTCAGCGAGAAAACAGGGTGGTTGCCACTCCATGGTTGTCTAAACGGTACTATGCAACCACCTCTTTGTTATGTTTTGGATTCAGCTGGTGTCTCGCACCCGAGCCAAACTCCCCGTCTTCCAGCTTTGTTCAGACTGTTGCATAAGTTCCTGGTTATCTGCTATGCTCTTCAAGGAGACCCTAACGGAGGTACACTTGAATTTGTTGTTTCTGTTGGACTTTGGAATTTCCTCACATCTGGATTCAATACTTCTAGCTTAGTTAAGAAGGCCATCATTTAACATACTGTTGAATAAAAACGAAATCCCATGAATGACTACGATGTATTAGTCGATTGCTGATTCCCTCGTCAATATTTAGCAGCTCACGTTTGATTCGAACCTCATATATTATTGCTTTCTCGCCTTAGGACTATGTATGAATCACTAATTACAGTACATCATGATCATGAAGACTCTGTTGCCATTGATTATCATCTAGCTTGTGCACATTTCATACACGGTGATCTTATTCCATGCCACATCCCTATCAAGTTCCAATATCTTTATCAAACAGTTGTTTACGTGTTTTCTAAGTGGTTTTTGTTTTCAAGTGCAACATGTCTCTTAAATCCCAATACAAATAAGGGTGCAAATTGATTTTCAAGATGTCACTTTTGGAAAATATTCCACACGCAAAGGGGATTAGAAATGGTCAATTGATGCTCTGAAACTTTCTAATACTCGGGTTGTCGATGCTCATTATTGGATGAAATTTCAGTTATATGCCTTTTTTGTTAGATGAACCTTACTTGAACGTTACGGTATGTCTTTTCTTTTTATGATTGAAAAGGTGGATTGATCACCAACCTCTAGTTCAAGTCAATGGGAGTCTCAAAATGAACACCAGGGCAGTAAAAATTCCTTCCAATCTAACAACTGCTTTTAGTTTCACCCAATTATCTTGAAAGGGGTTATTTTTATGGTGGGGTGGGGGAAGAAGGGGTCAAAGTTAAATTGGGGAAATAGGAATGCATTTGGAAGTTAAGTTCAGGTTAACTAAGATTCTATGCACAAATAAATATTTTATGAAGAACAGTTAAAAATCACAATTCTCAATGTTTGGTTGGAAAAAGAGTACTTGTAATATTTATAACACTATATTTAAATGCTATTATAGAAGAAAAGGGGGGAAAATGTTTATATACTTAAATGAAAAGTAATAAAAGGGTGGAGGTGATTTGCTTGATTAGGTTTTGATGTTGATGGAGGAGAATGCGGGCAAATGCATTCAAATTATTCTATCCTTCCTTAATTTGTGAGTGGACAAAAGATGAATAATAGACACGAGAGGTTGAGAGTGAGATATTTCTCTCCTTCTTCGACTTTCAACAACCACCACCACCATTTAGTGTGAGTCCCACTTATATGGAGTTTGAAGAAATCTAAATGTAAGCAATCTCACTTTTGGAGATTGCACAACTCACAGATAACTCTGATGGTGGGAGTGTCATTAATTGAGTTCCACCGTACAGTATTAAGATGAAAACATGCATAAAGACTATTATACCGGCTTTTCTTAACATAGGCATGAAAAGTAACGTAATGAAATTTAAGCTTGTGAATTTTCGCAGTTGTTAATACTTCGAAAATATAGATAGCTATTCCTCATAGCTCTAATATTGCATTAAACAATAAGCAAATTCAATAATATTGCTCGATCAAAAGCTAAGGCTCCGTTTGGACCTTGAAAAATTCGATGGAAAGAAAAAAATTTGGAAAAGTTATTTTTTTTGTGTTTGGTTTAGAGAAAATCACAAAGAAAAAAATATGGAGGAAAGTTAGATGGAAAAATTTTTAAAAACAAGTAATAAAATTTTCTTCACAAAATTGTGAGGAAAGCTTGAGAAAAATTCTCAACCTCCTTCAACCTCACATTGGTTAGATAACATCAATATGATTCAAATAGTTTATCAATATTTAAATTTCTCATCCAAATTCTTGTATTTTTTCCCTCATTCAAACAAGAGAAAAAAGCTCATTTTCTCCCTACTTTTTTTCTTGCACATTTTTTTCCATCAAGTTTTCTTTCCATTAAATTTTATAACGAGTAAATAAAACCTAAAAGTATTTTTTTTTTTTAAATGCAGTATATCATACCATTTTAATAGGGGAGATTGCCTTAACAATGGGGGGCTTGAGAGCCACAGTAAATTGAATGGTAGAAACAAAGTACTGCAGCTTAATTTGAGGGATGAAAATCAACTCTTGAAAGTTGAATGAAATCTCATCACATTTTTTTCCCAAAAACTCCCACTTAAATTCATCTTTATCTACTAGTACAGTGGTTTGTACAACTACACTCAATAGTCTCTTCTACATCTAAGTCAACATTAACACTGTCATCCACAGTACAGTATAATAATCACAATCACAGACCTCAAACCAACCCCCAAATTTTCCAGATTTTCATGACTTCCTCATGATCTTTCCCTTTCCAAAGTTTTGTACACAACAGCATTTGCATTGATGCTCTGCTCCACCTCCTTTTGCTTTAAGCTTCAAACAGCATCCCAATTCCAGAAAGTTGAAAATCACCCACTCCCCAATTCTTGGTACCTTTCAATTTCATGCATTTTCCCCAAATTAACAAAAAATAATTCATCCCACTCATGAATTTGACTTATCATTATTATTTTTATCATCATCATCATCATCATTATTATTAATGTGCCTTGAAGAGAAAATTTTGGCACCGCAAGAAAATGACCTGCTGACCAAATTCGCCGCCCCTCTTTCCAACGACGAAGAAGAAGACGACCCACATCCTTTATTATTAATATTATTTTCATAATTAATACCCCTTAGTTCCTTATTTTCCACGCAATTAGCAGACCCTGAATTTCCCATATTCTCCTCTGTTTCTCCCACACTAATCCTGACCTCCCCTGCCGCCGCCGCAGACGGTGGCGATGAGCTCTGGACCGTCTGATCGAGATGATCGGGCGCAACCACTGGGGCCCGGCAAAGTGGGCAATTGATGTGGGATTTGAGCCACGTGTCAATGCAGGGGACATGGAAGGCGTGATTACACTTGGGCAGAATTCTCAACTCTTCCTCATCTTCAAACTCCGCCAGGCACACGGCGCAATCGGTGCACTCTACAGCGCAGGAATTCTCCTCCTTGGCGTACTTGATCACCGCGATGGCGTTGATCAGTGACGGGTTTAATCCGACGGTGGTGATGTACCAAGCAGGGTGGAAGACCACGGTGGAAGCGTGGTCCTGACCCAGGTGATCATCACGGGTTCTGCTTCTACTAGGGCGTGTCTGGGGGTAGGGGTTGTAGAAGTGGAAGTAGAGTTTGGTGTAGAGGACATAGAAGGTAAATAAGAGGAAAGCTGAGGCTAAAATGATCAACATGGAGATGAGGAGAGGAGAGAGATTTTTGTGGGGTACTTGGGGCTTGTTTGGTTGGGGGAGAGGATGAGGGGGAGAAATGAGAGCGGCTAAGGAGTAGTGGCAGATAGATGGGCAGAGAGCCAAACACGCCGGAGGGCAAAATCCGGTGGTTTCGTTTTTCTGGGAGTTGCAAAAATAAAGGCATGTTTGGACTGTGGTTGTGGTGGTGGTGGGAGTGTAGGTTGTGTTTGGCTCGTGGGGCAATAATTTTCTGTGAAGAGAAGCCATTAGAGAGAAAGAGGGAGAGAGAGAATGAATGGGTTAGGGGGTGTTTGGAAGGAGGGGGAAATTTGTAGGATGTGGGGGAGAGAGAAGGTCAGGGGCCGGGAAGAGGGTTGACGTTGACTGGTGGGGGGGGGGGGAAGTGAAGGTGGCTGCTGAATCACGGCGCATGGCAAATGGTAATATTGCCAAGTATGAAATAGTTTACTACCAGGCTGAGATCATCATGTGTGAATCCATTCGTACCTGTTCTTCATAGAGCTATCTACGTAGGGTGTCACTCGGGGCACTTGGTTGAGTGGGTTGTCATTGGACGCATTAGCTGTGTTGCTAAGATTTTCTAACAAGTTAACGCCGTATTCGATAACAGTATTTTAAATAGCGTTTAATATTTTGACTGAATCAGTATATTAATCAGTTAATTTTTAGTGTTCGGTATCTTAGTATTTTGATTATTATTTCAAGCAGTATTCAGCGCTTTAAGCAGTGTTTCTGAAAAACTAACAGTATTAGTTTTTGATATTCGGAAGTAGAGTTTCGTATTTTTTGTCCAAAAACGACCATTTGCAAATTTTATATTGGGAAATTGTCTATATCTTTTTATATCAGTTTACAATAATCAGCTAGTACAACACCTAAATTTTATCGAATATATTTATTTCAATCGTTTATCTAAACAAGTATTCTTTAATAGCTAAATTAGAAATATTATCAGTTACCTAAACAGCTATCTACTACTTAAATCACTATCCACTGCCTAGACAACCATTTTTGCCGAACATGGCCTAAGACATCTGAGTTCGTATTGGATTGAGATATTATTTTATATATTTTTTTCAATTTTTTCCTCTATATATATATATATATATATATATATGACGTAAATTTGGCGAAAACCGATTTATAATTCTAGAAAAAACGAACAGAAAAAAAAAAGAATAAATAAACCAAAAGTAGCTCTACATCCCTTTCCACTTGCGAGTTTCAACATCATCGTTTTTGGATTCTTCATTCCAAAATAAGGACATTTTTTTTGGAGGTACTTGATAGTCAGTATGGGTTTGTCTTTCGGCATGAAAAAATAAGCTTATCAAATGAGAATTTACAACAGAATGGAGCAGAACATAATTAAAAAAAATAATCAAATAGCCAATCAAATTCTAATGAAAACCCGTCATTCTGTATAATGCGGCCACTCGCCAGTCACCTCAAGTTGTACACAGGCGTAGCCGTAGTGCACCGTCAACAATTTGAAGAAATGACATCACGTGTTTTATTTTGACTATCACAAAGGTCTAAAGGGGCGGCTACGGCCCAGGAGAAGTCGTATCAAATTGTTAATTACTTTTCTAAACCCTAAAAACTGCTTTCTATTTCTCACAAACTTCATCACATCCCTCAGGATTAAGAAAATGTCGACCTGTGATAGGATGTCCATACTTTGATAGTTGTTAGATTGTATTCCTCGGAATTTATGATAATTAAGCATAAAATTAAAGGGAATGATCTTATAATCGAATGCCAAACTATGAGAGTTGTTAGATTATATTCCCTAGCTAGAGTACAATGCATTGTATTTCATCAAGTACAAAGCATTGTACTCCCTACACTACAAGTAGGCTTCAGTAGAAATAATCAATCTTTAATTTATCGGAGAATTTAAAGAAAAGACACTGCATACAAAAGCATGAATTTAGGGATCGATTGAATCCAAACATTGAATGATGAGTTTAGATAGAAGTGAGAGTATAATACATTGTATTTACAGTCAAAGGCGTACGATCTAATTTTCAGCCCGCAAAGAATTTGATTTGATGTGGCAAAAACAGCAAAAAAAAAAAAAAAACCACTTAGGATGGAAAATTCTAACGTTTTTCTCCGGTTGGAATAAAAGTCCTATGATATAGGGTTGAGCAAAAAAAATCGAGTACTCAGTTCCAGACTTAGAACTGATTCGAACCCGGAGGGCACGGACTCGTATCCGGTTGGACCGATTTCGGGACCAGTTCCAGAGTTTAGGACCCGGGTCCGGTCTCGGGTCCTGAAATTGTGGTCCCGGACCAATATCTAGTACCCGGTCACAATTTAAAGAATTTTGATTAAAAAATATAAAAAGCAAACCATTTTTCCTCAAGTGATATATCTTTTATACCGAATCTCAACTCTCGACTACCTTAATTTAACACTTTGATTTTTTGTTCTTCTCCTTCTGAACCCAGGTGCTTACTATTTTTTGTTCTTCTCCTTTTGAACCCTGGTGCTTACTAGGTATTTGTTTTTATATTATTTTGACAGTTTTTCTCTTCTTGTTTCTCTATTTTAAGTGAATTAAAATAATTTTTAAGTTTCTCATTTGTTTTGTAATCTTGATTTACAGATTTCTAATTAATGTTATCTCCAATTCTCTGAATTTACTTTACAGTACTGAATCTTCTTTACTGCTTATTTTGTATTTGATTTGGCCTTATAATTTAGTCTATTGGAATTTACTTCATGCATGAGTTCTCAACTTCCTTCAATCCCTGCCTCTCCCAATTTTCTTATGTGAAAATGAGAGAAAAATAAAAAAATATTACTTCAAAATCGGGTACCCGAAATCACATCTAATCCCGACCTAGTCTATAATCGGATCCAAATTCTAGGATTCAGTTACAACCGGATCTGAAATCAGCTCCAAATTTTAGAATACAGTTTCAATCGTGTCCGGTACCTATTCCTACTCCTACAGAAAAATTAGTAACAGTTCTGGGGAATAAATGCTTAACGTTGAAATTTCCTACTGACAATTATGAACGCCACTTGGGGTGGAGATTTGAGTGGCATTTAAAGAGCAAGTGGCTATTTTTTCTTTTAAAAAGCCATATGTCAAAACAAAAAGAAAAGTTTTTTTGGGGGGATAAAAAATGGAAAATTTATTAACACGAGTCGGTAATTTTATGAAGGTATTTCAAGGCCATAAGCTACTGCATTCTCCAATGTAGAATACTTGTGCACCGAATTATCTTTTTAAACTACTGTATTTTTCATTTACTGAAAAAAAATAATAGAAAAACAAAACTCAAAACAACTAACAAAATTCTAAATTATATAGTAATAATTTCAGAATTTTTCTATATTAATATTAAAGTAATCATGAACCTTACACGATACACTATAATACATACACTAATTTAATACAACATATGGCTAATCTTCTCCCATGATAGTGATGTTCTCGGTCATTTTTTTTTTTTTTTAATGCAGCCTGAAAACAAACCCTATATAGTGCATTAGTTAGACGTGACAACGTAATTAATTTTAGAATATCTGTCTTTATTCATTAAAGAAATTATTATTTTTAGTTGTGTTCATCTGATGGTATTATATTATACATATGATATGTGTCTCAATACTAAAGTTCCAATTGGTCTGGCCAAAGAGGACAAATATTGAAAAGCTTCGTTTAACAACTGGTTTATTAATTGTACTAAATTATTCACGTCAATAATTGAATACATTAATGCAGTGAATTACGTAGGTATGACTGTTACTGGAAAAATTGTTATGGTGTTCATAAGTGTAATTCTTGTCGAGTGGTTTTGAAAAGTACTAAGATGACGTAATTGAAGGTAACCACTCTAATATACTAATAAAATAGAAATTTAATTTTTACTAACACTATATGGTGTAATTAGATGAAAAATATTATTTTGAAAATAGGGAGTTTTAATAATAAAAAATAATAAAAAATAACAAATGTTACATTGCTGTAGCTTTCTCTTTTTTTCCGACTATTAGAGTTGACAAGGTATGTAAAAAAGTAATACACAACACTGAACATAAGAAAACAACTATACCGAGCAATATTTATTACCTAGCAATGAAATATAAAACATTAAAAAGTCAGTTTAGAACATCAAAGGTATTGACTATTGAAAGCACATTTGATGCCATAATATCAGCAACCAAGAGAAGAACCCAAAATTCACCAAGTTGATCAAAATACCTAACTACATTCATAATATTATACTTTAAAGTAATTCAGTGAACACTCGTTTGAAAACCCACTCAGTTTAATCAGTTATAATAATACCTGTTCATCTCAACGGATCTGAATCGAAGAGATCCCCATTATTTATCTTAAGAGGGATCCCCAACGATGTCAATCCGCCAATGAATTGAACAAGGGAGTACTTTAAGGTTTATAAATTTACAAATCACTTCTTTCATGTAACTACGAGTTGAAATTACCATAAGATGGCGTGATCTCATTCAAATTCAATTCAGTGACTGATTTCATTCCTTCATTACCCTTTAACATTAATATCTTTGAAAATTTTCGTACCCCATTTTTGTTTGAGGGGCATATATCACAATTTAAAGCCTGTTTTCTTCAACTTATCTTTTTAAATATATAAGTTCAATTTAAAAAAAATAAGTTCAATTTAGTAAATATAAGTTCATTTCAAGTTAACAAAAATAAATTTTGCCGAATTCAAATTAAGTTCAGTAAAATTGATTACCCTGTGTAGTATGCAGTCTATGCACAAATCCTTGAAGAGACCCAGTTGCACTCGGTGAGTCGAGTCGCCAGCTCCCTCGGTTCACCGGGTCCTCATTTGTTCCCCATTCTCTCTCCAGGTTCGTTTTCCTCTATCATTTAGATGTCCATTTGCTTCTGAGTTCTTCTTTATCTCGGAGATAAATTGTTTGATGAAATGCGTACTTCTATTTAAAAATTGCAATTCGGATTTGAATGTTAACCCATTGACTTATCGAGATTGTTGATTGCTACTGGAGTCCAACAAGATACTAACTTTCAATTTTGTTGATGATAAATTCATGAAAAGTAATTGTACTTTTTGGTATAAAGTTGGATCTATTGGGTGTCGCTATGGAAGATTGATTCAGTTGGTTAGAAGCAAAGAAACTATATTTGAAGACAGTGATCTATATAAGCTTGAGCGGTTGTTTGATCTTCTACTGCCCTTGTTTGGAGGTCTGATACATTGAAGCCGGAATAAATTGACATGGGGTTTCATCCAAGATGAGAGAACTTCACCAGTTGAGTGTTTACATTAGGCCTGGGCAAATAACACTGGCACCCTTTTCTGCTTTCTAGCAAAGTAGCAATTGTTGGATGTGTGAGCAGGGTATGCAATTGAATTTGAGGGTCCTGTCCCAATAGTCTGGGTCACCTCTCAATATTACCCTTTCTACTTTGTGGAGTGACCGAGTGGGGGTCATGTTAGAGACTCTGAGTGGTTGCTTTTGCTGGTGCATCATGATGGCCAAGAAAAGTGCCTGCTTTTAATCAAGTTTAGTTCAGGCTGTTCAAAAGAAATTTGCTTCAATCTGCTATCTATTCGAGTATGACTGCCATTTTTGTTTCTGATAGTTTCATGAATCCACTAGTTTTGCTTTGCCCCAGAAGGAAGATCAGGCTGCTTTATATTGTTTTACTTACACTAAGCGGATGGGGCAGTGTACTTGGGGAAACTATGAATTTCAGTGAGTTACGAGTTATGACTGTGATCGCATTGACACTCATTGTAGAGTATTGGATTTTAACTACACTGTTAAAGGATTAAACATAAATATTGTCAAATTCTATCATGGATGAGAATGCTTCTGCATGTGGACATGCAATTGGTGCTTGGCTTATCCTGAACTTTGGAATTTTTCATTTCTCAATTCTTGGTGACGTGGTCGTTTTAAGTTTTGAGAAGGATCATGATTTTGTTTTCCAGGAACAGTCTCTTTTTGTTCTGGCATGGTATGCATGATTACGTCTCAGTGTTCACATCAGGTCTCTACCTACTTCTAATTTCAGACTGCAGCGACATTGCAGCTGTTCATTGATAATGCTGGCCACTTAATGCTGATAGAAGCAAGCTAATTGGTGAATGTGAGATCTTCTGTTATTGTTGGAATGACAGCAATTTTCAGCTATACAGGGTGCAGACAGTTATCTCAGTTTGTTGTAGCAATAGTCTTCTTTCATGTTTCGGAGTATGTTCTAGCTGTCTGTGCCCATGGGAGATCTAATGTGACTCTTAGGTCTCTTTTGATAAGCAAACACTATGTTATTGCAATGATTTGCTCAATACTTGAGTACTGCCTTGAAATTACCTTTTTTCCATGGTTGAAGGAGTATTGGTGGATAAGCAACCTAGGTCTTGCAATGGTTATTATTGGAGAAATTATACGGAAAGTGGCAATCATAACAGCTGGACGTGCCTTCACGCATCTTATCAAAATCCACCATGACGAGCATCATATGCTAGTAACTCATGGAATTTATGGATTTGTAAGGCATCCAGGTTATTGTGGCTTCTTCATCTGGTCAGTTGGCAGTCAGGTTATGTTGTTGAATCCCATCTGTACCTTTGCATTTGCTGTGGTTGTTTGGAAGTTCTTTGCTGGACGGATACCATATGAAGAGTTTTATCTGAGACAGTTTTTTGGTGATGAATACGATGAATATGCTCAAAGGGTATTTTCTGGAGTTCCATTTGTCAACTGAATCTTCCCTTTGTTTGACACGCAAATCTTCCAGTTGTCAGCATCATTTGCTTAAAATCAGGTCAGCTTTCTCACTGAAAACTGGGTTATTAATGGCTGAATTCTATCTCTTGCTTCTGCTATATATCATTAGCATCTAAGCAGCTACAGAACTGAGTCTAATCTTTGGCAGTAACTCCTGTAATCTGCATTGCCAAGCTTGATAATAAAAAGGTCAGTTCTTGTTTGATGTGCCTCTGGAAGAATATGTGATGTTGCACTGGTTAAATGTTTTAGTATTCTTCTGCATCTTAAAAATGTTAGTTTCCATCAATGCCTTCACCGTTTACAGCCACCATGTATATGTATACAAGGTGCATGACATTTTTAAGTGCATGCGTTAGCCATTTAGTTGTTTTGGGGTTGCTTATTCCCTCTTTGTTTCAGCAATCGATTTGGGCATGAATGTTCAGCCGGGAATCATCCTTGTCAATTTTTGGGTGTTTATTAGGGACTCTCTCCACAAACCCCTCTAATGGCAGGCTTAGCCTCTTTCCAGTCATTCCTCAAATCGATGGCTGTATTTTATTATGAAATTGCTATATCTTCTATATGCATTATTAATCAAGGCCCATAGACCTTGATTGGAACGATGAAAACAAGCCTGACCAGGTGACCGCCTGTCTATATGTTGGAGACTAAAAAAGACATGCACCATGAACACTGATCATTAGATACTGCTGGTTAATCTTCAGATAACTAGTTAACTACAGTTTATTGCCACTTGCTGCTGTCAGTTATGGCCCATCGTGGTTCTTCATCCTATCTATTTCCCAATGCTGGCAGATCGTCACTAGCATGACCCACTTTACTCATTTGACCTGGCAATTGACAATGCAGCATTTCTTTGCGTCCCATTTTGCGCAAGTGGAACGGGTTGTCTCAAAGAAATGCATCTCCTGTGAAAGACCTTCACGGATCTTGAGTGCACACAAACCTGGATCATTGGCCTTATAAGTTAGATTGACAAGGGATGAACAGTGCTTTTTGACTTTTTAGTCAGCTGATTCGCTATACAAGTTGTGCAAACCCATCAGGTTTAGGAGTGATAGTTATACAACGCATGTTTAACTCTTCTTTCAGGAACATTCGATCCTTGATACATGAAATGCAAGTCCATGGATTTGAAAGCTATCCTGTAATTGCTTTGTCATACTTAATCCATGATGGCAACATCAAAGGTAATTAGGCAAATTACACTTTGAACAAGCTAGGAAATGGACCACAAGACAAGTAAATGAATCAGATAGAAGTGAAACTATTCGAAAAGGAAAAGACAGGAAGAAAAGAATCTCTACACCATCAAGGTCACCTGAAGTAATTGCACCACTGACGGCCACAAACAAACCAGTGCCAACAGAAGTAGCTGAGTCTTTGTCCATTGTTGTTTTCCATACTAAGCCTTTTTTTTTGGGGGGGGGGGGGGGAGAAGATATATAGTGAAATGTTAAAAACTACCATCTCATGCCTGTGTTTCCGGATCTATTTTGGCAATCTACTTCTATAAGCTGCCAGCGGTCCAATAATGCACCAAGGAGAAAATTGAAAGTAAAAACCTTAATAAACATGCGCAATGGTTCCATTGCTGTTCTAGTGGCTCAATGGTCCGACTGCAATGAGACCATAGTTCATAAAAACCATCCCGTGGATTAGAGCCGATGAGTTCAGTGCAGGTCCAATCTGCTGCCTAGTCCAGTCCCTATCTAAAACGAATTATGAATCACCTTAATGCCATTAAAATTGCAAAGACAATCATGGTGCCAATGATCACAGCAAGAATAATATTAACGATTATGTGGATGTGTCTAACTGGTTCCATCTCTGATGGTAGATTATGCATATGGGGTTGCAGGTGGTAGGATCACCTTCCGTAGGGGTGAGGCTGGCCTAATCTTTGGCTGAGAGGTTGCTATGCTTGGTGATGTTGCTGTTTGTGTTGGTATTGTGTTGATGAGCACTTGGTTGAGTTGGTTGACATATTTGGTTTGGACTCCTGAGAGAAGGCAAGATTTGCCAACGTTGCAATAAGAGCAGAATAACCACATTTCTGCCTACCATTTCTTAGGCCCCGTTGTCTTCTCTTAAGACATGGAAAACTATGACAGGAGGAAGGTTTTAGGGGGACAGAAATAGATCCTATCAAATTACTTCAGTTCTCCAAATAACATATTAAGTTATGAATATAGACAAACTGCAAGAGGCTATTTCTTTTTTCCCTGTTTTTTATGAGTGCTCCCAGTTGTGATATGTATATTCACATATATATATGTAAGTTTAGTTGTGCAGCTAATAGTTGTTGTCAGTTGCTGCTCAATTCAAGCTTTCAGTGAACTCAATGCAAATTTGTTTGAGTCATATGATCCCCTTGCTTTTGTATTTGTTTGAAACATTCGTGCATTATGCTATTTTTCGCTACTATCAGGCAATACATTATCTCCCCTTTTTATGGTCTTGGTCTTATACTCCATCTTGATGCCCTACACTAATTTTAACTCAACTTATATACTATATAATAATGCAAGTGAGTTTTTTTGCTTTCCCTGTTTGAGATTCCAGAGGTGAAGAGCATTTATGTCTGGTCAGTTTCTTGTTGTCAGATCACAATTGTTGTAGGTTGCCACTCAATTCCAGACTTCAATGAGCTTTGTGAGACTTACTATGCAACTAAGTTGTTTTCTTGAAGTGGTTTCCTTTCCTTGCAATTGCTAGAATATGCCATACCTGTTGCTACCTACAGTGGGTTTGTCACTTGTTGGAACTCTTAGTACCTTGTCTTTCTACATGGCCAGTACTTGTTTTTACTTGTTATATTTGTTCTGGAGTACGCAAGCAAAGCCTGACATGTTAGGGCCGTCACCTTTAGCTTTGAACCTGCTTACATTGTGTGTTATTGGCTATGGTTCTTCTCCAGGCCGTTTGTATATTAATTGGGAAGAATTGATTGGACAAAGCAAGAATAGCTTGATACCATCATTGAAGCAGCTATAGTTACGATACTTACCATTGATCATCAACGAGTTCATCCTTCTCCAACAACTACTGTCGCAGATGGGATCTTGATCTGCCTTTGGATGGTACTAGGCTCCATTGGTGCAAAGATGCTTTTTTTTTTTTGGGAAGATGTATGGCGAAAATTGGCTCATGTAGAACCTACCATCTCATGCATTCTATTTTCTGATGTACCTGGAAATTAGACCTTCCTATGTAATGATTTGGGGCGTGTTCGGCAACAGCGTTTTGGGTAGCGTTTGGCGTTTTGGCTAAGTCAGTACACTCATCACGTAATTTTTAGTGTTCGGTAACGTAGTGTTTTGACTAACATTTCAAGTAGCGTTTAGCGTTTTAAGCAGCGTTTTTGAAAAGCTAATAGTATTTAACGTTTTACATTCAAAAGTAGCGTTTCATATTTTTTTTAACCAAAAATTACCCTTTGGAAGTTTTATTTTTGAAAATTATCAATATTCTTTTATGTCAATTTACATTAATCAGCTAATCTAACAGTTAAATTTACCGAACACATTTTATTCAACTGCTCTTCTAAATGGTTATCCGCTAACAGCTAAATTAGAAACGCTATCCGCTACCTGAACAGCTATCCGCTACCTAAATCGCTATCCGCTGCTTGAACTGCTAATTTTGCCGAACAGGGTACAAGCAAAGGGAATGAATTTTTTTTCTTTCCATCTCTTTATTGCTCATTTCTACTCTAAAACGGAGTGTAAAGAAGGCTGCTTTCAGTTGTTATGCTATATTACCCTATCTATTCTATACATACACATAACGTGTTTTTCACTGTTAGTATTGAATTATCTGTCCTGTGCACTCGTTAATCTGCTATAAACAGGTAAAATATTATCAAATCTTGTTCTACAATGCCTTTGTCTCTAGTAATATTTTGCTCCCTGAGGAATGTGTTCAAGTTATTTGGACCACCAAATAATAAATTCGTTATTCTGTCCATAGAATTTTGGTCCAGAACTTTGCTAGAAAGCTGCTGTTGTCAGTCCTTAACATCTATGCCCAGTATTCTTGTGATTACAACAACAACAAAAACAATAACACCTTTCAGTGTGTGTTCCGCTTTCACGAAGTTTGGAAAGATCTAGATGTAGGCAACCTTACCTCTATCGACATCCCTGCCCGGAGAGAGACTGATTCTAAAGGACCCACAAAGTAAGATTTTATGAAAACATTTTGTGGAAGAAAGATTTTGTGAAAACATTTTATGGAGAGAAACTAAGGATAAGTAGCAGAGAATGAAATACAAAGTACTAATAAATCAGGTAGCAATAACTATGTAAACATAAGTACAACATAGCAGGGGAATGTACTATACCTCGATAAATAGGAGTATGCAAACAATGTCTCTTCCCAGATATCTGTAATACCTGTATACAAACATGACATACGAACAAAGAACTCACAACCAAAACTACCCTACCCTAGTATTCTTGTGATTAATTCCTTGAAAAAGAGCTTAGAAATGGGTTAGTGAATTCAAGGACTGTTAAGTGCAGTTACCCAACTACTGATCTGATCAAAAGCATAGTATATACGTCAAACATTTTAGTGCGTGTAGATTTCCTGATCTATACATGCAGAGTACTGAAATTCAGACATCTATGAGGACATCATATACGCAGGACGAGGCGGTCCAACCAATCAAGTGTGAGACGTTGAGAGTCCCACATTGCCTAATGACAGATTAATTACACCTTAATATACTCCCTTAAACGGAGAACGTTTGCTGAGCTCGGTCACTTGAGCTTGTAACCCAAGTGGGGGCATCAAGGTGGGTGGAACATTGGCTCACTCATTTGAGCCGGATCTGTTATGGCTAGATGCTGGCTTGCCCTCTCCAAGTTGGGAGCTGACATGACTGATCCAGGCGTAGGCTTGGGTTGGTTGGGTCCTGAAGCGGCAGGGACTACATGAGGCTGGCTTCACAGAGCAATGAACACTGCCCGCTCTTGTCAGTGGAAGGATAACGAATCGGTGCCATTCAGATCCAAGAGTGCCCAGTTGGCTGTGGTTACCTATTGAACCCCTACCTTTTTCATTTTTGGGGTGTTTTAGCCAGCCGTATAATTCAAACGAGAAATATTCAAATACCTATGAAGTCGAAGCAAGATCTTCGCACTGATTTGGGTCATCTTTCGTACTGTAGACATGCTTAACTTTAATTTTTTATTTTTTATTTGAAGTACTTTGACGTTCAAACGTTTCTACATGTTGGAAAGAAGTTGTTATTCTGTTGAAGATTTTGGTACTGAACTTATCAATTAAGCTCCATTATATGTGTCTTAAATTTATGTCTTGGTGTTTCTGTGGGTAATACCTCCAGTCAAGTGGAAAGAAATAGGCTGATGTTTAATGACGGTCAAACCCTATTACACTTTTGACATTTCATTTGGTTAGATTTTCCTAATTAATGTATGCATGCAAAGTACTTAAGTTCTGAAATCTATAAGGATAGACCGATATACAGAGGATGAGGTGATACCAACACATGTTGGTTCAAGTGGTTTGGCACTTGTTTCCCTTAAATAAGGTCTCGGGTTCGAGTCTTGTGAATGGAGAAAACCTATGATGGGAGGGCTCTACCTCTTATTGAGCCAACAGTAACTCGACTTCAGTGAAATACAGGATCCAAAACCCCCTAAAAAAAATTTAGACGATGAGGTGGTCCAACCAATCAAGTGGTTTTGGATGTGCAAATAAAGTCCAACTGTTATTATGGATATTCCCTCCTCTTTCTCATACACATGACTTCTTGGACTTGATTGTCCTGAAGGAGAAAGCTTTCTCATTTTGGTGGTTGTTAATTGTTATCAACTTCTTTGAACTTACATATACTTCAATGAGTGGAAAGTGTCGTGAAAACAATTCCTATTTTTATATTTATTACATGATATCATCATATGGCGATGATATGTGTCTTGCAGTAAGATATTCTTGAATGTCTTGTTTTAACTCAAATTAATATGTTTTATGATTTAAAATTACTAAATTTTTAATAATTACAACTTATTATGAGTTAAAAAGCTTTAGTGTTCGTTGGTTACGCTAATAAATACAAATTAACACACTAACAGGATCAACCCCATCCGTGAGGGTATATCATATGTGTGATTTTGTAAATGTGAAAGATTATATATAAAATATATCATGATTTTGCATAATTTACAAGTTTTAACATCCTTCTACTATTCAATCATACCATTTTTTTCCAATTTAATATGTGACAATATACATTTTAAGTAAAAATAAGACACTTAAAAAGTATCTTATAACAAGACATTTATCATTTTGCATCATCATGATCATTAGTGGCGAATTCAAAGATGCTTTATGATGATGTCCACTTTTCCAGTTTTGTAAACTAAGTTATATCAATTAACTTTATAAGTGTCTATATTGAAATTTTTAAGAAACTTTATACAAAAATTTGAAATATTTTTCCGCAAACGGTGTCCATGACACTATTAAGGTGCAATGAAGATCCATCCATGATAGCCAAGTTGTAAGATTCTAAACTTTTCAAGTCAAATTAAGTCAATACCTTAAAATATCGGAGGTAATCACATCTGTCTCTCTCCACCTTTTTGAAAATCATTTTTTAGACCATGGCCTACTGAAATTTATTTATATCCTACCTGATATATGATATCAATTATTAAAATATACAAAAGCTGGTGAAGGGGTTTAGTGGGTGCTGAAAAAGACCATATTAGCCTTATTAAATGCGAAAAGACAGAAATGTAAAGGTTGTTGGCGGGTTGTAATGATCAGAGCATGCGTTCTATGCTTGTTCTCTCTGTACTCTTCGCTTCTTCCCATTCATGAGTTCTCGATTAGGGTTTGGCATGGTGATATGAAAATTATGGCCCGATTTTGCTGAAGAAGAATCACCATTTGAGTTAGAAAAATTGGGCATTCGATTTTGAACGATGATTGTGTTGAAGAAGAGTCGCCATTTGAGTTAATAAAACTCAACTTTTCAACATCTGTAGCGGAAGTGCATGCTGGTTTAACATCAAAATTTTGAAGTGTTTGTGGTGAAATAGAAGTGCGTGAGGTAAGAAACTAGACGTTGTCATTTGAGTTGAAAATTTTTTATGGTTTATGTGGTTTTCATGTTACTGAATACTCTATTTCTTGTTTGTTTAATGGTTGATGATGTTTTGGAGATTAGATAGAGTCTGAGTTCAAGGTTGTGTTTTGGTTTAAGCAATGGATGGCTGATATGGGTATTAGGGATTTTGATGAGTACCAGCTAGTAGATTTGGTAAGGGATGCTAGGAAATTTCTTGTCAAGCCTAATGTGAGGGGGGCTCCTGGGTACTTTGGCATTTATTGTTCTCTCCCACATGCTCGAACACAGAGATGGGCTATTAATACTGACAAGGATCTGCTGAAAATGGGTGAGAGATGGTCTGGGAAGAGGGCTTACATTGAATTCTTGATTGTAGATAGGGAAAATGCTACTAAAATAAATGAAATTGTGGAACAGCTTGATGGAGAGAATGTTGAGGTTGGTGAACCCCCCATTGAAGTAATGGATAGCACTGAGGAAGCTTTAGTTGCTGCAAAGGAATTGGAAGGGGATGATGAAGCTGAAAGTGTGGACATGATAGAAAAATTGGAGATGATGAAGCTGAAAGGCGGCAAAACATCTTAAGGGATAAAACTATTGTAGGGCAGGGAATACAGGCAGTGGATGTTGAAGACTCAGTGTGGGACAATATTGTTGCTTCAATAGATGAGACATTGATGAGGATAAATTTTGGAGAGAAGCTAAGTCCTACTCATATATCCTCTGTCGAAAAACAAGATGACATGCTTCAGGTGCTGCTGCAAAGTCCAAATGCAACACAGGAAAGTATATACATGTACATAGACACCAAAACAAACAAAATCTTATCAGCTCATTCCCCAAACAAGGCAAGCACGAGTAAAGGAAAGGGAGTTTATGAACCACCAATGACACGAAGCTTACCCAGGACAAAAGGGAAGGAGGATTGGACATCTGAACATGCCCCTACAAGATCATCACCGAGGACAAAAGGGACGGAGATTGTTATCTATGAACTTTTCTGTACAAGATCATCACCTAGAGCAAAAGAAAAGGGGATTGTTATCTCTGAACCTATCTGTAAAAGGTCCTCACCTAGGGTAAAAGAAAAGGGGATTGCTATCTCTGAACCTATCTGTACAAGGTCCTCACCTAGGGCAAAAGGAAAGGGGATTATTATCACTGAACCTACTAGTGAGAGTGATTGGGATGACTCTTCTGATGAAACTATTGTTGCTGAAAGTGAACATGATTCTTCTGATAGTAGTGAGATCTCTTTAGTAGATGAAGATGACATATTTGACAATGAGAGTGAGGATGAGCCTGATGCACTGGACAGAATGTATGAGGGTGGGAGATGGTGGGAACCAGAATTAGATAGTTCTATTGAGATTATGCAGTGGGATTTGTTTGAGGACAAATCAAAATTTCTTGAGGTTATAAGAGATTATCAGATTCACAAAGGATGGTATTTCAAGCAAATAAAGAATGAAGGTTCAAAGTACAGTGCTTTTTGTAGCAGTGAGCACTGCAGTTGGAGGATCCATACTTCACTACGTCATGATGGTGTCACATTCCAGGTAAAGGTTATTAGAAGTAGCCATAACTGTTCAAGGCTCCAAAATAACCCAGCTGCATCTGCTCCATGGGTGGCAAGGCAGTTGATTCAAGATGTGAAAGCTAACCCTAGCATGGATATAAAGGCCATGGCAAACACTTTGATGGGCAGATATGGGTTGGTAAGACCTAAGCACATGTTGAGGATTGCAAAGAACAAGATAATTGACATGTTTCAAGGAAAACAAGAAGAGGGCTATCAATACTTAGCCAGGTACACTGTCATGGTGAAGGAAACAAACCCTGGCAATTTGTGTTACATCAAATGGCAAGACCCAGCAGAAGAAGGTGGACATCCTGTTTTCTTTAGGATGTTTATAAGTTTTGAGGCTTGTAAAAGAGGCTTTGTAGCTGGTTGTAGGAAATTAATTGGTGTTGATGGGTGCCATTTGAAGGGCCCATACAAAGAAATTTTGCTGACAGCACTTGGACTTGATGGGAATAATCATTCATTTCCCATTGCATATGCTATTGTACACCAAGAGTCCAAGGGCAACTGGTGTTACTTCTTAAATAGTTTAAGAGGAGTGATAGGGGATGACGTGGATGGTGAGTACACCTTCATTGCAGATAGGTGCAAGGTAAGCCCCTTAAACACAACTTTTTTTCCTCTGTTTGGTTTGAAAACTGTGAGGTAAATCACTTATCATTTTGTGAAAAATTGACAGGGAGTTATAGCTGCAATTCAGATAATTTTTTCAGCTTCAAAAAGAAGGATCTGCACAGTTTATTATATGAGAAATTTCAAGAAGATGTTCCTAGGGCCTAAACTAAAAACACTGGCTGCAAGGGCAGCAAATGCATATAACCATTTTCTCCACAAGAAGGCCTTAGATGCTTTCAAGAAAGAGAATCCTACAGCTATGACATGGTTGCTTGAAGATCCCAAAGAGCATTGGCGTAGGTATTTATTTGACACCACTACAAAAGCCCCTAATAATTGCACAAACTTTGTTGAAAACTTTAACAATGTGATCAATTAGTATAGAGATAGGCCTGTGTTTGTCCTATGTGAATATATAATGGAGAAGTGGACTCAGTGGATTGTTCAGAGGAGAGAAATTGCTAAAACTTGGAAAGACAAAGTGGTTCTAAGTGTGAAGGCTGAGTTGGAGAAATTGGAGAAAGACAGTTGGGGGTTGATAGTAGGGTTCTGTGGAGATTCATTGTTTGAAGTTACAGAGGGGAGAACCAAATTCATAGTAAACCTTGAACAAAGAACCTGTGACTGTAAGCGTTGGCAGATATCAGGGATTCCTTGCAAGCATAGCATCAGATGTATATTGCACATGAATCAAAAGACAGACGACTGGGTACATGAGTACTACAGTGTTGAAAAGTTTAGGCAAGCATACAGCTTCAACATACACCTAATTCAAGATCCAATTTTTTGCCCAGCCATAGATGATGTACCTCTCTTAGCACCTCCACCTCTACAGAAGAAGAGAGGCAGACCTCCCAAAGACAGAAGAAGAGGCTTAGAAGAGGTAGGAAGAAAAGAAAAAGATGCAACACAATGAGATGTAGAACCTGTAAAGAGATTGGACACAACTCAGCTACTTGTCCATTAAATCCAAACAAAAATTCCATAGGAAAAAGTAAGGGAAAATCAACAGACAAATATGGGAAGAAGAAACCTTTGGGAAGGCCAAGAAAAACATCTTCAGCACTCACCATCAGCACTCTCCCTCACTTGCAATAGCTACAACCAGAGTCTTCGAACACAAACAAGGCTGCATCTTCAGAACAACTGCCAACAACAAGAATCCAGCCAATAAGATCTTGCAAGCCAACAACTCCAACAAAGCATACAGCTTCAAAGACAATGGAAGGGAAGCAGAGTAGGTTGAAGAAGCAAAGGCTGAGCAAGTGAAGACATTGGTGTTTGGACATTGATTTTTTTGGACATTGGTGGTTGTAAAACATTTATTACATTTGCTTTATTTACCTTCTTTTTGGTGGCCCTACATTGTTAGGATGATGGTTTTAGGTTATAACCAGGGTTAAGGTTGCTCATTTTTTGGGGATGTAAACTTACAGCTGTAGTTTTACCCGTTGTAAAACAGTTGCAAATGCAATACAAGATGCACGTTGTGCAAAAGCTCCTTATTTATTGCTGCTTTCCAATATGAGGATACATTCATCACATACATTACTCTAGTTGCTACAGACACTAATCATTCCCAACCAAAATTGACAGCCCCAATTCCCCTACCCCTACTTAGTACATCATATCTTCACTGCCATTACAATTACAACTAACAGGAACAGACCACACATAACCATTACAATCCTAGATGTGTCCATATTTCTAACTAACATCCCTTTCATATCCATTCTCATCTCCGTGACATCGTTTGCTATGCCAGTGATGTGGTCCCTCAGTTCAATTATTAGTTCATCGCAATGGCAACCACCACCAACTACCATCTGTCTTCCTTTGCTTCTAGGGGTGCTTTGAGATAACTGCATGCCTCCTTTGATTTCATCTTCCTCAGCTCAGAACAAAAATCCATCACATTTGATACAAGCAAAGTAGGGCCTGAGAAAGTTCTTCTGAGATCTGCTAACATTGTATTCAATATCACATATCGACCTACATCTGGGGCATATGTATTTCTTGTCTCCAGCATCACATTCGTGGTTGGAAGAACCATCCATGTTTCTCATTGTCTGCAGCTACAACCAAAAAATCCATTTCGACAAAAATTCCATGAACAAACCCTAATTTTCAAAGCAAAGCAACCTAACCCAAACTCTAGCCTTCAATTTCGAGGCACAAATGGGTTTTCCTAAATAATTTCACACCAAACTATTTAAATATCAAAAAAACAAGAAATTTCTTGCCTTACCTATCAATGGAGCTTCGGCAATAGCTATGGTGTAATGGCAGAGTATCTCCTTTCAATGGAGCTTCCTAATCACAAACAAGAGGAGAGACAAATAAGCTTCTTTGACCTTCTTATTTATAAAGTACACCTCACTTGAAAAGGGCTTTTCTGGAAAAGCAGGTAGTTTTTTCTTTGCCACCTCATACCTCTCACCGGAATTGGTACATTAATTTATATATTACCAAAGGTAATATGCCTCTTAAATAATTCCATTCTCCGATCCGGTCAGGTAGGATATAAATAAATTTCAATAGGTCATGGTGTAAAAAATGATTTCAAAAAAAGTGCAAGGAGATAGATGTGATTACTTCTAAAATATCGATAAGTAGGGTTGGCCAAGTATCAATCCAATATATGTAAAATTTGATGCTACAATTAAACTGCTATTAATAAAGTATCCATATATGTTACATTGAAGCAAGTCTCATTGGATTGTTGCCTATCAGAAGACATGGGTCATAGATTCATAGGATACTCCGAACAACTCTAATCCCAAAAAGGTATTTCATTTTTCTTTTTTTCTGAAAGTAGGGGGTGGTGGTTACCTTTTGGCTATGAGAAAGAAAAACATTTGGATCAGTCCACATTGTATGTTTCCAATATAATATTTTAGTGGGTTTTTTTTCCTAATTAAAGGTGGCTAATGATCCTGAGTAGTTTAATTAAGCAGGTACAAACTTGTGATCTTGCTGGTTGGACTTTTTCCCTCGTCCAAGAAAGAAGAATACTATCCACTCTCTAATCTTACATCATTCCCCACCGTCACTATTATTTTTATGCCCTAAAATGATTTAAAACTCTTCTTTCTTGTGATTTAAAACTTTTTTCCCTTTTTTAATTAATTTTTGAAAAAGGCTCTTGTGATTACACAATAAAAAAAAATTATTCCATGATTTTTATTATTTTAGTATTAAATTGAAACAAACCCTGCACATCACATGCTACACAATTTATAGTAGATATACATGATTGTAACATATATATCTTATCTAAGTCTAATGTCTGTCTAATTTTGCTTTCCAGATTACGAGTCTATGATTAAGGTGATCCATCCATCTCACATGTAATTTGATCAATTTCATGGGACATTTTTGTACCCTTTAGCAGCAAATGCCTTTATACCAAGCACTTGGTCTAAGAAGCATTTTGGCATTCTTCATTCTTTCTTCTCTTGAAAATGACCTAAATATCCTTTAACTTCCTAACTAATCACCACCCAACTTTGAGAGTTGGCACTAAGGGAAGATTTGACAAATAGGGAAGAGGAAATCCACCTCTTTTCTCTCTTTAGGGTTGGGTAGTTTTTGCTCATGGAAAATATGGAGTTTTCTTTACTTTACGGACTATTACATTTCTTGCTTACGTAAAATACTTTATTTTAATGGTACAATTATTATAATATTAATGTATCAACCGAAGAAAAATCACACATTGTCACTCCCTACAATTAAATTTTCGAATGTAGAGAATTCAATGTGTGTTCTATATTAGAAGCAAAGATTATTTGATATGATATTATGGTACCTTTTTTCATACCATTTCCATCCCATTCTTTCTTCTAGATTAAAAAGTTCAGCTATTAATGTGAAAAACAGAAGGAAATCGTGAATTGATTAATTTAATCAATAGTGAGGTTGTACTTATACATTTATTGCAACATACAGACATCCTCGTCTTTTTTTACACCAATGTTAATTAGTCTAATTATAAGAATTGATTGAATTTTTTAATATATAATTAATTTAATTCCTTATATTAAATACTTATTTAATCTTGTTTTCCTAGTGACCATAAAAACGTGTAACATGAAATTTGTGCATGTGACTAATAAGATAAGAAAAGGAAGTGAATTTCCATATTGAAGTGACGTATGTAATTTTTCTATCATATGCATGTACTTTTTGCCTCACATAAATTTCATGTTTTCTTAGCAATTATGCCATTATAATCAACCGTTAAATATTGATATAGATATTATCAAAATGCCATGATTTATTTCAAAAAGGGTTGATAATTGGGATATTCCTCCTAGCAAACGTATGATATTAATGACGATTAAAATAGAAATTGATTATTCAAGTATTTCTAAGTTTTAGTATCATAGTTGTTCGCGTATCATCATAAGATATATCAAACTATGTTTAAAGCCAGTTGTTAAACTAATAATAAATAGAAAATATTAACCAGTCTAATTCGTAAAACATAAAGTTGAAAATTTGCTGTTAATATGACTTTCTCTAGAGGGCAAATGTAACTCAGACCATACACCACTTCCAAGCATTTGGGAAATCTAACTTGTGCTAGTGCCAAAGGTTTTCAAATACACAAAGACACATAAGATAGAATACAAAAAGAATCAAAAGGCATGTACATGACTATAAGCACATCCAAATGAAAGAAATTAGAGGTACATCATTAAAGTGAATAAATCCAACAGTGAATAAACAAAAGGAGATGGTGAAGGGGCATGAAAACAAAGTCAAAAATAAAGGAAAAAACTGCACCCACCAGTCCCCACCACAACATTCAAATGTGGAAAAACAATGCCTATTTTTGAATTAATTTTTCCAGAACAAACAAAGAAAGTCTGCAAATTTAAGTGAGAGAAAGTTTGAAAGAGAAAGACGGTGTATGAGAGTGACCTGCAACAATCACCAATTTGTGCAGTAATTCAACCAAAGGCGTCCACAAGATTGTCCGATCACCCCCTAAAAAAAAAAAAAAAAGAAACCCAGAAAAACTTCGACACAGTCAGCATCACACCTAAACACTGGAAAAACAGGGGAAGGAAGAAAAAGGGGGGGAAAAAAAAGGAAAAGGTTTTCTTGTTTCAATTTCTTTGGAATTCAATGGTCTGAAGTGAATCAGGGCAATCCAGAAACTTTTAATTAAAAAACTTTATCTTTCATTTATATCCATAGTGGGATATTTCTTTCCTTTTTTTCTTAAATTTCTAAGTTCCTGAAGTTTCCTGTGAAAGTTCACTCACCTCCCCCCCCCCCCCAAAAAAAAACCAAAAAAAACCTATCTGTCCCACCCAAAGCCTCTTTACATTTTGGGTTGGATTGTTTTCTTTTGATTTAAGTACCCATTTCTCAATTTTGTGTTTGTATGAAATTTTTTAATTAAAAAAGGGAAAAACCTAGCACCTCCACCTTGAGTCTGAGTACATGTATATATACACTCTATGCTGGTTTTGTTTTTTAGTATGAGTACTGTATTTTAACTATTCTCTCTGCTTCCGTTCGTTAAGATCTGCTTCAGGCTTTTGTTTTGTACTGTGTATCCTTTTCCTTGAATTTTCATCATTTTGTGGGTGTCTTTTCTCTCTCTTTCAGTTTCAAACTTCAGTTACTGGGTGTGTCATTTTTTGATGTTCTGAGTGACAGGTTGATGTGAATTTGTGCTAATTGGGGGCCTTAGAGAAGTGTGTTTTTAGGGTTTCTAGTTTTCCTGTCTTGGGTCACTTGAATTTTCTTGCAAAGGCAGCAAATGGGGTGCTTTTCATGCCTTGTTTCCCGTAAAAAGGTTGTCAAGATTGAAGACACTGATCGGGCTCGATCTGCTTCTCGTACTTCAGGTTTTGTTCTTCTTGGAACTCTGCCAAGTTTTAGTAAAAGCTCCCAACTTTTCAGATGGGCATTTATATATATATTTTTAAAATTGTTGTGATTTTGATTCTTTCTGATATGTGGAATCTTGATTCTTGACGGGTGTTGCTGAATCGCTTGATTTCTGCAGTGGATGGCCAGGGAAAGGATTGTTTGGATGAGCATGGTGAGATGAGACAAATTATTTATCCCCCCCCCCCCCCCGAAATTTGATGTCATTTTTAATTTCTTGGCATAAAAATTTGGTTTATGAAGAAAATGTGGGTTGTTTCTGTAGAAACTGGTGTGATGGATGCAAATTCAGGAGGTGCTGGAGCAAGTGACAAGACTCCTCCAACCAAGAATCCTGCAAAAAGCTTCACATATCGTGAACTTTGCAGTGCCACTGGCATGTTTAATAGTGCTAATAAGATTGGTGAAGGTGGCTTTGGGAAAGTTTTCAAGGGAAGGTTAGAAACAGGAGAAGTGAGTATATCACAACTTTGTTTGATCTTTTCATACTTCTGCAGCACCAACATTGTCCTATTTCCATGGAAATATGATTTTGATTTGTATGGTAGAAAATCTGTTGTCTTTAATAGAATTGCCTCCACGATTTTCGAATTAGATGATTCACATTAGTAACGGTCTCCATTTGTGGACAGATAGTTGCTATCAAGCAATTAAACCATGAAGGCCTTCAGGGAAGTCAGGAATTTATTATCGAAATTCTCATGCTTAGCCTTCTTCACCACCCCAATCTTATGAGCTTGAAAGGCTATTGTACTGCTGGTGATGAAAAGCTCTTGGTCTATGAGTACATGCCTAAAGGTAGCTTGGAAGACCATCTATTTGGTAAGCAAATTTAGTGTATATTCCAAGAATCATATATGATAAACACATTGATACAGTGATCGGCAAAGTGCAAAGATTTAGATTTCAGAATATTTCATATTTGTGTTTCTGCCTTTATGGGTATTTGTGGTCTTCATCTTCCATAATCTCCAATCATATTTCTGGAGAAGTTTATCCTCTTTTAGTAGGCTGATAAGAATAGATTATACTGCAAACGTGAGCATTTGATTGACGCTTTCTTGGTGCCTTTCTAGTACTCAAGCAATAAATTGACATTTTCTTAGACTATTTCTAGAGAATATTCTCTTAGGACTTTCAAAATACATGCGCTAACAATTCATTGCGTTGAAATGGTTTTGGGATTTTTTTTTTCTTGGGCATGTGTGAGATAAGTATTCTATATTAGAACCATTAGAATGGGTAGATGTTATTAGTGGATCTGTCAACACTGAGAACCTCAGCTCTGATTGCTAGTGCAGTGTAATTCTCTCATGGTCATCTGAGCATATGACCTTAAGTAGATTGAAGCGAGTGCAAATCCCAAAGTCAGATATTGGGGTTCGTTTTGAACACAATGGACTCTCAACCAGACCGGAATGTATGATAAATCTTCAATCCTTCCTGAGAAGAGTCGGGTGATGTAGCAATGCGAGGTGCAATGGAGAAAAATGTTAGTTTGCTATCAGTGGTCATTCTGTGTGGCATTAGACTTGAGTAGCATGTTGATGCGAATAGGTTGAGCAGTGTCCTCGTCCTTTCCATGGTTCCTTCCTTCTTCTGTGTACATAGAATAGTTACTCAGAGATATAGGAATTAGCTGACTAAGAATCTAAGATATGAAATAGGGAAAGGATTCGGGATTGTCGCACTAGAGTTCTCTTTTTCCATTTTTGGTTTCTGTGGTCAATGTGCAAAGTTAATGTGTTGCCGAAAAACTAGTTAGCAAACTTTTCTCGGCAAACTTATTGTACTAATTCAAGTATAGCCAAGGGGAAGAGGGTGACCCAAAGGTGAAATTGAAAATGTCCATGGCCTGTTTATTTGTGATATCTGGTGAGAAAGAAATCAATGAATCTAGATGCCTTGAGAAGTTCCATCGCTTGACTGGTGTGGTCAGAGGGCCCTTATGTAGAAGGTAAGAGAGATGTTGGTTCAGTGAAGTTAGGAAGAAAATTTGGCTGTTCTGTTTCTTCAAGCTAACTTTTTTAAGAATATCTGGGAGGAAAGGGACAACGTTGGAATTGGATTGCTTCAATGGTGGATGTCTTTATTGAGTTGAGTTTGAGTACACTTTGACTGAGCAATGGTTTGTGGCAACACTTTTTTTTCCCTGGAGACTTGTGAGTCAATGAGGAAATCTGTGGTCTGTCTTCTCCAGTTTGCAAACTAAACAGATTATTTTGGTCCTCTGTGCTATTAGATGAGGTTGCTTTAATGTTTGGTATGTAGCTTGATTTGGATAATGTGATTTGGACTCAGATTGTGCCGAGAGGGACCTTATTCTGATGTGAGATGTGAATTTACGAATGCCTTTCCTAGCTCCATTCAGCACCTTCAGAAAAGGAAAATAGAGCTTTGGGGGAGCAGAAAATCCGTTTGTTTAGAGTCAGAGAGAGGTGCATGCTCATTCTTGATTCAAGATTGGAGCAATTTACCTTCTCAAGCCAACTACGTTCATACATTGTGAAGCATGGCTGCATGGACAATTATACGTGCGTCTGCTGTACAATCAGGCATCAGGATTTTCAAAGAAAGAAACTCTTTACGTACCTATGTACGAAGTTACATACTCTAATAAATGAACAAAGAGTCAAATTAGGGATACGGTTCATATTGCGATTTATGTACAGAGCTCCATTTATGGTCATGAATTTTCTTGCTTGCCTGGGTCCATCTACAAAGGAACAACTGTTTTTAGCTGATGTCTGAGCTGTATGCGCGGACAGGATTTGGTGGCTACGTTCAAGGTAGGAGATTTTGGACTTAGTCCGTAGTTGGTAAGATATAGTTATGTGGTTTGGTACTTCTATCATGATGGTAGAGCCGTTGAATTTAGTGCAGAAAAAGTTCCTTAATTTATGCCTATTAAATCTGTAGGATGACTTTTAAGATTATATTGTCGCATTGGCGAGCTTTGATCTATCACAATCTAAATTACACGTGATGAGCTCAATCTGTATGGTGTAAAGTTTAATATCGTTTCCTTTTGTCTTTACCTTATAGTTAGGGTGTCACGGACAAAAATGAAGTAGGATTTAGATTTTTGTGCTAAACTGAGCGTTGGAGGCTATCAGTATTAGGGGTACCTATTGTCAATGGCTTTGGTTTGCAATGGCCTGTGACATAAATACTTGGTTCATCATTGCTGGGAGCACTCGTTACTGTTGCAAGCGACATTCAGGTTTGCGTGAGTCAAGGCTGAACTTTATGTGGTGAAGAATGATCCATTTTTTTACCTGAGTGATTGGAGAGGCTTTTCTGGTAACTATGTGTTTGGATATTGGAAGTTGATAAACTAGGTTTAGCTAAGCAAACCCAGGCAGTTGACGTATTCTTCTTCTTTGAGATTCTAAGATGACATAATCCATTTTCACCTGCTGCATTCATCATACGTTTGGTAATTGAAGACAGTTCAGAATGCCATGATTGATTAAGTTGGCAATTTGGCATGAGATTAGTTCCTATCGGACTGATCATTATTGCGGTACCAGTGGATGTCTTTCAATCAATGATGCATATGGACTTAGATATCAATATAGGCATCAGACAGAGGCTGATTATGACAGCTGAAGTATTGCAACTTATATAAATCTATGAACATGTTCGGTGGAAAGATAACTTCTAGTAGGTGCATGCGGCTTTGGAATCCATATTGCTGTTGCTCTACTTGTCAGAACTAGTTTTCTCCACTGATATCTTTTATCTATTCTTATGCATTCATGTTGCTGACCTTTGCATTGGGAAGTTTTTGATAGTTGCGTTCAGACTTGGTATTTCTTTTTATGTAAACTATTTATTTCATGGTACTGATCTTTGTATTGGGATTTGGTTTTGATGGTTGTGTTCAGACTTGGGTCCGAATGATGTTCCACTGGACTGGAACACGCGCATAAAAATTGCTGTGGATACTGCTAGGGGGTTGGAATATCTTCATTGCAAAGCCAATCCACCTGTTATCTTCCGGGACTTGAAAGCTGCAAATATATTACTTGACAATGACTTCCATGCTAGGCTTTCTGACTTTGGTCTTGCCAAGTTGGGACCTGTTGGTGACAAAACCCATGTATCTACCCGGGTCATGGGAACTTATGGATATTGTGCCCCAGAATATGCCATGAGTGGAAAGCTGACTGTGAAGTCTGATGTCTATAGCCTTGGTGTTGTTTTGCTGGAACTGATCACTGGGCGAAAGGCAATTGACCCCAGCAGGAGTCGTGCAGAACAAAATTTAGTTAACTGGGTAAGTTTTTCTTCTCGTTAGTCATATGATTATGTTCAGTGCTTGCAATTGTGTGCATGTCTATTCTGGCCATTATGAGTGTGCTTGGTTCTTGTAGTCTCTGCATGTCTTTTATGACACAAGAAGCCACTGAATGGGGTAGGTAATCAATGCCTCTCCGATTACAGTCTAACAGAAAGTAAAAAAATCCACCTGAGCCTCCTTCCCCCAACTCCCCCTCTTGAAGAGAATTAGGATGAATGGAACAAAAGAATGATTCATTGCTTAAGATGAAGGTGCAGCAATGAATTGTTTTCGACATTTGTGGGAATATGTCCTCCATCTCTTGTGTGTCTCACACTTTACTCTGGCGTATCTCCTAATGACATCTTTTCATCTTATGTAGATGTAGCCCCCCGCCCCCAAATGTTTCATCTCAGTAATTACATTCCATGTAACGTAGATTGTTTTCTCATGCATCACATGGGAGAACCAATAACAATGCTTTCCTTTTTTTCCCCGGGTTAGATGAGGACAAGCCTCGATGGTGTTCCATCTGGGAGTTAATTGGTGGGTTTAGTGCCAAAGAGAGTGAGAAGTTAGTGAATTATGAGCCTAGCCCAATGTCATGGTCAGTTAGAAACTAAGGCTACTAGCATCCATGTTATTCATTGGAGGGCTAATGAATTGTGCCCTGCTGTTAAGGATAAGAAACATTCCCATCTCTTATAATCTACAGTTGACATTCATTTATTTGAGACAAATGAAACATTTATTATAGATTCGGCATTCTTTATTCCCTCTGAGATCATACATCCATTCATAATCAGCTAACCTCACATACCACTGTTGTTATCGCCTGCAGTCTCGCCCTTTGTTCAAGGACCGGAGGAAATTTGTCCATTTGGCTGACCCAGCGCTACAGGGTCATTTCCCATTGCGCTGTCTCCATCATGCAATCGCAATAGCAGCCATGTGTCTCCAAGAGCAGCCCACTTATCGACCCCTCATCACTGATGTCTTGGTAGCCCTCGAGTACTTGGCATCCCAGCCTTACAACCGGGAAGCCGCCACTTCAGGAAACCGAAGCCCATCTCAGCGTCCTCCTTCTCAACAAGATCGAGGCAGATACTAGGCTGAGCTCTGATGTTCTATACAAGTCTCTCAATTGTACAAAGTCGCCAAAAACACAGGGAGGCTTGTGCCAGCCGGATTGGGTAGTGATTTGTTCATATACCATTAATTAAAGAAATTTGTTCTAGCTTTTCTACAATGTGCTCAAAAATGGCAATCAGGTTTGGTTTTTAGTTCAGTGGGAATAAAAGGTAAACTATATGCATATACATTCATTTTGCTCATTTCCCGGGTTGAGTTCTTCTGTTAACTAATTGAATGGTGTTGATTTGTGGCAGGTGGTAGAACAAGTTTGAGGTTACTGTTTGTATAGGCAGATAGACACACTGGAACTTCTTGTCATTTGTTTTTAGTATACAACTTCCTCTCTTTATTAGGTGTCAGGATGTCTGTAGTTTCCTCTTGCTGCTGATCGAGAAGTGAAGGCCTGTTCTGAACAAGGAAGGAGAGTCGGTCTTGGTGTGTGTATTGGCAGCTTGGGGAAATTTGAAAAAAGCATTGGAGGAATGTCATGTAGTGAAATAGATTGTTAAAACTGGTATTGCATTGGGTTTAATTTGGTTCTTTGAACTCTTTTGGAAGATAAAATACCCCTCTCTTAAGTCTTCGGCTTCAGCACAATGCCCTTTTTCTTAGAATGTAGAATGATTGACAAATGGTCCACTGAGTTTGTTTTTTGGTAGAATCGTCCTGCATTCGGCTTGATTTGAAGGAAATGGCAACAATAGAAAGAAGAAATGCGGCATCTGTTCTTGTTCAACAAGTAAATGCTGGAAACATGTCTATTTCAAGCCGCAAATATTTGAGCAAGACGTCCTAGAAGAAGCTCCTTGTACTCGAGTACTTGACTCCTCGACCAGGGGTCACATCGTTACAGTTGGTAGGAAAGGAGCCAACATTTTATTCATGTGGAGGGCACTTGATTATAGGAGTACGAAAATAATTAAATGTAAGTGATTTTATCTATATATATATTAAAAAAAAGAAGCTACCTTCTAAAGGCACATGGACAATTCTAAAAAAATTAAATGTACATAATGCTATTTTAATAGGCAGAATCACCGATTTATTATAATATAAATCATACTAAAACATATATCCCTCGTACTATTTGATTTTTTTGCTGAGGTTTGACCGTATCAGCGGCGATTGATTTGCTGAATGAAGGCCTTTGCGTATGAGTTGAGTGATGATTTTAGCTGATGCACACGACTTGTGCGTCTGTGTTGTCAGTGTGAGTGGATGCGAGTGTAGTCACCAGTCAACAGCGTGATTGACTTGGCCAGAGCCCCAACGTCACAGCTGTCCGCACCTTGTTCGCCTGATGCTCCATTTCTGACTCTGTCTCCTTGCCTTCTCTCTCATGAAATTAAAGCTTATTATTAATCTTTTGAACATTGAATTCACTTTGGCCCCTTGCGCATGTTAGCAAATGGAGGAGTCTTATATTTTAACCAGGACTTAGTTTTGCAGATATTTGTCAAGTCCGCTTGTAAAAGATATCGATCAATTTGTTCAATTCTTAAGGGGTCTAAATAATAATACTACAATGGATGAGATCGTAACTTAGTGATTAAGTTTTAGGCATTGAACATATTAAATTCTAAATTCGATTTTGTTTTTGTCTATTATATTATTCTACCTTTTATGGATCATAAAAGTCAAATAAAATAAAATAACAATATTACAAGGGCCAAAACCTCATTCTAGGGCTTTCTTCACTTCATGGGTATGTTTAGACTTAAAAGGGAAAAAAATGTCCTAGATCCATTTATGGATCGACCACTGCATTATGTTCCCCTGGATGAGAAAAGCACTAAGTATGACGCCCTTTCATATATATGATGGCAGGAGGGGCTTTATATATATATATATACACACACACACACACACACACACACACACACACATATAAAGGAATGACCTACACATTTTTTTCCAAATAGAAAATATAATGCGTTCATTAATAAAGCGTCAAAGGACACTTACAACGAAAATCGTACTTGAATAATACCAGATCTAACACATATAGATGAAATTCAACTTCTAAATGACTATTACAAATCTTACTCATGATTGGGTTCGAAACCATGAGTATCTTCTCATGGGTAATTTTTGGCGACTTTGCATTTTTATTATTGATAGAGGATCTCACAATCTGTGCTATAATAATTTGAAAGTCAATCTTCATCCAATATCTTGAATACATCAACCCAATATCTTGAATCACATCAACTAATCATACTCTCATATGAGAGATACTAACTCCTCCATCAAAGATTAAAAAATTCTTGTAAGTGAACAGACAAACTTTATTCAAGCAAAACTAAAATCAAAATCGCAATTAATTAAAAGTTACTAAAAAGCATGACTTATGATCAACAATTATCGACAAAATTATTAAAGACAATTCTTTTAATAGATAATTTCTTATACACTTTCACGAGTAAATGTTGGGATTTTGTTAGAGGGGAGCTGCCAAACACCACCTTTTTCTAGTTAGTGAAATCATGTCTAAACCATGGTTATCTTTGGGTCCAAACCAAGGTTGAATTTCTTGGGCGATAATGTGTTCATTAGACAGACCAACCAAAAAGCTGAAAAAGTTAAGCCTTTGGTCGTTAGTCAATGATTAATGAATAACTTACCAAAAAAATAATTAATGAATAAACAAATAAATTAGAAAAAATGAAAGCACAAGGATGAATTCTTGATAAGTAGTAATAGAAGCAACACCGATACCCACCTACTTCTTGGTTTTTCTTTCTCCTTTCCTCCTTTCTTCCTTGCCCTTTCTCTCTCCTTCACACCCCCCTTTCCTTGCTCTGCTTCCTAGAGAGAGATAGAGAAAGAGGGAAAGAGCTGAATGGGTAATTGCTGGGGTCATCCAGCTGAAGATGAACAAGATCCTAGCACTACTGGAAATTTAAGTGCAGGTACCTCAAAGTTGATTATTTTCTTGCTTCTAAATTTGTTTTGCTAAAGGGTTTCCAATTTTGTAGAATTCTCGGTATAATTGCTCCCTTGTGTTTTCCCTCTGTGACCCCAAACCAAGCTTATTGACTGCCTATTTCTAGAATCACAAGAACCAAAATGACTGATTAGTTTACATACTTTGTGGGTTTTTGATTTCCTCTTCTGGGTTATGCGACTTAGGTGGCTAAGGCTCAGTTCATGGGTTTTAGGGGATGTTTTGGGTATTTGGATCAAAATTATGAGTTTTATGGTATTGATTGAGAGTGCCCCAAAACAGGTACATCTCAAACAAGTCAAACAACATCATTAGCAAGTAGTGGGTATGTTTCTAGCAAGAGTCAATACTCAGTAACAAGCAGTGAGACGGCATACCCAGGGCAGATCTTGCCCGCCCCAAATCTAAGAGAGTTCAGCTTCCAAGAGCTTAAAACTGCAACCAGGAATTTCAAGGCTGATACTTTACTGGGTGAAGGAGGTTTTGGCAAGGTCTATAAGGGCTGGCTTGAAGCAAAACAGCCTTCTAAGAGTGGCAGTGGTTTGGCTGTTGCCATCAAGAAGTTGAATTCTGAGAGTTGTCAAGGCCTTGAAGAATGGCAGGTATGATGGTCTTAATCGTCCGGATTACGCATGTATCTGTGTTGCTTGGTATCTGTGTTAGGAATACGATTTGCTGTCGATGTGAATATCCTTACTGTATGTGGGAATTCCATCATATTTTTTGGACTAATTTGAAAGTGTCATACTGTGTCCATAGTTATTTGTTTATGGATTGTCTAGGTAGTATATTAGGGTAAGGGAATGCCTTTAAGCTTCTGAATTGGGATTTGCTACATGCACATTGCCCAGAACAGGAATGAAGATTACAGGAGATTTGTGTGTTACTGGGAATTATGACTGTGTTCAAGCCATAGTTGCCTGGAACGTGGTACGCTCCAGTCGAGGGGACGGATTGGGTATGTGATTTGCCGCTTGGTGGAGAATCCGGTATGCAAGGGTCGTTACCAGTACATCTAGTCCGTCATTCAAAACGTCACATATTGTAAACAGTCATAAAATGATTTAATTATAAGAGTTCTCTCTCTCCCCCCCGGCCCCCTCCCCCACAAGGGGCATCATTTTCAGATTAATCCCTAGTTATTTCTCTCTCCCCTTCTCGTGTTGCTCTGTAAAAAGTTTGCCCATTCATGACAACCTCAAAAATCCTTCCATTTTCTTCAAAATTTCTCCAAATTTTGGCCTATGAATCACGAAAATATGCAATACCATTATGATAGGAGATGGGTTCGCTGAATTCGCCAGATTTGGGGAATTGGTACACTAAAGTACTGCGTTCTGGTTTACGATACGCTGGGGGGTTGAGAGAATCCAGTAACTATGGTTCAAGCATTATAATTATGAGTGGGAATAACATGACTTGTCAGGCCCTTAGATCTATTTAATAATCTTCGGCCTAGTTTAAGTGACATTTTTATATGATGTTCTTGGTTCATACTATTGCTTTGCTTTCATTTATTGGTTTTATCTTAAGAGAATTTGATGACCTTTATTCCTGGCTTTATTTCTATTGGTCAAAGAGGAGTATAATATCACTAAATTTGGTTGGTGAAATGTGCGTATCTTTCAGCTAATTAATTTATTCACATTCTCTTATGCCATGCTTTATTTTTATTTGCGGGCTATTGTCAATTTTTGTTCAAGATAAAGTTATCTGTATTTCATTAGTTGTTCTACTTTGGATGGCTACAAACACTATGATTTGTCCAAGTGGTATCATGTGGGGAAAACGTATTAGATTTGGCTTTATTCCTCTATGAGTAATATTCTTGAAAGCATATCATATTTCATTTCTCGTTTGTTTTTGGACAATCTTTCAGTATTGATTCTGCAAGTAGTTAAATTCAGGTGATCCTTCTGTGAATTCTATGCAATTAATCTTGTGCCTGCCTGATTATTAGATGCCTGAAGCTTAGAAGTAAAATAACTTTTTCTTCTTTGAATTGGTTTCTGATGGTACTGGGAATTCTGAGATAAAGTCCCTCTCACGAAACGAAGTGCATGGTGGGGTAGAAGAATTTCTTTCTCGTTTGCCCTTCTTTTTTTTTTGGGTGTTTGGGGGGGGGGGTGCCTATGTTTGGAGTGCTGAGTAACAGAAATTAATGCGGCGACTAGGCCCAAGAATATATAGTGCTGGTATATGTCACCGAGATTGAGTTAAAGATAGTTCAAACGGGACTCGAACTGCAATTTACATTGCAGATGACTGGAAATCCAGCTTTAGAGTAAAATCATGAACTTGTTTTGTCCAATTCAGCAGCTAGACTTGATATTGATTCATGATTTGATCTGGAGTTCTTAGTACTCCTGTGCACCACAGGATACCCAGTTAGCTGATTTCAATGTCTGATTGTCTGTAAATGCAAGATACTTGCCCCCCCCCCCTCTCTCTCTTTGTTTTTTTGTATCTTGTGGGTTAGTCCTTTGTTGAGGGATGCTAATTTCATCATTTTATTATATGATGCAGTCAGAGGTAAATTTCTTGGGGAGGCTTTCACACCCTAATCTGGTTAAGCTACTGGGATATTGTTGGGAAGATGATGAGCTACTCCTTGTATATGAATTCATGCAGAGGGGAAGCTTGGAAAACCATCTTTTTGGAAGTAAGTATTTGTTAGTCAGAAAAAAGGAAAGAAAACACGTAAAATTTGCATGAAAATTGAGAATATTGTGGTGGATTATCAATTCTTCTCATAGGATTCATTTCGCATGTCCAGGGGGCTCTACAGTCCAGCCACTTTCATGGGATTTGCGGCTTAAAATTGCCATAGGAGCTGCCCGTGGGCTTGCTTTCTTGCACACTTCTAATGATCGGGTTATTTACCGTGATATTAAAGCTTCTAACATACTTCTTGATAGCGTAAGTTCAAATTTACTATCTTCCAACAGTCTGTTGTTAGTAATATTGAAGTTAATGTCGTAGTCCACCATAACACAATTTCTGAGCAATACTTTTATTTTATTTTTTTTACTTCTAGTCTTATAATGCGAAGATATCAGATTTCGGCTTGGCAAAACTGGGCCCTTCTGCTAGTCAGTCCCATGTTACAACAAGAGTAATTGGCACATATGGTTATGCTGCACCCGAGTATCTTGCCACAGGTAGTGGTTCCACAGGCTTCCTATACTTCGTGTAAATTTGACAGCAATTAACTCAAGCAATGTCTTTGGATAGTTTCAAGGCAACTGAAACATTGACAATTTTCCAAATTTTTTCCCAAGCTATGGTTTATAAGTTTTTGAAAATTTCCTCCACTTTTTCATGAAAGATATCTATACATTTAATGCCCCTCAAATTTATAGTCCAAAGGAAACAGCCTCTCTGCGATTCAATTGTAGGGTCTGTACATCTACTAGCCATAAGTGGGATTTTAGTGTGTTGCTTTGTTTTGGTTATATCAAAGTCTAACCTCAAGTTTGATGATGAACAAACAGGGCATTTATATGTCAAGAGCGATGTTTATGGTTTTGGGGTTGTGTTAGTGGAAATTCTTACGGGCTTGCGAGCAGTCGATCCAAGCCGTCCTAGTGGCAAGCAAAGTTTGGTGGACTGGATCAAACCATATTTGTCTGATAAGAAGAAACTGAAGCACATCATGGATACAAGGTTGCAGGGAAAATATCCCTCCAAAGCTGCAATAGGGATAGCTGAACTGGCCCTGAAATGTCTTGCTCAAGAACCGAAGAACAGACCTTCGATGCAAGAAGTTCTCCAAACCTTAGAAAAATTTGAGGGCATGGATGAAAAACCGAAGGTGTCCCGAAGGAACTCCACTGGTGCTGCAGTACGTCCTCATCGACCTCATCGACAAAACGGGATTCGATCCCAAGAAAACTCCCTACAAAATAGGTAGATGAAATTCTTGCGCAAACTGCCCTGTATGTCACCTTTTTGGGCCATGTTGTATGCTAGAATGATGTTGATTTTTATTGATATTTTCTTCCCATTTTATGACAAGAAAATGTAGTTTGAATGAGACAGGTAACTGGATGATGTATTGTAATTATTTCACTACAGTTGTGAGAATTGAGCTCCGTTTGATGATAAGAATAGGTTACTGCTTAAATCTCAGTGTCTGATCAATTCCTTGGAAATTCTATCTTTCTGCCGCATGTGTTCTTTATAATCTACAATTCCAACAGGAGAATCAAACTTGAAAAGTAATGTTCCTAGAATTTAAGTTTTAACCACTAGTTTAGAACCTCATTGACACTGCCGTGTGTATTATGATAACGGTAAATTTGGAGGATGACATCTATGTAACTGTCTCACCCAACTAGTATTTATGAAGTTACAAACCCCCCCCCCTCTCTCTCTCTCTCTCTCTCTCTCTCTCGATTTATTATGCACCCCAATGCGATTAAAGAATACTGCTTTGAACCTGAGATCGCAGGATTTGAACCTCAGGATCAGGGAATGTTTATTAAATGGGCACTGGCAAGAAGCAATCTTTTGCTATGTGGGAATCACAAGGTCTGGAGTTCAACTATCAGATTCTGCTCTCTTTCCTTCCATTATCAAAGCAAGTTCTCAAATTTCTTTCAAACAGGGACAGTTAATGCATGCTTGCTCAATCAAGCGAGGATATGATGCCTTTAGTTCAGCAGGCAACTCAATTTTGGATTTTTACATGAAATGGGGGGCACCCAATTTGGCATTATCTGTTTTCAACAGCATGAGCAGCAGAGACTCTGTTTCTTGGAACATTGTCATTCATGGGCACCTTGACCATGGTGCTTTAGAAGCCGGGCTTAGGCTTTTCATACAGGCCCGAGTTTCAGGATTTGAGCCGAATGTCTCCACCTTGGTTCTTGTTGCTCAAGCATATCGTGAAATTTATGATTTTGATGGTGGGCAGAAATTGCATGGGTACATGTTCAAAAGTGGGGTTTTCGGTGTTCTCTCTCTTCAGAATTCCCTGTTGGGCATGTATGCCAGCTTTGATATGGAGATTGCACGCCAGCTATTCGATGAAATGTGTGAGAGAGATGTTATTTCTTGGAGTTTGATGATTGGAGCTTATGTCCATAACGAGGAGCCATTATTGGCTTTACAGATCTTCAAGGATATGAGAGTTGAGCCAGATGGATTAACTGTGGTCAGTGCTCTGAGGGCCAGTGGAAATCTTGGTGATACTAATACGGGGAGATCTCTTCATGGGTGTGTGGTTTCTAGAGGACATGATGGTGATGTGTTTGTTGCAAATTCACTAATTGACATGTATTCTAGGTGTAAGGATCCAATCTCTGCATTGAGGGTTTTCAATGAGATGGGCATCAAGAACATTGTCTCCTGGAATTCTGTCTTATCAGGGTTGATTCACAATGAGATGCATCAAGATGCCCTCAGACTAGCCAATTCCATGCTGAAGACAGAAGTTGAAACTGACGAAGTGACTCTCGTCAATTTGCTTCAACTTTGCAAGCATTTTTCTGGGTCTAACCAGTGCAAACTTATCCATTGTAGAATTATTCGATGCAGGTATGACTCAAACCGTTTGGTCCTGAGTTCCTTGATTGACGCGTATGCCAAGTGCAATCTCATTGGGCATGCATGGAGTCTGTTTAGAAGAACAGAGGAACAGGACACAGTTGCCTGGGCTACCATGATTGGAGGATTTGCTTATTGTGGTATGCCTGACGAGGCAGTCGCTGTATTTCGACAAGTCATCGAGATTGGGGAGAGGATTACTAATCCTGTTGTCGTGTTAAACCTGATTGAAGCCTGTTCAGTTTCAGCTGAGCTCAGGAAATCCAAATGGGTGCATGGCATTGCTATAAGAAGTGGCTTGGCAGCAGAGATATCTGTTGGAACTGCCATCGTGGATATGTACTCCAAGTGTGGAGCAGTAGAAGAAGCAAGAAGGACATTTGACCATATGCCCCAGAGAAACATCATGTCTTGGAGTGCCATGATATCAGCATACGGCATGAATGGTCAAGCCCAAGATGCATTAGCTTTGGTAAGTGAAATGAAACGATATAGGGTAAAACCCAATTCAGTGACGGCTCTTTCAGTCCTAGCTGCTTGTAGCCATGGAGGTCTAATTTCCTTAGGGCTCTCTTTCTTCAAAGAGATGGTTCAAGATCTCAGTATAGAGCCAAGTCTAGAGCATTATGCTTGTGTGATTGACATGTTGAGCAGAGCAGGAAAGCTGGACAATGCCATGGACTTGATTAAAGCTATGCCAGAAAATTTTAAGGGTAGGGCAAGCATCTGGGGGGCAGTGTTAAGTGCTTGTACAAGATTTAAAAGGACCGAGATTGGTAAAGGGGCTGCTGCTCGTGTTCTTGAGTTGGAGCCTTTTGATTCGGCTGGTTATTTGCAGGCCTCAAGCTTGCATGCTGCTATAGAGTCATGGGCTGATGCAGGGAAGATCAGATGGCTGGTGAAGGAGAGGAGAGTGAGAGTAATAGCTGGTTACAGTTCGGTCAATGTTGGTGATCAGACTTTCAAATTTGTAGCTGGTGACAAGAGCAAACCACAGGCCATTCAGAGCGTTGAGCAGTTGCACAAATTTATGCAGATGGATGAAAATTTTGATAAGTTGTTGAATGATGAAGACTATTACTATTAAGTCATAACATAAGAATAATAATCTCCATTTTCAACATATTTTGAGAGTGTTCCAACAGAGCAGTGGTGAAGTCCGTAGCAAATGGGACTCTGAATGAGACATGGCAGGATCTTGATTGTTTCCCCCAACATTTTGCTGCCATCTTCTGCTCCTCCTGAATGGGGAAAGTTTTCCAGAAGCAGAAAGCTTGGGAGGAAAAGATGAACGAGGAAGGCTATGACTTGGATATTATAACTCATTTTATACAAGTATTCATGATCTATTCGAATGCAGAAATCCGGGTTAAGGTATTGAAATTGTTAGTGAGTACATGAAAGGAAAAAAATATCCAGTACTTTGTGACAAAAAGCAGTAACTTGAGCTTCTTCTTGTTCAGATTGCAGATAGTGTGTTCTTATTCTTGCTTCTGATACAAATATGTATGTGTATGCGGTCCGTTAGTAAGAAGTCAGCCTTTCAATCCAGTATGTTCCTAGCTTTCATATCACTGGTCTGTCGTACAATTCAGTTTTCTGTGATGCATTTCCCCATGAAAATAGTTCCTTTCTTAGCAGGCTTGGCAAGATAGGCCTGTCATTGCACCCTGCATGGCTGCATGGTCGTATCGCTAATATGCCGTTAAATGATACCGATATTGTTTCTGCTCACCTTATGCACAGACATAAAGTCTCCAAGCACAATCTAGGATAAAGCCCAAGCTAAAGGCTAAGGCCAGTGGAGTACGGAACAATGGGTCAAAACCCAAAAGGTCAATAACTTTGACCCGAATGACCCAACAATACAAGTCTCTCTTGTTCTAGGTTGGGTTAATTTCAGGTCAGGTCATGTACTCATTGTCGGCTAATAAGATTCGGTTCAGTTTCAGATCGTGTCGGGTTTTTTCAGTTCGAGTTAACTTTTGATCAGCTGATGTTTGGTTTAATAAGCTTATCTTGCTAAATTTTAAAAGAAAAATTGATGAAAAATGTTTGGGTCGGGTGGAGTTTCAGTTCAGGTCAATTTAGATTCCGGGTCTACTGCTGTTGGTTATTTCAGGTGTCATTTCGAGTATAGATTCGGGTCATTTGGCTGGGGTCGCTTTTGCCAGATCTATAATAATGGTAAGAGAGAATTCACTTCTTTTTCTGCACTAGGAAATCATTCTAAGACTGTATGATCTAGCAAACCAGCAAAATCTCTGATGCTTATGATCTTCAACACAACATGAAATTAACGGAGGACGGTAAAATAGTAATTGATCCATGTGTTTTCAGCCAAATAAAGTCCTACCAATAAATGGTGTAAACCTTGCTCTTTGTACAATGTCAATTACAAAGTTGATAAAAGACATCAACAAAATATTCAAACTGCAAGACTTACAGTCATATGATCACAGCAAAAATGTGAACTCTAACCCTACCATTACTGACAAGAAACTTATTAAGGTTCCACTGTTGCACAAAAAAAATGCTATCTTTGTGACTACAGGCAAAGAATGAGTGCTGAGGTTACATACATTGCTTGGTTCCCTAGCATCTTTAAGCTCGGTGTTATTAGGTCAGGATAAGCTGCGGCTGCCAAGTGAACCGCCTAAGCTTGAAGCAGGACATAGAATAAGCTTGATTCTATGGCTCCCTGATGATTTATGAATATCTATGCACTCCTCTAGATCAGCATCGCATGTCAAAAGAACCCATTCCTTGTCATCATCGAGATACTTGATACAAATATTGCTCAAGTCTTCCAAGTTAAACCGCTTCAGAATCTCTTGTTGCAAGTCTACAAATCCCATGTTTGGTAAGATGGTGAAGCAGATTTTTTCCTCACCAAACGTTGCCTTAGCTTTGAATGGACCCATTTCTCTTGAACGCCAACTTCTAGTTATTGGCAAAGGGGGTAAAGTTTCAAGAAAAGTGTGCTCAGTGAGAGTTTTATTGCTCTGGGATCTTTCTAGAAGCTGATTAGGTTCTCTTTTAGTTGAACCCTGTAATTGTGCTTCATTTCGCGCCTTCTTGAGGACCACGCTAGGATCTTCGGCTGTGAAAGCACCCTTGCTTCCTGAGGCATGGGTAGCAATAGGAGGAGATACTTTTGGTCCACTTGGGAAGCAATGACTAGAAGTGGAGGTCTGGCTGGAAGATGTAGAAGGGGAGCTGGAAGTTGTGGCTTCGGAACTGAACATGCTACCCTCGGGTTGAGTAGTTGGTTGCTGCTTAGGCTGATCATTCAAATTCAGGGAGGAAAACTGATCGACCCTTGGTTGAATGTTCGAACTATTCAATTCCGGGAAGTTTGCATAGAAAGATGAAAGTTTGATGGCACCTTGAGCACCTTGGACTGAGTCGATAACCAATTGAAGTTTCCTCAGCGAATGATCCACTTTCTTGATCTTTCTAGAAGGCCATCTGGTGATTCCGTGCTGCCTGCATATCCTTTTCAGAGTGGTTGGGCACACTGCAAATAGAGGAGAGAAAATGATGCTCAGTGAAGCGAGTGAGAATACAATGCATCAGAAAACATTTTGTCAAGAGTATTTACCTCCAATGCTTTTAGCAGCATCTTTCAGGCTACCAGCAAAGTATTGCCTAAGCACTTGCAAGCTAATTGTTTTCTGAGCCTTGGTCCTCCTCTTTTCACTGGCTTTTTTGGAGCCTAGAGGAAGTCGGCCCCCTAATGAGGAAGCACAAACGCTTTCAACACCATCTTTGGACATGAAATCATGTTTAATGTCTTTGCAATTAGAAAAAGCTGGCCCAAGTTGTAAATCTGTCTCGCTATTGCTCCAATTCAACCTGAATTCTTCACTAGGCTCTTCTTCCTCTCCAAAATCCAATGAAAGAGCCTTCTCCTTACCCTTTCTTTGGGTATCCATCACGTGTGAAAGCCATGAAGTTTCCTCCCGGCAATTCTTCTGTGGAGCTGAACAATTGACTTTTCTCTGATTCTCTTGCGTCTGTTTTCCTGGAAATGAAGTCTGTCGCTCAAGATCTTTGGTGCTGACAAACTGCAAACTCCGGCAATGTTGTTGTACAGCTGTTGATAGTGATCCCCAGATCCTGTCATGCAAACTTAGTCCTTTTTCAGGGAAATCTGATGGTAAGTAGAATTCCAAAACATAATCACTTGGTTTATGGTAAATGCTGTGGAGGTGTATGGCTACTGCAGCTCGTAGACCAGCCATTTTGGCATGGTGGGACAGAGGATAATCAACCTTGCTAAATTCTGTGACATCGATAGCAAAGCATGCTTGATTAGTCTCAAATGCTTGGCCAACAATGCCACCCCGACCTATCAATAGGTGGTGCTCAGAACAGGCCCGATGAAAATCCATAACTTGTTGGTCGCGGACATAGCAAGCAGAACCGACAGTTGAAACACAAAGGGCATTCTTGTCAGAATGCCAACATCCACCTTTGCCTTGTTGGGAACATGGAGCCCAAGTTTGAGCAAGAGGCAAATTATGTGTGTCACATACAGTTCTCAGCACATTAAGAATCTCAGGCAGTATAGCCTCATATGAACCTTTTCGACCCTAATATACAAACAAAATGCAAATCAGATGAAAGAATGACAAGAGTGATACTTAAATTTTTGCATGAGATTCAGGTTGGGAATATAAATCTGAATGGCTAAAACAGGCACGTTTGAACTATTTTTTTCATCTTGGATTGTGTGGACTAAAGCAAAATGTCTCTCTAAACCTCTTTTGCTCCATTTCTATAGAGTAGTAGGTAATCTAAGGTTTTTAAATCTAGGGTCAATTGGAACCAGTCTCTCTGTAATTTTGAAATTTAGGGGTAAAGCTGCTACATCATCCCCCCCAAACACCCCGCCTAGTGGCGGGATTTTGGGGTATCGGATTTGGATTTGGATTGAGGTTTGGAATATGAGCAGTAGCTTACCTGTTCCTGGGAAATGTTCAACATTTCAGAACTCCGAAGATCAACTGACTGCAAGAAGGAAGGAACCAGAGATGAGCAAGTGATGCTTAGTCTGAGATGATTATAGACTGTAAGATAATAGGGGAAAGAGGGAGACCTCGAGAGCTTTACAGACACTTTCAACTTCAGGGCGATAATTTATCTTCTCCGTTGTCATGATGATCTCAACCACACCCAAGCAATCCCCACTGCCTCTTTCGAAGACTGGAAGGGCAATAGACCCTCGAACATCTAAAACGTTGGCATAATTGACCCGTGGATACTCCTCCTGTCTGAAGAAGCAAACATTCGGAGTCCATTCAGGCACCTTCCCAAGGAAGACCCGGCCAGGCAACCCAACAGCCTGTTTGGTTTGCTCATCAGTAGGGAACTCATACTGCTCAGACACCTCTCTGAAATGGATCAAACGAGTGCTTGCAGGATGGAAAAAGTGAGGCTGCTGAACTGTGGTGAGGAAGCTCTTTAGTCCTTTCTTTATAGGCACCCATATCTGAATAAGCACATCTCTATTTCTATTCATTTCTCTCAAGTTCCCAATTGCCCTCATCAACCTCTCTTGGACTGGAGTCGAAGGCCCTGTGTTCGACTTAGGGCCTATCCACATGACTCTATTGAGTTCGTCACCTTCCCAACAAAGACTATGCGGTTGACCAGGAGATTTGGCAGCTGGGATTATTGCCTTCTGATCTTGAGACTGTAATTCCTCGGCCTCTTCTGCCTTCGAGCAATCCTGAGGTGAACTCCATCTTTCCCTGTCATAGCTACCCTGCTGAGGAGCTGAAGTCAAACTGCTCGAACCAGCATCCGAAATAGGCAACGGATAAGAAGGATAGCTCAAACCACGAGAGGTTGATGGAGCCGGCTGCATAAACCCAGATCCATCAGCTGTTTGTAACCAGCATCCTTCACCCAATAGTTGATCCATGAGATCATAGTCAATGTTCCCAAAGATAGAAGGATTTGGAGGGGTGAAGGCACCTTCATCCATCTTTGGTGACTTTGTGAATTGAAAAAAAGGTGTTTGTTTGAGGTTAGTGGGACACTTTCTGTGCAATTGCAAGGATAAAAAGTTGGGAACAAAAAGGGAAGACGTTTACTTTCCTCTGTTCTTCTTCGTTTCCTCAGGACCCAAAACACCAAAGTAACCTAAATATGTAAAACAAATGGAGGAACTTCCAAGATGAATCTCTATCTTTGGTCTTCAAGGGTTCAGTTTGTTTGGGTTGTGCATACATCTTCAACTCAAAGTTCCTCTTCTGAACTGCAATTCAGAAAAGCATTTCAGAAGCACAAACACAGCACATATTCTGCAAGTGACAGATAACTAAATGGGACGTATATCAAAAAAAAGGGGAAAAAAGGAGAAATCTACTATGAAATGCTAAACTAAAAAGAGGGCAAATGAGAAAATCTGTATGAAAAATTGAACAGCCAAAGAGGACAAATTTTCTGCTTTGACTTTGTTCTGAGAACAGGATTCCAAAAAAAATAAGGTCACAGGAGAATCATAAAGCAGCAATCTTTAACATTCACTCTATCACAGACACATTATTTCCGCAAACTAATATATTAGAAACTAATTACGTGCAAATCAAAAGATTCATCAATCAAACTAATTGCTGATGACGTCAGGATTCACCAGTTCAACTGAAAGAGACAGACAGACAGACCACTGATTAAAAAGAATGAAGAAGCACAACCATGCAACAGAGAAATCAAATTTCACATAACAAAAAACCCATCTGAAATCAATCCCAGAACAATCCTATAGAGCATAGACTCAAGCACATCAATTTCTGGGTTGAGAACCACAACAAAAAGGAAAGAGGAAGGGAGAGAAAGGCACCAACTTTGTCAACAGACCTGGGAGAAATCGAAGTGGGCATATGCATCTCCAAACAATCACTGAGATTGTTGAATATAAGTGTGGTGATGATGATGATGATGATCTAGCTCTGCAAAGAGAGTTGCTGTACCTGATCCTTCCTCCCTCTACATGATAGCATACATCAGCAAGGCCTTCAAATGAATAATTTTTGAGGATTGAATGCTTTGTTTGTTGCTGCGTGGGGAACTTTTTATCCTTGGTCCCCGGCTTTCTTGGTTTTATAATTCTATTATTATTTGTTCATTTAAATCCCTTATTAGGTTTTATAGTTGTGTGGGTCCCATTCAAACGTCATGTCCTTTTTTCCTTTTGTTATTCTTTTCTTTTATTTTTGCTTGTGGTTGTGTGGGTCCCATTCAAATGTCATGCATTTTTTTCTTTTTATTCTTTTATATTATTTTTGCTTGTGGTTGTGCAGGTCCCATCCAAACATCATGCTTTGTTTCTTCCTTTATTTTATTTATTTTTTGGTTAGGGGTGTAGGTGATCGTTTATTTTTTGATCTTGGATCCTCCATTTCACTAAAGTCGAGCTATTGTTGACTAATATAAAGTATAATTCTTTCATTACAGATTTTTTTATTCACGAGACTCGAATTTAAGATCTTATTTAAAGGGAATAAATATCAAACTGCTTAAACCAACCTGTGTTGGTATAGGCAATTCTTTATTCCTTTTCATACCAAACAATTTAAGTTGTGAAGTTAACCATGATAATATGTGCTGTAAAGATAATGTAAAGTGGTATCTAAAGAGGTCAAATATATAGCATAGCTTGTAGGCTTGGGACCATCCTTTGATCGTTCATTCAATCGTTGAAGTAGAATGCTTTCGTTTTGTGCTTATATTTCCCTTCTTTTCTAGGGGAGGGAAGATTTTGGTAATTAATTGTAGATTTTTTGTTATTACCATTGATATTTTGGGTTGACAAATAACTTGCTCATATATTTCAATTTAAAATCTCATGTTATGTTTTCATTTCACAATTTCAATTAAAAAAAATGTATGACTTGAATATGAAGAACAATGTCTGGCTAATATACAAATTAAATAGCATGTTTAGTATGAGGATTGTAATTCAGTGTTTGATTACAGCTAACTTGTAAGTATTGGATGACATTCACGATCATTTCTTATACTTCAAGAGCTGGTATATATGCAAAGACTTTCCTACCGATCTTTTGATTAAACAAAAACAATACCACCACCTTCCAGTATGGATCCCGCTTTCGCAGGGTCTGGGGAGTTCAGATGTAGGCAGCCTTATCTCTATCGGCATTCCTGCCCGTAGAGATGCTGAATCCAAGAGACCCACAAAAACAAGAGTTTGTGAAAACATTTTATAGAAGAAATCTTTTGATGAAACTCTCTACTATTTTTTTCCCCCCTTTAGTGAAAATTTAGCTGGTTGTGTTGGTTGCATTAATATTTGATCTTTTGTTCTTATAAAAATATTTTTTCATGTTTTGTATTCAATTTTCAGTCACAACTCATAGCAACATGATTTACTAAAATCTCTCCTAAAATATACACTTACATAAAATTTAGACAAGAATTTAAATTATAGAAAATTAAATCACTCCTTCGATATACATAGATATGCTACGTGAAATATTTTATAAATTTATTTAACCTTATAATTTGCAGGCTCTGACCACTTAATCCACCATTTATATACGCACGATAGAAACAATTGGATTTAGATCCTTTGCGATTGAAAGGGAAGTCATAACTTGCAATCCTTTCATCTAGCAGATGAAAATAATTTTACTGAAAATAAAATTTGCAAAAAAAAAAAAAAAAAACTTAACATTAAAAAATGTAAACTTATAGTTTCTTTTAAAATCTAAAGCGTATCAGTTAATGCAAACACATTTGTTACTAATTTCATTCCTTAATTCCATCGAAAGGGAGAAACGACAAGTGAGGTACGTGTATACATCACGGACTCAGGTCAAATTCTTTGTAATTAAAGTAAGGATTGTATATAGTCCTGCAGTCTCTCAATATAACAGTCGATACTTTTAATGCAAATTTTTCACCATCAGTAGTAAGATCTTTTACAACTCAAATTCTTAGTCATGAGATAAATGAATTATTCTACCAACCGATTTTAAACATACATTTCTTCTTAAAACTTTCTATGTGAATCTAATTAAAATGGTCTCTTTATGTACAGCCATATGTATGGGGATAAGATTACCTGCATATGAATCTCTTCAGATCCCGTAAAAATAGGACCTATACTGAGAATTATTATTATTATCGAGATAAATGAATTATATAAGATTATATTTCCATCCAACAGTAGAGAGCTCTAATCCACGCATCACAAATAAGGGCAATGATGAGCATCATCACCTTGGAGAAACAAGGAATAAAGTGGAGAGGGAATAATTTTCTCAATTACTCCCAACTTGTTGGGTTTTGTATTAGCAACTTGTTTGGATTCTTGCTGAGCCACTACTTTCTTAGGACACATCCACTTTTTCTGCTTCCTCAAATAATCAAAGTCACTTAGCTTTATTACCAACAACTCCTTAGAAGTCCATTATTCACGTAGTTGCTAGGACTGTACTTAGTGCTAGCTAGATATAATTAATGTGTTAAAATCCCAAATGCAATTAAAGAATAAATGTTGTCAGGTTGTAATCTTGTAGGATTTATTGTTCAGTAATTAAATATCCAAGTTATATCAGCATTTTATATCTCTTTGTGAAGTTAGAAGGGAGCATACATAAGTAAAAGATGTTTTTGTAGGTAATATTATCCAATATAAATACATGTTGTACATATGCATTGATATATTTTTATTTTCAAATATATGATGAGTTCATTAAAACAACGGTTATGTCATTCATAAAATGTCATACAATCTAAAAGACTTACAATCTTTGCATCTTTAATTGCACCAGCCTAGCTTGAGGAAGAAAAGATCACTTGTAAACACACGAGTACAAGTGTTGAGAATAGAAAAATGCGATGTTTTTCTCATGTGTTCAAGTACGACCTTTCACACACAAAAAAGAAATTACTTACGTATACTAGCTGATTTTTTTGTAATTCAAATGTGAGGTAACTTATGTGTGAATTTTTACTCTTTATATACATACATACATATATATATATACACACACATATAGATATATACACACATGTGCACATATATATATATATATATATATATATATATATATATATATATATATATATATATATATATATATATATATATATATACAGACACAATAATATTTGTGACAGAGAAAAAATTTCTCATACATAATAAATCTGGGGCCTATTTAGTTTACAAAAACATCATTAAATGTAATTCTAATGCTAAAAAAATCGAAAGTATTCAGTAAGATGGGGTAGGAAAATTAACCGAACAAAACATATATGCATGAAAAGAAAAAGAAAGATAAAACTATAACGAGTCAGAAATAATCAAGCAACCAAACAAAAACAAAAGGTGGTTGGTAGGGTCCAGAATAAGATAAATGCTGACAATTTAATTTTTATTGATAAATTGTCGAATTTACCATGTAATTTTAAAATATGTAACGATATTTTTAATTGTTGTCCAATAAAACAAATTTTATGAAGGGACATGATTAAAGCTCCAAATATATGCACCCTTTCTAGATATTTTTTACCCCTAATTTGCACTTGGCCTTGGAATGTTTGGAGAGTCAGCAAACGAATCTCCGCATCTCAACATTGACGTGTATAACCCACTACTTTTTTTTTTTTGTCCTTTTTTTTTTCTATTTCTAGTGATTTCCCTTTATTTTTTTTTGGATATGTATTTATTGCGCTTATAATGGTTGTCACTGTACGAACAGCCACCATAACTAAGTAAATCTATACCATATATTTATTATACAATGATATAACCATTGAGTTATTTTAGTTTTTAATGCTTTAGAAAAATCATAAAATATTTATAAGTTTCATAAAATATTTATAAATTTTGAGGAAACAATATTTTTATAAGGCTTGTATAGGGTTTGATATGTATCACCATTAACCTTTAAATTTTTCGATAACCCTTCATATTTTTCAATTGCCGTTAAAAAGTTTCCGGCGACATGGTCAAGCTGGGCAACAAAAAATTTCCAACGACCCTTCATTGATTTCTCGCCGGATTTGTGTTGCCCGACTTGACCATGTTGTCGGAATTTTTTGAACGGCAACCGAAAAATATAAAGGGTTGCCGGAAAATTTGAAGAGGCATATCAAACTCCAAATAAACCTCACAAAAATATTTTTTCCTCAAAATTTGTAAATATTTCATGATTTTTATAATGCATTTTTGTCCATTTAAATGCTAAAATAAATCAAGGATTTAGATTATACTATAATAAATATACGGCTTAGATTTACCTAGTTATGGTGGCTGTCATACAGTGACAATCACTATAAATTTTTATCTTATTTATTTCTCCATTTTTGAGATTTAATTTTTAAATATACTAATCTCAAGCCAGGAATCAGCAAAGATATCATTGGCCATTGAATTGTGATTTCACTTCCAAATAAAAATTAAAAATATGGGGGCATATAATTTCAATAAATGGTAGTAACATTTTTTGTGGGTCCCATTTGTGTTGCTTGTGGGGAAACACTAACATCTTAGCTAGCCCAAATTAAATATTTAATAATAATCATGGGCCATTAATACTAAATCAGAAATACGACATCATCAACTAAACAGAATATTCAGTTTTGTTTGGTGGGTCCCATTGCATACCCATAATGTTATGTTTGGATCCATTATGTATTTTTGAAGTTGGAGCCACTACAATTAATAAAGTCCAGAAAACTATTTGCCAGTTGACATTTGACAAGCTAGTGGATCTTTCATTTCTTTTTCTTTTTTTTTTTGTGTCTATTTGTATGGGGTATTGGGAATGCGTTGTTGTGCGGAAAAAGGCGTTGTTGTGCGGAATGATGTCCTTAGACCCGTCATTAGTGTTGAATAATGAAAATCATATATGTATAAGTTGAATATTCATTTGACTTTTTGTTTAAAAAAACAAAATTCATTATTTATGATCCCTTGAATCTAACTTACATTAGGCTATACATGTAAACAATTTATGAGAGTTATATATTAAACTTATATAATAAATATTTTGAGTCCAATTTGCACATATAAATTCTTCTTCTGTTTTCCTATTTTCTCCTAAGACAATGTAAAGTCTTAATTTACAGATATGTTTCTTATTGAATGTCTCAAACACTCTCACATGAGGTATCCAATTACAATAGGAGAGTGTATCCATAACTAACAGTAAATTAAAAATTAATTAAATTTTAATTTTGAATTTTGCTCTTTAATTGTAATATTTTAAATATTTCATTAGCTATGAGAATCTCATTCATTAGGGGGTATAATATGCTTTTATAGGTGTAAAACTGTGTCAAGAGAATTGTTATTGATTTTATTATTTCATTTTTATGAACTTTAGTTTCAAAACTATTTGTAAACTATATATAGTTTAAGGGCGTGTTTGGTGAATTAGTTGTTTTAGTCACGTTAGCTGTTTTACTAGGTGTTGACGGTTTTACTAACGATTAGTTGAGACCAACTAGTCGTTAATAGTTAGCTATTCGACTAGCGACTTAAAATAAATGCGTTTAGTAAATGTAACTATTGAAATAACAGATTTTTGTAAAATGACTAAAACGCGCAATAAATAAATACTTTTAGTAAATAAAAAGAAGAGTTTTGTAATTTCAATACAACCACTAGATAGAGGTTCTTAAAAGTCACTTTCATTACTTTCGAAAAGTACTACATAAATCTCTAATTACTATCTTATGCACTATACAGCCGAACACTTTTGAGCAGTGATCAATAATATTTTGATAACTATAAACCACTAACCTCTACTTCAACCTCTATTATCGAATACAGTCTAAATTAAGTTGCAAATTTATTTTACATGTATTGCACTTCAATTGCAATCTCAATAATAAAAAAAAAAAACTAAAACACAATGATATCACAATTTATTTATTTTTTTCAGGGATTTAAATTGTCATGGCAAGCATTAACAAATCATGTAATAAAGCCGTTTATCTGAGCGAGAAAATAAATGCACTTTTGAAATGAAACATAATTTGACTGACTGTTTTTTAGTTCAAAATGAACATCAACGCATTATGGAAAATGAGATTAACTTATAACAATAGAAAACTATCTATGGGAAAAAAAATAGCCAAACTACATATAAAACTGACATAAAAATTACATCCAATTCCTATACTTTAACTAATCCAAATATATTGACCCTAGTCAATGTTATAGTATTTAATTATGTTTTTGCCCCATTTCAAAATGTGATTAATCAAGATGCAATTTGATATTATTCGCCTAATAAGACAACCCCTTTTTCAATAGAAATTGTATTTCTTTATATTGGTCGAGTTGGCTGAAGATAGAGACACATATTCTATTATTAGAGGTAGTATACTTCGAACTGATAATCATTTTTTCTTTGAAAATAAATGTCTTATTGACTTGATGGGATGTTTAAGGCATTGACATTTTTGTCTTTACAACGCTCCGTTTACTCTTTCAGTACTTCATTTTTTAAATAGTTTATGGCTCTGTTCGACAAAATTAGTTGTTTGAATAGTGGGTAGCTGTTGAGTTTTAGCGGATAGCGGATAGCTGTGTAATTAGCTGTTTAAAAAGAATGTGTTCGGCAAAATTAGTTGTTGAATTAGCTGATTAACATAAAATGATGAAAAAGGACATTACTAACCTTTTGACTATTTTCATTATTATTATTGCTACTACTACTACTATTAGTAGTACTATTATTACAACTATAACAATAACAACTACGACAATAATAACAACTACAACTACTACCACAATTTGATGGTTCAAAATTTGCAACATTAACTTATTATTGAAGTATTGCTCATATAATTAATGTTTTGGCTTTGCTTTGTGATGTTCAATTACTGCTTCTACAGATTTCACTAAAGGAGAATGGAACAGAGAAGGCAGAGACTGGAACAAAGAAGCACGACTGGAGGCCGAAGAGCACAATGAGGCTTTTGGAAAGAAGGTTGGGCTTTTATTTAAGGGGCAAGGGATGTAAAATCAAGAAAAACATCATGGGTATAATGGGAACAAAAAATTGAAATGTTTTAGCAGATTCCAACACGTTAGGTCTCCCAACGTTTGTAAAAAGCTCCACCAACCGCTAAAAGCTAATTTGATATGCTATTTTACCGAACATTGAAAATTTGAGAAAGTAGAGTTTTGACCTATTTAAAACGCTAAACGCTACTTAAGACGCTGTTACCGAACACAGCCTATGTAAGTCTCTTACACTTGGTGGTTAAAAGCATAGAAAAATGATTTGTACCCCCAAAAAAAAGTACAGAAAAAAATGCAATTTTGTTGTGCAACATTTATATTGTAGACCCACAATTATAAATTTGGTAGCATAATGTGGACTAAACAAACTTTTTTGAAGAATAAAAAAATTGCCATGTATAGAAACTTAGGTCAACAAACTAGAAACTACCTAATAATTTACGCCCCCGGGGGAGGTTGAGCTTTGCCTAATAAAACTCTTTGTTTCCCCAATGTTTATCCCATACAGTGAGAAGCTAAGAGAGAAAAATTATATACAAGTTGGACCGAAACTTAATACTTTAGCTTTGGGTCAAGATATGAATTATCTATAATTAAATTCAACATGCATGTAGAATGAAATTTTTAGATCTAAGTTATTTCCAAACAATCAATGAGGTTTATATAACCCCTTAATGTGATATCTATTGGCCATATCCAACACAGGTTGATTTAAGTGGTTTGACACTTATTCCTTTTAAGTAAAGTCTCGGGTTTGAATCTTGTGAATGTAAAAAATTTATGGTGAAAGAGCTCTATTTCTTATTGGGCCAACAGTAGCTCGACTCTAGTGAAATGAATGAACTAAAATTAAAAAAAAAATTTATTGGTCATAAAAGAACTTGATGTTGAAAAAGGTTATATAACTTAACATTTTATTTTTATCCATGTAGGTTACTAGTTAGTAGCTATGTCGCCTAAAATTGGGAGATTGATTTACACGCACACTCCAATAATATAAGTGAAAAATAGTTAAAAGTTATAAAATTTTAGCAAAGGACATAGACATCTCTTTGTATTTTTTTACACCCTTTCTCTTTCAGGAAGAGCCCAAAAATAAAAAATAATATAACAGAACAAAATGTTTATTAATTTAAATCCTTAAACAATAAATTGGAAATAATTCCAAATCATTATTGGCACTTGTAAAAAATGATAGTTATTCACAAATATTCGATGGCAGCTAGTTTTCATTTTTTAAAAAAATTTTCTTATGGAATTCTGATAATTTACTATCTTTAATCATCTGCAAAATCCTCCTCCTCCACCCCCCAACAAAAATATTTATAAATAATGTAATTTATTGCATTATGTCTTACTAAATAAATCTTAATGCATGATTATCTCATGACTATTATGATAAAAAATGCACTATGTTTTCACATTCATCTTAGAAAATAAACTTCACATAAGAAAGAATATTTAATATATATTTAGTTTTCCATCAATTATTTTACAATTTTAAAAAGTTATTGCTTCATTTTGTTAAAAAAAAAATTTGTGGCTACTAACTCATTGCAAATTTGCAAATTATCTAGATATTTTGTTTTAGTAATCATCAGTATTATCTTTGGTGATCACAAACCTATTTAAGGTAATCTTTGTAAATGTGGTCATGATATGTTGACCAACAAATATAACATTAGTGATCACTAATATTATATATACTGATCACCTCATCCTACTTATCTTACACAAAACATCATTTTACCTGAGTAGCCATATATATGTGTGTGTGTGTGCTCGCGCGTGTGCGTGCGCAAATACGTATATCTTTGTGTCATTGTGTGTGTATATATGTGTGTGTGTATATATATGTGTGTGTATATTTCTTCAAAAGCTTCAAGATTATGTTGGAAGATTACAATTTGTTATTTACTGGGTATACTGTATATGATTAACTCCCAGATCTCGCCTTATTGAATGATGCCATTATTGTAGTCTTTTGATGAACATCTAAATATTCTCATATAGTAAATACTTCGTATTACATACATATTCAATGTGTTTTTTAATGATTTATAAATATCCTACACTATTTTTAGACGGTGATAGGTACTAAGTTTGTTATCGGTTATTTTTACGAAAATAGAAATACTAATGCTCATTTCTTTGTACATTGATAAATTTATAATTATATATCCATAATTCTAAAACTATGCACTTATTATTTTTAAATAATGAAAATCAATCCTCGAAGCCTGTTTTTTATTTGACTTGTTTCTGGGCTCATATAAAGAGAATTTCATTTACCCAAAAAAAAAAAACACATGCAAAATAGATATTAAAAGAAACAAAAGTAACTAATAAAAGAAAAAGACAAAACAAATGAAAAAAGGAAAAATATACACAAATTCTTATGTATGACTGTCTCATGGAAACATTACAATAAGACAATTCCTTGAAGAATAACTTTTTAGAGGCATTGTAAGGAAGTGGAAGATTTCTTCTTCTTTGCCTTCTTTTTTGGTATTTTTGGGTTTTTATCTTTAGGGTGGAATAATTAATGCTTTAGTACGTGCATTATTTGTTTTTTTTTTTTCGGTTGATCAAAGTGCTTGCATTATTTGATTTTATTTTATTTTTGTTGTTAAAAGTACTTGCATTATTAACTTAATTATTACTCAAATGGTATATCGAACTACGATGAACTTAAAAATCCATCTGCCAACCCTAGCTTAGCTAAGTTAATTAATTAGCTTTATGATTATGTCAGCATCATCAATACCAAGTCAAAAGATCCATGTATTCAGATTAAAGAATCTTTGAGATAAAATTAACTAATTAAAGTAGTAATTTTTGGTAGGCCCTCTCTTTCTTTACATGGACAACTAAACTATGGGCACGTAGAAAAGAATCAAACCAAGATACTTAATTGAGTTTAATATCAATAATAAAAGATTCCCTGTCTATTTTTATATTCTTTTTTGAAGATTCCCAATTTCCTATTGGTTGTCCAACGAAATTAGGAACAAGCTGGCTAAGGTTAATGAAGATAAGAAATAGCTAAGTAAAATTAAGGATGATTAGTGTTTGTGGGTGATGTTGCTTAGTGGGGGTGTTGTGGTGGTAGAGTTGTCCGTATTATAGCAGTCTTAATTGATGTGCGCATTTAATGGGGTCTTTCTGGATTTTTAATTGTGATTATGTGACATCACCTACTTTGTGACCATTATATAATATTTCTATTAATAAAATATGTATGATTTTATCTAGATTTGAATCGAAAATAGGACCAGATCAATTATGTAACATTAAAACTTGACATCAATGTAACGTAATTGTGACGTTTGATGCTGAATTACTAATATCTAGATATGCATCAAATAACGGTTGAAATGTTTCATTCTAATCAAGTCGTTAATTATACATGAAAATTGTCATAAAATAAATGAAAAATCTAAACTCTTATAATTGGTCAATAGAGAGCTAGACTACTCCTTCATTCAAATTCTATGGATATATGAGAAAAAAAAGAAACAAACACCTAATAATGTTATGTTGTTTGTATATTTTGTTAAAACAGCTGAGAGATTTACCTTTTCCTTCGAGGCTAAAAAAGAGCATATTTTTAATCTATAGCACCATTATTCATTACAAATTACAAGTTTCATTGTGTTAATATCATTTTTTCAGATATTTTACGTTGTTGAAAGATTGAATAACTACATCAATATAACACAGGTTGGTTCAAGTGGTTTGACACTTGTTCACTTTAAGTAAGATCTCGAATTTGAGCATTGTGAATGGAGAAAATCTGTAATGGGAGAGTTCTGCCTCTTATTCTATAACAGTAGTTCGATTCCAGTAAAATGGCGGATTTAAGACCCAAGAAAAAAGGAGAAAAATTGAATAGCAATACCTTAAAGACTAAGTACTAATTAAGCCTTATCGATACAAATAATAGATACATTCAGAATAAAATAATTTTCTTCCTTAATGTAACTTGTATTTATAATATCTAATGATATAACAAGATATTTAATTACAACTTATAACCAATTAATAACTGAATAGCTGACATCGTCCATCACAGCTGATCAATATATAATTGGTTGTGATTAAGTCTAAATAGGAAGTTAGCATAGCTTCTCTCACATTTTTTACATAAAATAAAAGGAAAAAAGAGGAGCTTCTGAACGTGTCACATTCTCATTGAACATAATAGATCTCACTGACTCAGTGTCTAAACAGAGTTCATGCTTATTGGCTGAAATTAACTTAAATAGTACTAAACATACATTCTTAATATTGCTTGATCTAGTAGCTTAATTGGTTGAACTGATCATAAACTGAAAATTGTCTGTCTTTTTTCTCATTTTTAATTTCGGATTATAAAATTTCACACATGATTTGTAAACATTTGTCTGTTTTTGGTGGACTGTCTACATATTATATGAATAATCTAATGTATGAATAATTATAAAACTAAAAAATTGTAGAAAACCAAATGAAAATAAACATTTTATAAAGACATTTTCTTTTCAAATAGATTGATTTTGTCTCTTTGAGATCGAATGAAGAACTTCCTAACTACTTCTGCTTAATTTGACCTATTTTCTATCTATTCAAGGATATGAATTACTTCAAACCAAAGTAAATAAAACTGATCACTTGATATATCATGATATAATACTATGGAAAATGATAAATATGTAACTGAATGGTCGGAGGGTGTTATCACTTATAAATTATGTAAAATTATATTTGTATTCATAATTTTTCCGTATTATAAAATTATGTGTATATAGGTGCCCACATATAGTGTTGATCGGAATTGAGTGTTATTTGTGCCCGTTGAAAGAACCGATTTAATACTGAAATTTCACAATTAATAATTAGTAGTTGTAATTACTAAAAAATTTATGATTTCAATCCTATGACATATTAATGTACGTTAGGACAATGCAGAATGCATTTATGCAATATTTGGTTAGATGTAATATAATGACAATATAATACAATCAACTTTACAATGTAATCATGATTACTTAGTTTGTGATAATCATAATTACAGAATAGTTTTTTTATTACGATACTCTCATACAACCAAATAAGATAATAAAACTACAATTACAAACTTATTTGTATTACAAGATTGATTATATTTAATTAAATATTACATTAATTCAGAAGCGTCTTGCCATAAAATATTTATCATTACTTAGCTTTGATACCATGACAGGGAAAGGGGGGGGGGTTGGGGGGAGGCAATTAAAAAATGTTCATCACCAAGAAGCCCAATAAGATTCTTGGTTTGAGATCTAACAGTAATTTGTTTACTTAATTTGTTGTTAATTTGTGAATCCTACAAAACCGAAATGGTTGCTTAATTTCTGGTGCCCTTTCCCTTTTCCCAAGAAAATATTATGTATTGCAAATACTTGTACGGATTCTATTCTTTTATTAAAAAAAAGAAACAATTTTGTCGAGTTCAATCCTTTTATGCAAAATGATAAGTGTCTTGCCATAAGATGCTTTTTAAGTGTCTTGTTTTTGCTTAAAAATTATATTATCATATGTTTAAATTAATAAAAATAGTATAATTGAATAGTAGAAGCACACTACAAGTTATAAAATGTGTACAATCATCTTTTTATCCATAATTTATCACCTTTCTAAAATACATATATCATATGCTCTCGCAGATAGGGTTGATCCAGTTATGGTCTTATTTAATATTTTATCGACGTAGCTGACAAGTATTTAAGTTTAACATATTCATAACTAAGCATAATCATTAAAAATTGGTGATTTTAAATGATAAAATATGTTAATTTTGGATTAGACAAGACATTTAAAAGTGTCTTACCGTAAGATATATATTATCACTCATCCTTTTACATGTTTGTCTATTTTATTAACCGTAAGTATATATGTGTAACTCATGGTACTTAGGCAAAGACTAATGTGATTAAGTAACCCAGTACAAGTTGTTTCTAGTAAGAGACTTTTTTTTTTCCCCTCTTTTGGGTAGAATTGTTTTTTGTAAGAGTTACTTTTGACATTAACTATTGATTTGAATCATCATATGTGGACTGTTATATCCTCATTGGGTAAGGCTTACTAATTACTACTTCCATTCTGAATTCATTGTTAAAAATATCTATTTTTCTATCGTATATCACTGTCAAAATTTATGTTTTCAAGAATTTACTAGTGCTTTTATTGGTTGAAAATTTATTTCAACAATATAGATATATTTAACACTTATTTTTATACATTCTCTAAATTGACTATGAATATAGAATGAATGGAGTATTAATAATTCAATGGCCTTGGTAGAAGTAAGACGGGCTATCAGTTGATGAATAATCCACCATATAATGCCCAATGTTCATGTAAGATTGTCTCTAAGTATATAACATAAAAATTCTCCTTCCATAATTTGATCCAGTTGTACATTCAAAAAGAGAAAAAAGAAAAGAGAGTGCTTTAGCATCAAATCAAAAAAGGAACAGAATTATTTAATTTATGCTTATTCATTTTTGTTGTCAGGCTAACAAAAATTGAATCTGAAATATTCTAAATAAATGTATCCATTATTTTGAAAGTTGTGGTTCTTGTGAATACTGAAAAATTATAATAACGCGTACATAAACACAATTTAACTCAACCATCTATACTTTATACTAGCAATGATCTCACACCACCCCTCCGTCCGACGAGGGGGGTACTCTAACATCATACTCAAAGGCCCTACAAAATGAATTAAGAGCAAACCATGCAATGTTATGAGTGTCATTAGGTGTTAGTCTTATATGTATCCAAAGAACTTGGCAATGAACGTATTTATTAGTTCATCAAGCCATACATACCCATAAACCAGCATTCTACCTACGATTAATTGGATTATATGTAACATGTCACAGTAATTGATTAACTGTTACATTACTTCAGCTATCAAAGTATAACATCACAGCTATTAGAGAATATTTTTTGGTGACGTTATTGCGGAAATTTAATACTAAAAATATTTTACATCACTAGTTTGTTGCCCTATTTATAGGCAGTATATTGTGCATATATATTGTATACTCGTTGTGTATGCCTCCTTGCTAGACATACAAACACATATTCATTAATCTACACAAATTCGTTAATTGCCTGCTACTTTTATAATATGGTATCAGAGCATAATTAACCTAAAAGCAGAAAAAATATAAAAAGCAAAGTCTTGTTGCTTGCTCAAATATGAAGACAAGTATCATGCTATGGCAGATACTACTTCTGAACTTACTTGGCTACGATGGCTATTAACAAATTACATGGGAGCTCCTCAATCTTTCTCAGCTTCCCTTCATTGGGACAATCGGACTGCTATTCAAATTGCTCACAATGAAGTCATCCACAGACGAACTAAGCCCACCGAAATCGATTGTATTGTCACTCCATCAGACACCACCATTTGATATTTAGTAAGCAATTTACGTACATATAATTTCTGTCTCTCCAGTTGATCAAGAAACTGACAGCTTTACCAAGTCTCTTTTTGCCAAAATGGTTTCATGGTCTAATATCCAAGCTCAAGTTGGGGTTTGCTCAGCTCCACCACTTTGAGCTTGAGGAGGATGTTAGAGAATATTTTCTGGTGCCCTTATTAAGTAAATGTGATACTAGAATATTTCATATCATGATTATTCTGTTTTGTTTCTTATGGGTAAATGTTGTTTATATATGTTCAATCTGTAAGCCTCCTTGTTAGACACACAAACACACATTTAATCTATACTCCTTGGGGTGTATCTTCCTTCTGTGACACTGAACACTACATTTTTCTCAGATCTTCTGGTGTATGTTTTCCTGGAAATCAAGTTTGTTGCTCAAGATCTTTGGCAGTGACAAACTGCAAATTCAGGCAGTGTTGTTGTACAGCCGTTGACAGTGACTGCCCGATTTTATCATACAAACTTAGTCCTTTTTCTGGATAGTTTGCTGGTTGGTAGAATTCCAAAATATAATCACTTCATTTTTGGTAAATGCTCTGAAGGTGTATAGCTACTGCAGCTCAAAATCCAAATATTTTGGCATATGGAGGGATCGATAGAGGATATGATAATGGAACTCGCTAAATGCTCTGATAGAGTGATGTTAAGGTCTAGGACATATACCAGCAGCAACTTACCTGATCCTGGGAAATGCTCAAGATTTCCAAACTCCTAAATCAATAGCCTGCAAGAAGAAAGCAAATCAGATATAAGCAAGTGATCATAATTACTTCAAAATATAATACATCCATTATAAGGGGGAAAAAAAAAAGAAAAGGAATGAGGGAGACCTTGCACTGTAGTTGAAGGCCGTCCCGATTGCCCTCATCAACCTCTCTTCTACTGTAGTCGAAGGCCCTGCATTCAACTCAGGTAGGGTTTATACTTAAGATGGAAGGATTAGGAGGGGGCGAAGGCACCATCATCCATCTCTGGTAACTTTTTGAGCTAAAAAAAGGTGTTTGTTTTGAGGTTAATATTGTACAAATTGACACCTTATGTGCAAGTGTATGCAAGAAGAAAAAATTGGCAACAAAAAGGGTAGGGCAGAGCTTTAGCTTCCTCTTCCTTCTTTTTCTCAGACCAAAACATCAAAGTAACCTGAACGTCTAGGACAAATGGAGGAACCTCCAAGATGGATGTTTGCCTTTGGTCTTCGAGGATTCAATCTGTTTGATTTTATTTTCAGAATTGAATTCCGAGCATCAAAGAAATTAAAACCAAGTAAAGTCACAAGAGAATCATAGAACAGCAATCCTTTACATTCACCCATCACAGAGGCTACTGATGTTATGTATAAAGAATGAAAAAACACAATCATGCAACAAAGAAATCAGAAACAAAATCAGACCCATTTCTTAAAACGAAAAACCCATCTATTCTAGTATAATCATGCGGATCGACTCAATAACGTCAACTTCTATGATTTGGGAACTACGCTTACTGGGGTGAGCACAACAGTAGAAAGAGGGAAGAGAGAACTAAAGAGAGGAAGAAAGAGAAAGGCACCAACTTTGTGATGATGATCATCGGAGGATCAATCTCCAGAAATTCAGTGAGACAATTGAAAAAAGTGATGATCAGAGGGTGATGATGATGATGATCTAGCTCTCACCATGTTGAGTTTTAATTAACAGATGAAGCCAACTTTTTTTAGATGCCACCACTTTCCTAGGACACCCATGCCACCTCTTACGTGCAGACAATCGAAGTGACTTTATTACCAACAACTCCATTGAGTCTTATTTTGATTAAGGTTTATAAAACAACTTATTTTGCAAAGATTATAAAAACAAATTTTACAAGAGGCACAATAAAGGCATTAAGGTGTAGATATGATACCCTTCCTAGTCCCCCCCCCCAAAAAAGGAGAGGACAAAAAAAAAACAAGTCACTTGGCCTTGGTCCTTTGGAGTGTGCTTTTTGACATCGAAACGCGCATTGACATACGCTACTTAATATTCGTTTTCCCCCTCTATATTTGAAGATCTTTCTTCGATCTTATATAAGAAAAAATTTATCAAATATTGTAAAATGAAAATCTTACATATAAGTTATATATGTCCGCTAGCGATCTAACAGCTTGAATAATTTTAACATACACATAAACAAATATTATACTAGCGAAGATGTTTTCAACACCGAGACTCATCCCCCCTCCTCCAAACCCCAAAAACAAAAGTTAAAAAAAGAAAACATGCATGTACACACAAAGGAAAAGGGGTCAGACCTACTTTACCCCACTTATACAGGGTAAATTCTTCAACAATTGCAACCCTTATATATGAGAAAATTGAGATTTCTTTATTTTTGGGGTGGAATGCTTCAGTACTTGCTACTATGAACATAAAAAAAAACAGCTGCCAACCCTAATTTAGCTTTATGATTAGGTCAGCATCACAAATGCAAAGATAAAGCTAGAATCACCCAGATTAAAGAATCTTGAAGACAAATTTTATTAAATTAAAGTGCTAATTTTATTTTTATTTTTTTGTCGGAAAGTACAAATTAATGGTGGGGACCCTCTTTACATGAACAACTGTTTATGGGCACGCGGAAATAGAACGAAATCAAGATACTTATAATTGATTTAATACTAATAATAAAAGATTCCATATCTCTTTTTTTTAATATTCTCTTTTGAAGATTCCCAATTTCTCATTGGCTCTCCAATGAAATTATTAACAGGGTTAATTGAGATAATCTAATCATGTGACATCACCGGCTTTATGACTATTATATATGTGATTTTATCTAGATTTGAATCAAATAAACAACTTTCACATTAAAAGTCGGCATCTCCGTAACGTAAATAAGTTTGACTTTAATACATGTTCACTGAATATTATTTTATCTAGAATTTAATCAAATAAACAATCTCATGAACTATTTGAAATTAAAAGTTGACATCTCCGTAACATAATAACTAAGTTCGACTCTAATAAATATTTACCAAATATTTCGATAAACACTAAGTAGTAGTTGAAATGTTTCTTTGAATCAAGATATCATAAAATAAATTTAAAAAATCTAAACTCTTGGATCTCAAGAGCGTTCATAATCTTCCTACAAAAATTTGTATATAAATTCACTTCCAAGATTAACTTATTCATTTGAATTTTGTGCCATTACATCTCTCATTGATTAAGGCTTAATTCAGGGAAGTGTAATAGATGGTTAGTGGTTACTAATTATTATAATCCTAGTTTTGGGGGAGTCCATTGGGAGCTTAACTTCGTCTTAATTGCATTGGAATCTTGTAGAATCCCAGCTTGTATACTATAGGAGTAATAAATAACAAGATCAACGTCCAAGCATGATGGAGGTAATTGTGCACTCAGCAGCTACTAGATTATGCATCCACCATTAATATTAAACCAACTAACGACATATCGAATCTAATCTGTAATGCCTGTACATATAAGAACCTGAATAAAAGACAAACTTTTCCTTCTTTTCTAAACACAAATGTTTTGCCGGTATATTCAAATTTTTTTTGAAAAATGGAACATGTATATATATATATATATATATATAATATATATATATATATATATATATATATATATATATATATATATATATTATATATATATATATATACGAAAAATTATAATAACACATAGACAAATACTATTCAATTCAACTATTTGTACTAAATGATCCCCCCCCCCAAAAAAAGGGGAAAAAGAAAATGGAAATCCTATGATTCTTGTAGGAAGACTTAAATAATGACCTCATAATTGTTAGGAGAAAGTTCTCTTGGAATCAGCCTCTCTACGGACAGAAATCTGAATCTTTCAGACCCTATGAAAGCGAGACCGATACTGAGAGGTGGTGGTGTTGTGTAATTGTTAGGAGAAAGTGACAATTAGAGACACTTGCATATGATTAACTATAACAACCAGCCCATTGTTTTGTCTAAGTCTGTTTAGCAAAGGCCTAATCTTCATCATAGGGAGCCCAATAAACTTGTCCTGGCAGTAGTTAGCATTTGGGAGACATGATCATTTAGGCACCAGCGAGCCCATTAGATTTGGGAAGACAATTGACAAGTGCCAGCGGGTAAGCAGTAAATTTAGATATCTGCAAGAAATATTAATCAGACATATACCTAATTGAACAACCTACAATTAGCAGAATTGATGCTGCTAGATAAACCTTCAAAGTCCCAATTGGAATAATCTGACAAACACTTTGCACTCTTCCCTACTTGGTGACATACAATAACAACTCTCAGTATGGGGTCCTGCTTGTGCAAGGTTTCGGGAGATTCAAATGTAAGTGGTCTTTCTTATGTGAGCAATCTAAAGTTCAAAAGAAGAAAAAGGGCATAACAAAACGATTGATGAACACCATAGTCAATATACACTAGCACAAACACCTCACTCCAAGAGACTCCAAAAGGAATTAAGAGCAAACTATGTAGTAATGTGAGTGTCATTAAGTGTTAATCTTGGATTTATCCAATACCAGCTTGGCAATGATTGAATGTATTAATCCATCAAACCATACGTACATACATACACATAAACCAACATTCCTTACACACAATTAATTGGATGCCATGTAACAAGTCATAGTAATTAATTAACTATTACATCACATTTACCTATCAGAGTATAACATCACATCACAATTAGTACACACTTGATCAAGAGAGATAACATCCTATTGAAATTGAATTATCATCACAACCCTAACCTCAAATCTAGTTGCACGTCTTTTGAAGAATAAAATGAAGACGACGAACCGTCTTCCCACATAGGGGCAGGGAGGTTCAAATCCGGGCCACATTGGGCCACCCCACTTCCGGAGATCGGGCTATGACCCGGCCCAAACGATGACGTTGATGGCTGACTAGGCTGGTCCCAGTGGCACCTCATGTGCCCACCCAAAGCCTGCCCACTTGAGAACACCCGCAAACAAACACCACACCGATGGCCTAACCCTAAGCCCAAGCCCAGGCCCAGGCCCAAGTCTACATCGACAACACCATCATGCTGATTCTGTGCCTCCATGATCATATTCATCACCAGCTGCTCCTCGGACTTATTATTAATTGCAAAACAGCCCTTGACGTTCTTATGGCTTGCCCTGTGACCCCCTAAAGCCTGGTGGGACCCAAACGTCTTCTTGCAACTCGAGCACTCGAACTTGGCCGCTGACGTCAACGAAGAAGGGTCCATGGCGTAAGGGTCGATAACGCCACCGCTGGCAGCCAGCATGAGGAGGCTGGCGGCGACCTCGTGGTCGTCAGCGGTGGGGGCAGGCGGCAGTGTAGATGGCGGGGGAGGAGGAGGTGGCGGAGGCGGAGGAGGAGCGGGGCGGCGGAGGTGAGGAGGAGGGTTGATGCCACGCCACTGTCGCTCAGGGTGACACCGCATGTGGCCGAAGAGGGCCTTCCATGACCAGAACTTCTTCCCGCACTCGGTGCACGGCCGGGTTATCTTCGGGGCGGCCGGGTCCGGTTTCTTTGGGGCTGGTTTTCCGACGTGATCAAGAAGGAGCTTCTTGGTGCGTTTCTTGCGGTGCGAGGTCGGGATGGCGGTGGCTGCGGTGGATGGAGGGGGGAATGGGTGGTGGAAGAGAGAGAGATTAGGCGGCCGATGCGGTGGTTGTGGCGGCGGCGGTGGCACAGGAGGAGGAGGAGAAGGAGGAGTTGCCATTGATCAGTTTTTGTTTTCTTTGTTGAGTGAGAGTCGAGAGATTGGTTGTCGGAAATGTGGGAGTAGAAGTGCTGTTTTGATGATCAGATGAGAGAGAGAGAGAATGGGGAAAAAGATTGGAAGTGGGCGAAAGGAGTGGGCTTTGTAGTGAGGGGGAGAGAACGAGAGAGAGAAAGGGTGGTGGGTGAGTGTGAGTGGGTGAAGAGTGATGTGGCGGCTGGTGGCGGTTACGTGCTCTCATCCAAAATACAGTTACCTCTCCTGTATCCTAGGTAGTTATGTTCCTATTATTTTTCCTTTCTTTTTTTTTTTCCCCCATCTGTAGCCAAGGCAAAATAAATGATTACTTTTCCTTTTCTTTTTCTGAGAACGTGCCGAATTTAGTTACAAGAAGTCAAGAACTGCAGATCAACTAATTAGTTTAATTGAGTTGATAAAATTAGTCATCAACTTGACCAAGCCCAACAGAAGAAATACCTGGACGTTTTGATTGTATTAGAAAATTATCATATTAATTTTGTAATATTTAGTCAAAGGTAAGTAATTACAATAACATAGGTGTAGACAAAAGTTATTATATTATAATTTTAATTAAATTTCTTAATTGTAACCAAATACGGTAACTGAACCACCATTAATATTTTTATTGCATTAATCACCCCTTTGGCTAGACCAGACAGAAGAAGTTATCTGCATTTAGCTTGGCGTTTGATGGTAGAACCAAACCAATAAAGCCATTAGTTTCGAGCTTAATGTTTCACGAATGGTACAATTGTATGAAGAGTGGTCAAATTCACAGGCAACGATCACAAAGATGAGCCTCCAGTTCTAAAATTCTGAACACTCATGTATATGAACTATATGATATACATTAATACAGCCGACTCAAAATAGACAACCTAGATATTAAGGAATAACCAAAAAAGAACTTAAGATGAACATCAAAACATCCCACAATCTTCTTTGGCACGGCTAATCACAAGGTGTGTGAACAGGATACTAGAGATTTTCGCTTCTGAAAAGTGGTATATGAACTGGATTTTCCCGTCACTTATGATTTTTTTTTTTTTTAATGATGAAATAAAACTGAAACTTTGCATGCAAATGAGGCTCCCATGGTCAGCAATAGAGAGGAGGCAGCAGAAGTCTTAACATCAAGCAACATTTGAGCCTATAACCAGAAAAATCACTGGATCCATAATTATTCAACTAATGCACTCATGAAAATGAAATCCTAGAGTCACCAGCATGTCTAACTCCGATCACCAAGAGAAACTAATATGAAATTTGAACAATCTTAGCAAGTTCAGACATGATCTACAAAAAAGGCCTATCGAATCATGAATCCACTTCTGTCTCAACATGATCCGATAATGGATGAGGCCTATTGAATTCATGATCTAAGAAAAAGGTGCGTGCATGAGGCCTATCGAATGATGAATCCACTTCTGTTTCAACATGATCTGAGAATGGATGAGGCCTGTTGCATTCATGATCTGAGGAAGGATGAAGCCTATTGAATACATAATCTGAGAAAAAGGCCCATGGACGATGCCCAGTTTCAACATGATGTGAGAATGGATGAGGCCTATTGAACAATGAATCCATTGCTGCCCTTCTGTTCTCTTGGGCATCCAAGAACTCCTGCTCACGAGTTCCTGTTAACTCAGTTGAATCCAGTCCTTGACATAATTCTGCACACGAAAGTTCTGCAGTCAGTAAGAAGAAGATGATGATGATGATGATGATGATGATGATGATGATAATGGCCTAAGCTTAGTTCGTATTTGGTCTTGAGGCCAAAGAAGTTTTACCATTAGGGTTCTCTGGAGTGGATAAATTGCAGCTTCTTAGTCGGCCAAATGCATTCGTTAACATATCCGCCTGCAAGTTGTTAGCATTTCCTGCTGTTCGAAATCAAATCAGTATCAATCTAGTGTTCAAAAGAACAAATTGGAGTAACGATGACAAAAAGCGATGAGCAGATCGCAAGGACAAGTAAGTAACCTGCAGCGGTGGCAGAAGTTTGTGAGGAGTCCCTAAACAATTACAAGTTGATCATCACAAGTAGAAGAAATTGCCATCACAAATTATGCTGACAAAAATATACATTGCAAACCCAGACTAAATCAGAATCACTAATTACGCCGACAAAAAATATGGCAAACTCACATTGCATACACCCTACAAAGCCATCATGGCAGAGAAGCATGAATACATGGGTAACATGGTAAGTGGTGATAGAGATGGAAATCAGCTTGCCCTAAAAGATTTGTATCCATTGGAGCCTCTTCCCATACAGTCTTGCATACATTAGTTACATAACTGTATGATTCCCCTTACTTTCTAAATCTATGCAGTTACGGATCTGCCTTTTCTTTTGTTTGTCGGATTGAACTCAGAAGCCATTAGAATTAAGATTGCCACACTCCCACTTACTGTTTGGATTGGAGTCGGATCAGTGCAGACAGAAGTGAATGCATTAACTCCATCATTCGCTGCTCTACATGGTCGCAGTTCCTGCAGTTTGAGACAAAGAAGGTGCATTAGATCGATAGGGGTTAGGACACTTCCACATCTTCATTTATGTAGATAAAGCACAGTGGATATAAAATGGAAAACACTTTGTCGTAAATAACTTTGGTTTCACAAGCTAAATAAGCAAAAACACTCCCACTTACTGGTTAGATGGTGGTTGGTTCAGAAGCAATGGCTCCAAAGACGTCATCTGCATATACAAACTGTTTGTATTTCCTACAATGTGAAACCAAAACGGCACAACCATGTATTAGAAATGACAAAATGAAAGCAATAATGAGACGAACCAACAAAGAAATAACGAGGACAAGTTACCTGTGGCACCAGCGGTTTGTGAGGAGTCCCTACAAAGCACAAGACACCACAAGCAAAAACAAATTTTAATCATAAATTCTGCCAGTGTAAGTATGGCAAACTCAAACACATTGCTTATAATATATCCTGCCGTTCACTGCTCCAAAAAGAAAGAGACTGATGACAAGAAAAGAAAATGTGAAGCTTGCACACACGGGTAATATGGCCATAGATCGAGAAGGAACTCAGTTTCCCCCAAGGGATTCCTGGAGGCCATTAAAGCCTCCTCCCATACTCTCCCACATATGTCAGTAACACTAATTATTCACTCTTATAACTGAATTACGCAAATGGGTTGCAAATGAAGGTGGCCATGGCAAAGATAGGATTTGGGTTACAATGATGAAAACTTTGACCACTAATTTGCAGTAATCATTGAATGATTTTGTTTATCCTTAATTAGATCTCGTTTATTGTTCCAGCCTGCCTTTCCTTCCCATCTTGCTGTTAGGTTTTCCCTCCAATTTGGATAACAATAAATAATTAAAAAAAGAGAGAAAGAGCAAACTAAAAAAATGAAGCAACACGAAGTCTAAAGCAATAGAAAGTTATGATAACGCATATCCAACCATCAACGGATGTATCCAAGGAGGTCAGCCCCAGAGGCTGTAACTATGAGACTGTTATGACAGACTACAATACATTTTCCACTGGCATAAGTCCTAAAGAAGGTTAATTAGCCCGTCATATATAAACTACATTATATCTACATCTTTGTTAAGTAAATTAAAAAACTCTGTTGCAAGTGAATTCAGTTTTCACCAACTAAATGAGCAAAAACACTCCACTTACTGATTAGACTGGGATTGGTTCAGAGTCGATAAAAGTGACTGCTCTAAACTCATCATTTGAAGATGTAAATTGTTTGCATTTCCTGCCGTTTGAAATCATATTGGCATAACTATGTATTCAGAACGATAGAATCATAGCATCAATGAAACAAAACAATAAGAAGATCAAGAACATAAATGAGTTACCTGCAGTACCAACCGCCATTTGTGAGGTGTCCCTGCGCCCCCCCCCCCCCCCAAAAAAAAAAAAAGAGAAAAGACAACACAAGTGAAAAAGTTTTGTCATTACAAATTCTTCCCACTAAAAATGTCATTACACAGCTAGCAATCTACAAAGGGACTATATACATCCAAGATACAATATATCCAAACACATTGGAAAGAGGTCGAGAAAAACTTGTCTTTCGAAGAACTGGTACAAAAAACTATACGGTGATTCCTTTATAAAAATTCACTTTGCTACAACCATGATGATTGCTGCATTAGCATGAGTTCTCTATACTGCTGCCATCATAGCAGAAATTCTGCATTTCAATCCTGGCTTCTGTCAACTAAATGAAAAGATACATTTTTTTGGGGCAAAATCAGAACAGCATATACAGATGTTCTGGTAAGAGAATTATGATAACTCATACCCGATCATCAAGCATATGATTGAATTCATCTATTCTTAAATCCATTGACATTAGCTATTAGCTCATATTTTTGCCCAATAGGGGGTACACAGGGAAGTAGTGACAGAACTCCAAATCAGATATTCCACTGGTAGAGCCCCTACAGGAGGCTCATTGATATTGGTCATATCGGATGCAAGGTAACAAATATCTACATCTTCCTAAACCAAACAACAGCATGTAGGAGGACATAAAAAGTAGAACACTTCATAGGAAATAATGTAACTTACTGGTTAGACTGACGTCGATTCAGCACAGATAAAAGGGTCTGCAGTAAAGTCATCATTTGCAATTCCAAATTGTTTATATTTCCTATAGTTTGAACTCGAATGGGCATAACCATGTCAGAAAATTACAAAACAAGAGGGAGAATGAAACAAAGCAATAAGCAGATCATAAGGGAGAAAAAATGGGTTACCTGCAATACCAACAGTGTGTGACGAGTCCCTGAAAAATAATAAGACATCAACAGCACAAAAAACACTGTTATCAACAATGTTAATTAAACATTTATGGAGATAATATGGTCAACGCAGGATAACAATGCATTTCTGGAGGAAGGGGGGCATTGAGCAACTAAAACAGCATGAGTAGCATTGGAGCAGAAAGTCAGACAGAAAGAAATCCTCCTCAAATCTCTATTCCCAATCCTCCCCTCAAGAATCAATACTTAGAAAGAAATCTCTATTCCCAAAGAAAATGCTCTAAAAAGTAAAACTCAACTTGCAATCTACAAACCAAGACAAACGAATTCAATTTATTAGATGCAAATGTAAGACATTTCACATCTATAAACTAATCCACGATTTGAAAGTGTGATGGATCGAGAGGGACAACTGAATTGTCAGCATAGATTGCTGACAAACCAATTTATGACTATTAGTCGACACATGCACGCAATCAGCATGGCAGGCAATCCTTGCCATAAACTTGTGACAGCGAGGAACTTTCTTGTGATAGGACATTCTATACCCAACGCCATATGCTTTACATAGATTTGTTTCTTTTCGATTCCCACACATCCGTAATGCTGGGGGATATAAAATTTCAAACACTTTATGGCAATTAAATTCAACTTGACCACGTAAATAACCGAAGATACCCCCACTCACTGATTAGACTGGGGCTGGCTCAATGCTGATAGGAATGACTCCAGTAAAGTCATCATCAGCTGCAAAAAATTGTACGCATCCTCTGCAGTTTAAAATCATGTTGTCATGATCATGTCTTCAAATGACAAAATCGGTGCAACAATCAAAGAAAGCAATCAGCAAATAATGAGGATAAATGAATTACTTGCACCACCGGCAGTTTGTTTGGAGTTACTTGCACTACCGGCAGACTGTTTGGAGTTACTTGCACCATAAGTGGTTTGTTTGCATTTACTTGCATCACCAGTAGTTTGTGTGGAGTCCCTTGCATCCCCTGTAGTTTCTTTGGAGTCACTTGCACCATTGGAAGTTTGTTTGCAGTTACTTGCAGCCCCAACAGTTTGATCGAGGTCCCTCGTGGAGTCCCTTGCACCACTGGCCGTTTGTCTGGAGTTAGTTGCACCACCAGCCATTTGTTTGCAGTTACTTGCACCACCAGCAGTTTGCTCAGACTCTCTCTTGGAGTCCATTGCTCTATTGACAGTTTGTTCGGAGTCACTTGCACCGCCAGCAGATTGTTTGCAGTTACTTGCATCACCAGCGGTTTGTTTGGAGCCCTCCGCACCACCGACAGTTCGTTTGGAGTTACTTGGACCACCGGGAGTTTGTTTGCAGTTACTTGCGTCACCAGTGGTTTGTTCGGAATCCCACTTGGAGTCCCTACAAAATAACGCCACATCAAAGCAAATAAAATTCGCTATCATAAATTCACTCCCCTGACCTTCTAAAACCATAAATCTAAGGTCAGCAACAACTTAGATAGAGAGAGAGAGAGAGAGAGAGAGAGAGAGAGAGAGCAATTAAATGAGCACAAGCAGCTAAGCACAAACTAGATACAACAATAACTCCCAATGTGGCGGGGTCTGGGAGATCAAGAATGATAACAAAGTTGGTCCCTCAAATTTGGGGTGTATGGGGTTGCATTAGTGCTGCGCTACTATATTCCTTTGTACCATTAGCATTCAGCAAATCAACATCAAAAAAGAATTCAAAACTACATAGCAGGGCATTTGGCATGCGGGAATTATGCAATAAGAGTTTGCAAGAGAGAACATGAAGTGTCATTGGATTGATATCGTAATTTCCAGTCCGTGTAGATACAAGTTACAAGATATCTACACTTTTGTTAAATAAATAAAGGCAAATACAAGGAAGTAAAATATAAAACAATTTACTATAGGTAACCTTAATCTCACAAGCTAAATAAGCAAAACACTCCCACTTACTCGTTAGACTGGGATGGGTTCAGTGCAGGTAGATGATCTGCCTGCTGCTGCAGTAAGGGCAACATTTTCTGTTGTACAATCAACATATGTTGTAGAGTATTGTTCAGCTTTCCTGCCGTTTGAAATCAATCACAATGACAAATCAGAAAACAATTAAACAAAACAATGAGCAGATAATGAGGATAAATTATTTACCTGCAGCACCAATAGCTTGTGACGGGAACCTGCAAAATAAATCAAGACACACGCAAAAAAATGAGATTTTTGCAGCAAATTCTACACACACAAATATGGCAAACTCAATATTAGCACACATTGCTAGAATTCAGCCTGCCACTGGCAGCTCCAAAAGAAAAAGATTCACGAGCACTCCAGTTTCAGCATCCAAATGAGGGAAAACAATCGCACTTACATGCTGAGTTGGGGTTGGAGCGATGCATGTGGAAGAGAGAGACATGACTGTTGCTGCAGTAAACTCAACATTTGCTGCAGTAAACTCAACATTTGCTGCTGTAAACTCAACATTTGCTGCAAGGGATTGACCGCATTTCCTGCAGTTTGAAATCAACTTGCCATAACCATGTACACAAAACAATAAAATTGCACCAACATGAAACAAAGCAATGAGCACATCAGCAGGACAATGAGCTACCTGAATTAACTACAGCACCAGCGGTGTTTAAGGCAGTGTTTGCAGAGGCCCTACAAAACAACAAGACATCACAAGCAACAAAAAGGAATTAAAAAATATTATCATGACAAATTCTGCCTACAAAAATATGACAAACTCATATTAGCCCGCACAGGATTCCTGGAGTCCATTAAACCCTCTTCCCATACTATCCCAAGTTATAATGGTACCACAATTAATGTTTGTTTTTCACTCATCACTTTCTAAATCCATAAATGTATGAGCAGGGGAAAAGGATTTCTGGGCAACTAGAACATGAGGAGCCAAGCGCAAATTCGGACACAAAAATAAAGAACAAAAATGCACAAATTCGGCATCAAAAAGATACAAGTGACCACATATCTACATCTTCATTAAGCAAATTAAATCACATAGAAGGCATAAAATGTGAAACTATCAGTGACATCTCACTAACTAATAAACATAAACAATACTGCCACTTACTGGTTAGACTGGGGTTGGTCCAATGTAGATGGATGCGATTGCTGTAAAGTCAACATTTGTTGTTGTAGACCCAACAATCGCCGCAAAGTATTGTTCACATTTCCTGAAATTCAAAACGAAATTGGCATAGCCAGATATACGAAGGTAACAGAAACACAACAACAAAGAAACAAAGCAATGACCAAATCACGGGGACAAATGAGTTACCTACAGCACCAGCAGTTTGTGAAGGGCCACTGTCAAATAACAAGACATCACACGCAAATTAAACATAACTGTTATCATAAATTTTGCCAACATAAACATGACAATTTCAGATTAGCCCACATTGCCTAGAATAACTAAGCATATTTTTTCCAACTCTCCAATTCTTTTTACCAGGAATATAATTTCACTAAACAAAATAATATATACATGTGTAGATTAATGCTTAGTGCAACATATGATTATGACATCGCACACTCGATCATCAAACTGATGGAGTTCTTATACCCACAGACTTGAACTTATACCTCATGTTAATAGGGGTGCTAATGGGATTATTATCACATGATTCCAGACACATTCATTTATGGCAGTCCTTAGGAAGATTCATCTGTTATGTGAGATACGGGTTATTAAATGTCTACATATTCGTTCACAAAATAAAAGCACGTAGAAGGATATAAAAAGTAAAGCACTTTAATGTAAGTAATTTAATTTCAGTCTCATGACTTGAGTAAGTATAAACACTCCCACTAACTGGTTAGCCGCGGGTGGGTTCAGTGCAGATATATGCAACTCTTTCTGTGGCTCCTGCAGAGTCTGAGAAGAATTGTTTGCATTTCCTGTAGTTTGAAACCCAGTGCACCATGTATTCAAAATGACAAAGACAGAGCAAAAATAAAACAAAACAAAACAAAACAATAAGCATATCATGAGGATAAATGAGTTACCTGCAGCATTAGCAGTCTGAGAGGAGTTCCTGCAAAATGGCATCCCATCATAAGGAGGAAAAAAAGAAATTGTCATTACAAAATTCTGCCTACATAAAGATGGCAAACACATATTATCCCACATTGCATATGATACATCATAGGGGTACCCCTAGCACCGTTACTACACGTTCGAGGCACATATTTCATTGGTAGAAGCTCAAAGGAGGCTAGTTTGTCCCACAAAGTATGCCTTACTGCCTACGTAGAATGATATAAAATGTAAAACTTTGAGGTAGCTAGACTTCAGTTTCATCAGCAGCATCTCGTATGGCACTTACGGGATTCGTTGCGGTCGGGAAAATGATGCAGATGGACGCACTCGCTGCAATCGCTGTAAAGATCATAGCAGAATTTCAAAGTTAACCTAATTAGCAAGTTTCAGAAAATACAACAGTCCATAGTTTCAGAGCTCCATAAAAAAAGTTCTACCTCCGTCATTATCTTGGGGGAGTTTGAATGCCGAAGAAGAGGATCAGAATTAGGATTAATCTGCATTTGATCTGGAAGTTGAGAGTTTGAATCTGCCATAGCAAGAGCAGGCAACTCGGATAGAGAGGGAAACTGTCGATTCAACGGAGCTAATTGGAGGAAACCCTAACCCTAAGGCAATTGCCGAATTGGGACGACGTGACTTACATATAAATGTGCATGGATGATCATGATCTTGGCGACACCATAATCCAAGGGGTTTCTGGCCCATAATCTTAAAAGCATCCTCTAATTATACGTGTCCTTCCTTTAAAAAAAAAAAAACTTATATGATTATAATTATAAACAAGTGCTCTCTTCCACTTTTTTAATTAATATTTGCTTTGCAGTCTCGATCGGAAAAAGTAGCCCTGATTCGTAGTATGAAACGAATCTGTCTGTTCTTAGAAGGACTATTGTTGATAATACCTTTTTTTAATAAAGTTAATCATGCTAGTTATTGAGCCTCTATTTTTGAAGTTATTAATGGGTCAGGCCCACTATTTACCCAATACATCCAAATGCTCACAAATAGACAATATAGATTTCTCCTCCTGACTTAACCTGGGCAGACGATATGAAAGGAGGAGTTTTTGCTGACATAATATTTGTTTAACTGGTTGTTTAACTGACCATATCATAGCTTGTTCCCTTGTGAGAATATTTATTCAATATAATCACAAAGTATGAACTGAGCTCTAACTTTGAGCCACTCTCTAATAAGAACAATACATGGTCCATTGGAGACTGGAGAGGCTACGATGAACTTATTTGTATTGTTTGTGTTCATATTTATTTGGTTGATTGCCCATTTTACAACACGCATTTGTTCTTGGTTTAACTTCTGTTTGCCGTTATATTGTTGTGTGCTTCCCCAACAATGCGTGGTTAGCACTTTTTGCGAGAACTTGACACTAGGGATCGTGCAAGAACGGGATCCGACCTGCAGATGCCAACACTAGTTGCATTTCTCATCTCATCTCAATGATCTGGACCATCTACTAATGACATGTCCCATCTCATGGAGCATTTTCAGCTATTATAGGAATAGATCTTAGGTTTTTTGATAAGTAGAGCCGATACTTTTAAGGCATCCTCATGAGAATTCAATTAGGAGAATAAGCAAGGCTGGGAAAAAGGTGTCGATTGCTACATTTTTCGCAGTGGATAGGGATGTAACGAAACCGAGCCGGCTTGCTTAGTCCTCGAATTCAGCTTGGTCAAGGCTCAACTTGGGCTCAAGTCAAATCGAGCTCGACCTAAGCACGAGCTGGCTTGGAAGAATACGGAGCCCAGCAAGGCTAAGCTCAGTTCGGCTCGATTTGACTTGATTTAGTTCAATCAGTTTGTTTTTTCCGGTGCTTGTGCGGAAAGTATGAAAGTATCGTCATAATCAACAAATTTTTATTTCAATCCTTAATTATTGAATCCAATACAAGAATCTAAAATTTGTCTTGAATTGCAGTCTTAAATTTAGAAATTTTTAAACAAAAAATAAACAAAAAAGGGATGACGAAATAAGCCGAACCGAGCCAAGTTCTAAGCCAACCATTGCGCATCCGAGCCCAAGCACAAGCCTGAAGTTTGTAGGCTCGGCGAGCTTCGAGCCGAACCCGAGACTAATCGGCTCAGGCTCGGCTCGTTTACACCCCTAGCGGTCACATGAAGCCTTTGCATGCAGAGATATAGTGTGGTTTTTGAAATATTTGAATCCTAATGTAATATGTCATATCACTAGATGGAGAAGGACGTCTACACCTGACAAAACTAACCTGAAATTCGAACCGAACGATCCGAACCGACACCCGAAATGAGATGAACTGATTTGGACTCGAACACTCGAAGTAAACCAATCCAAAATCGAACAAAACCCGAATTATAGCATGACCTTAAATGATCCGATCCAATTCAAACCTGATCCATAGTGACCTAACCCGAAGTGAGCCGAAAATGGACAACCCGAACTCGAACCGAACCGTACCCAATTTAAAACTGATCTGATTTTTACCCGACTCAATTTTACCCAAATAAGCAGTAACTTTTTTTGGGGGGTTTTAGTCTTTTATCTTTTGGGGGGAATTTTGAATTTGTCAAACTCAATTAATTGAGTTTAGGTGTGAAAAGAAAAACAATTTAAGAGGGAATTTTTGCAAATGAAATCAATTAAAAACTTAAGAGGAAAAAATAAAATAGTTGATAGTTTTAAGTTTTTAATTTGATAGATATCTAGTAAAAATATAAGAGAAAAAATATTTTGTCACAATAGGAATTAAGAAAAGATAATTATAATTAATAATTTATTAAACTTATTAGGATCTAGCATCATATTTTACTATTTGATTCACTTAATAACGTAATACAATGCACGCTATGATTATAAATTTATAATATCATTCTGTGACTACTGTCAAAAATTTCGCAATACTGATCTACGATTGTAAATCATCTTCATAACATGTTTAATTCTACAAAATCATATTCAAGTATCTAGCGTTGTATATGATCTCATAATAATGTGAATCATTTGAATTTAGGACAATTAAATTCCAAATCTCGAGTTTCGATAATGAGCATTCACAATCACATAAATATAATGCTAATTGACACATACTCATATATTGCTGTTACTTTTTAGTTTTGACTCATTGAGCAAATGCAGATCAAATTATTAATCTCACAAAGACCAATATTTGAATGTTGATGCATGATCACTTAACGAGATATCAAAGAATATTAATTCGATGATTACTAAAATATCGACTTGAACCAATCTGTTTCTATTTGCCAACTCCAAATATGACAAACATGAAGTTATAAACTAACATTGGGGTCTAAATAAAATTTTCGTTATTTTTTTCCTTTTTTTTTCATTTTTCAAGGTATACTTTGGTATTGGGGCTCACAAATGAGACCATTAACAAATGATTTGCATTAGGTTGATTCACTTATTTTTTGTCATCACATAAACTCAATTGAGATGATTAACACTTGACTTAACGACACATAATCCTTTGTATTGTTGCACGGTGCGTTTGATATAGGGTTAGAGATGAATTGTATACTTATATTTGTAATTTACTAACTTTCTTAGTAAGTTTAGAACTAACCCCAAATATAATATATATATATATATATATATATATAAAATCAATTAATCATTAACGTATGAATTAAAAGAGAAATATAGAATAAATGGGTTTGTCTAGTTAAACCGTTTTTATCTTTTAAATGCAAGTTAAGAGTAAAGAACTAAAAATGGCTACATTGAAAATATACAATGATTCGAAATTAACCCAACTTGATTTATACCAGATTCGATTTACACCTAACCCGATATAGACCCAAATATTGAATTGAATTCCACCCGACCCAAATTACACTTGACTCATACCCGATTCGAACCAGGCTGTTGTAGACAACCTGAAACAGACTCGACCCGAACTCCACCCGAGCCGAACCCGTATCAACCCTAACATGGTACCCGTGAGTGACCCGAACCCGAACTTCGCACAAACCGTCCCGAGCCCGATCCGAACATTGTTGACCCGAAAGTGACCCAAACCTGAACTTCACCCGTACCGAACCCGATCCGAACATAGTTGACCCGAAAGTGACACGAACTGAACTAAGACTCGACCCGTACTTGATCTAAATGACCTATTTATCAGGTATATGGACGTCCTTCCATAACTAGAAATAACAGGAGGCAACACTTGGGAGGGAAACCAAAACAATCAAAGTCTAACCCTTAATGTACACCTAGCAAATACAACTTCTAATAGTTTACGTACACTTAAACTCCCAGCAACTAAACATAACAAGTAACAACCTTAAGCAAATAGAACTGCGATTGACCAGAAAAAATAGAGAACACCACATGAGAAGTTTATTCTTATATGCCACGTTTCCTATTGAGCTGCCAATCCTAATAACATAGAGAGGCTGTCTTAGCCTCATAGGTGATATCATCCCATTGTGAAGAAGTGTCTAAGATGTGAGAAGCAGGCGATTGAGTTTTACGTAACGGAACGAAAAGAACAAGTGAATCTAATAGAAATAGTACACAAATAGGGTGATAATGGGGGGATAGGAGACAAGTTTAACCGTACCCTTAGTTCATATTTTTAAAATTAATATTCATATCCATACTCACCCCTATTGGATACTGGAAAATTATATCCATATCCATACCTACTAGGTATAGCAGGTATGCGAATTTTATTCGGCTACATATAAACAAAAAAGAACTAAACTCATTTTGTACCTATGCTCGATATCAAATACTCACTATGTCAGATTAACACCAAACTTCCAGCAAGATATCATATAACATCAAATACAACTAAAATTTGTCAATCAAAACAATAAATTAGCACTTGACAATTATAGTTTTAAACAAAATTTTCTGCCGAAGTTTAGAATATCATACAACTCAAAACAATTAGCAAAATATTTAACTATAAGTAACAAATAAACAAACGGGTATGGGTTTAATATGAAACGGTACAAAATGGGTACGGGGCGGGTATTGATAAAATGAATATAAGACGGATATAAGGCGAGTACGACCTATACCATACCCATTTTAACAATACCCGTCCCATACTCATTTTTTTAAATATTCGCTACCCATATCCATACTCATCGGGACGGATTTTCCAAATTTTAGGTGGATACAGATTTTTTTGCCACCCCTATGCACAAAACCAGCTCATGCATAACTATAGCACAGACCAGAAAATCTTCAACATTTTAAATGCCAAATTCCACCCCACTGTGAACATCACTTTTCCCTTTGTCGTTGTTTTTTCAACATCCATAATCAGGGCCCTCAAATATGCAAGAAACTGTTACTTATGGAACAGGATACACTCCATTTGAACATGACAAGAAGTCGCAAACATCCACACAATCATTTAACCAAACCTCAATATGACGAACTAGAGGTATATCCGTAATTGCATACCGATGTATTTAATTAGAATTATAAAAAGAAAAACATACATAGGATCAAAAATCAAATCAAACATTCCACAGGGGCAATAAATTAAAATTTTGTATGTACATATTAAGTTCGCGACGGTTGAATAGAGAGAGAGGAGGCAGGAGAAGTCTTAACATCGAGCAAGATTTGAGCCTATACCAAGTCAAATGCCGTTTTCTTCGTTTATTCACACGCCAAAATGTGATCCCAGAGCCACATGCATGTCTTTCTCCACCTTCAGAGAGAAACTAATCTGAAAATTGACCAATCTTAGCAAATGCACAAACGATTGTGACTCAATCTCTGAAAAGCGCATTCCAGGTACAATTCTTTGACGACCTCATTGACCCATATTGCCCAAAAGTCGCTCCACTGCAGCATGGACATTGCCACGAGTGGCTTGCAGAGCCCTTATGTTCTCCTGAGTATCGAAAAAACCCATTTCCTGAAGCTGTGTTAACTGAGTTGCATACAGTTCTTCAGGCGGTACTGCAGACAGTTGTGCAGTGAGTAAGAAGGTGATACAATGCCTAAACTTGATATTTGGAGTAAAAAGCTAAAACATTTCACCATTAGGGTTTTCAGGTGCGGTTAGACCACCAGCTCCTAGTCCGCCAAACATATTCATTAACATCTCTAGCCCCAAATTGTTTGCATTGCCTGCAATTTGTGAATTGAAATGGCATAATCATGTATTCAAAATGATGAAGTCAAAGCAAAGATAAAACCAAGTACTATGTAGAGCTGAACAAATGAGCATTTACCTCCAGTACCAGCAGTCTGTATGGAGTCCCTGCAAATAGCAAGACATCACAACAGAAAACGGATGTTCAAAATCAGAACAACCACCTATATAAATACACATTACTCAAATAGCCTTCAGTGTTTTAGAGAGCAAGTTGCCATGCACCACGCAAAAGGGGGGAGGGTTATACACTGAACAAACAAAAGACATACTCGCATACAACAGTGACTTGATAACAAAAACGGAACCTAACTTGCCCAGCAAGATCCACAGAATCCATTAGAGCAGAGCCTCTTCCCATCACCCTCCCACATCTATTAGCAATAAAATAACTTTCACTCCTGAACTCACAGGATGCATAAATTTATGGCGGCTTTTTTTTTGGAAGAGAGGGAGGGGGAGGGACGGATGCTACACACAAGCATGTGTAGCTAAGCATAAATTCAGACACAAGAACACAGCATAGTTTGCCAATTATTCTTCTTTTTTATGGGCAAAAGAGAAGGAAGGGGGGAAGGGTCAGAGGAGGGAGGGGAGGGTTAACAATAATACTATTACATTTCTCAGTGCTACTACCATCCTACAAATCAGCATCAAAAAATGTTATGTGGCATCTGGCATGTAGAACTATTCCATTAAGCATTTAAAAACCCAGAATGTATGAAGTCATTTGGGGATTGGCACTTGGTATTGTTATTTCCAATCCCTTGGTAGGTCTTTAGGAGCTAGAATTGGGAATGAAATACTAATTTTATAATATATCTTTATATAACCATATTGAATAGGACATAATTTAATGGCAGCTTCCTCAATTCCCATTCCCGCCTCCACTTGGGAATATCTGTGGCAATCAGGGGTTTGCATTCCCAATCCTACTCCTCTCTCTTTTTTTTAACTTGGCAATGGCAAATGGAATACGGAACTTTGCATCTTGTTCACACTCCCATGCCAGAACTCCCATATAACGAACACCAAATACTTGTCGAAGACGCAAAACTGAACGGTAAGACAAAGCCAATAAAATTTAGGCTGTTACATATCTGACATTCTGACCCATGAGTCCACCAAAGTCGGGACAAGGAACCAAGAACTTCTCATGCACATGCCCACACACATACACAAAATATACGTGTGTGAGAGAGAGAGAGAGAGAGAGAGTGTGTGTGTGTGTGTGTGTGTGTGTGTGTGTGTGTGTGCGCGCATGCGAGAGGGGGCGGAGAGAGAGAGAGACAGAGAGAGAGACTCTTGTCTGGTTAATGTGGTAGAGGCAGCAGAAAAATTATGACAATTCACAGTAGATTATCAAACGCAAAATGGAATTCATGTCTTATCAAAATAAAGTAATACTTATATTCAGCCAACCATAAAGACCCAGAGGACAGAAAACAACTTAGACACATTTCTACAGTAAAAATCCCCAACGAGCTTCATTGGCACAGCGTAACATACCAGTAGCTACAAATACATGTCCTTTTCAAGTAGACACAAGAAAAACAACATAAAATATAATTTCAAGTATGTTAACTTCAGTTTCAGTTACTGGCACAGCATTGCATACAAGTAACTACAAATACAAGTCCTTTTTAAGCAGACACAAGTAGGACAATATAAAGCATAATCTTCAGAGTATGTTAACTTCAGCTTCACTTACTGGTTAGACTGGGGTCGCAATGCAGACAAAAGCGACTGCTGTAAAGTCAACATTTGCTGCAAACAGGAAAAGCCAAAGTTCATAAACACATGGTAGGAGCAGTAATGGTAAAGTCCTAAGTTCAAACCAACAGGGAACAAAAAAGCACGTGTCACAATGCACAGATTCTATCCCAAAGATTTAGCAAAGACAAAAGATGTCGACCGCTGAACAAGAAGAGGGTATTAAACATGGCCATGTAGAACAGTAACCCAGGCAAAGAGACATAAAGATGCAAAACAACTCTTCATCTTATGAACCATATTTTTCAATGTAGACAGAGAACGTTTCCTAGAGGAAGTGTGCAGAAAGACAGAGAGAGAGAGAGAGAGAGAGAGAGAGAGGGGGGGAGAGTGTGTAGCACAAGTGCATCCAATCATGGCTACCTTCATTTTGTCATCGTGAAAACCTCAGAGCTCTAGTAGGAGCTCTACCAAACATTTCAAACCTCCACTGACTGTATCAGAGCTTAGAAAATTTTCGCAGCCAGTTAACCCCTCAAAAATCAAAATTCAACAGCTCTACAAAGAAGTCTCAGATTTCTGTGAAAATTTTCCAGCCACATCAAACAGATCTGACAACTTAAATGTGACAAATAATAGCTGACACAGCAATAGCATGACAGACTGCACCCATTTTCAGGTCAGGGACCAGGGGATTGGTGAATCTAAGGGAGAACACCATCTTACAAAAACCAGCAACTCAAAACGTTAAACTTTAAAAAGACTGCCCAGTGGACTACAGATTGCTGCAACTAAGGACTAAAAGACTCATAACGTGTTTGTTACCTGCATCATCTCAGGTGAAGCTAACTGACGAAGAAGATCAGGATTTTGCATCAGTTCTCGAAGTTGAGGGTTTGAATCCGACATAGCACGCAACTGTGGACTCAGATTGAATATCTGAAATCCAAAAATAATAGTTAAGAAGCTACTTTAGCATGACATCCACTCCTAAACCATAATTCATTTGGATACCTGATTCATGTATTGTGGATTGGCGAGGAGGCTTTGCATCATCTGCGAGACTGCTGGATTTTGCAACAATTGAGTCATCATTGAAGCATCTGGAACTCCACCAAGCATGCGATCCAACTCGGGAAGGCTGCCTAACCCACCTAATGGGGGTGGCCTTGCGTCACCGGAGGGGTTAGTCCTTGCAGCATTGTTTGTCTGAGTTCCTCCTATTATTTAAATCCAAAATGAGCATTACTAGTCGGTAATGCAAGTTCAAGAAAATGATTCACACAAGCATCAATTCAAATCACAGCCCAGCCCAACCCATCCCCCCAATCCCACTCTTCTTCCCCTATTTCTTTGGCAAAGCAAAGTGAGGATCACAAAAAGGGGGCGAAACCTGTGAAAATTCAGTTCTTCATAGGGTACAAACTTGCAGATGGCCTGGACATTCTCAAGGTCCATTATACGACAACAACAAGAGCAACTACAAAACATGCACTACTCATGTTTTATTGTCAACACCCCTTGGCATTAATAATTCACCACAACTGATAAGGAAGTATTTAGAATCAGACCAAACCCAACACCTGCAAAAGCATTCAGATATGACGATAGATTGAACTGACAAATGTTACTTCTAGCAAACAAAAGTCACTCACACTAAGAAACAAAAGGACACCAAGTGAGATTTGAACCCCATATGGCCTTGGTAAAAGGTTAGCTCAGGATACCACCAGACAGGCGGATAAAAAGCTGTTCAAGTAAAGATACAAACTCCTAACATGCTCTTCCAGCACCAAACCGATCACGGTTTTGTCAGCTAGGCTACAATGTAAAAACTAATACAGTTTGTAATTTTAGGCTCAAAGGAAATAATCTCTTCGCAATTTTAGGTTATAAGTTCTGTGCATCTTATCTCCCCATATCCTACTGAACACTCAAAATCAACCCAGCACAACCGAAATGAGGTAAGCCAGTCTTATGAGACCAAATTGACCCAACATTGGTCTATCCGGAATACGACTGGTGACCAAGATGATTCAACCCAAATAGACAAAACTGATTCTACTTCAGCTTATAGTCATCAAGACAAAGGTGAATGAACAATCAATAACAACTGACTACTAACAAACTCCTTTTACTACCTAGCCTGACCTGGAATATACCCTACTGAACGCTCAAAATCAACCCAAGCACAGCCGGAACGAGGCAATTCGATTCTATTAGACCAAACTGACCCAACATTGGTCCATCCGAATAATGACATGTGAACAAGATGATCCAACCCAAATAAACAAACCCAACTCTACTTCGGCTGATAATAGTTATCAAGACAAAGGTGAATGAACAATCAACATTAACTGACTATTAAGAAACTCCTTTTACTGCCTCACCTGACATGGAACTGTGCAGATCTGGTATATACCTAACCAGAATTTATCCACCCTGAACTTCGCATAATTGTGAGGATCCAACCCAGATCTGACATGAATGACTACTTTCCATGTGCGATTGCGAGCAATGAAAGGCATGGCAAGGACTGGTCCATCACCATCTTTTGAATCCCAAAACAGAAACACATCTACTTGAATTTTATTTTTACCAAAAATAAGCACGTATCACTTGTAAACTCTTTTGCTTAATTCTTTACTTGTTATTTGTTAACATCCCTCCACAACCCAAAAAAAAAAATTTTGTTTTGGGGGTATATTGTGCAAATGTTTGGATATGTGATTGGGCATGAGAACTTGGTTGAAGAGATTACAATATATATCAAACCATACAAATGAACTGATCACGGAGAGACACTATAGGACAACACTCACCTGCTGCAGGGTTGCTCCATGGATTTGGAAGTGGATTAGTATTTGGAGTTGCAGACTCGGATCCAGTTGTTGATGTGTTGGTCGAACCATCTCTCTGTTGGCCACCAGCAGTAGCCTGATTTCCCAAGAGAGCAGCAAGTGGATTTGAGCCCAAATTATTACCTGCATCCCCAGCCATAGTTGTCGCATTCAGAAATGGCTCTTGTACATTTTCATACATCCGTCTAAGCATGTTAAATCCCTCAGGGGAGGATTCTATGTTGCTCATAGCTCGGTCAGTGTTCCGCATCATCTCACGCATAAGCTCAGGATTCCTTGCAGTCTCCAAAGTTTGACGGAGAATGCTTGGGTCATTGAGTATATGGGCAAGCTCCGGATTCCGGTCAATTATCTCACGCATTTGAGGATTGCTCATGATCAAATTTCGCATAAGATCTGGATTATTCATCAGGCTCTGAATAGCAGGCATGTTCATGATTTCTCTCATCATATTTGGGTTCTGGGTCAGTTGTTGTTGCATCTGCTCAAAATCAGGCAACCCAGCTCCAAGTAAACCAGAACTTGCATTCCCACCTGGGCCACCCAGACCACCTAGGCCACCCAGGCCGAGCCCAGGAAATAATGATGCTCCAAGACCTGCACTTCCGATGTTCCCACCTTCAGTTGGGGCAGCAGTACGAGCAGCAAGAGCAGCAGCTGTGTCAGAAGCAGCAGAATTTGCACCACCTGCAGTGTTGGTCGATGCTGGTGGAGCAAACCCACGCACCATGTGAATGGTGTGATCTGCTTGCAACCCTTCAAGACAAAATGAAAGCAGAAAAAAAAGTCATATCACATATGTAGATAAAGGTAAAACCACCAGGCTTCAAGAAAGACATTGGTTTTAAATACCTATGCAGTCAACTATCATGACAAACAAAGAAACCTAAGTGACATAACAAAGAAAATCAGTGAAATCAAAAGAAAAGAGATAATAATCCAATGAAAAGGGAAACTATTGGGTACAGCTATCCAACCGAGAAAGCAAAATGGAGCCCCAGAAGATTCCGTCAAGAACCAGACCAAAAGCAATGCTATACAATATCACCACCAAAAGGCTTGAACCAGGAAAATTTTTCCAGCACCATAGAATTAAAAGGAAGAAATAAACAATGAGCTTATCTCTTCTCTGTAAGTTGGAATTGTAATTGTCAAGTGCCATGAGTCTTGCTGCTTTCCTTTATACAAGCAAGTATAACTATGCACAACATTTACACGATCAACTGAATAGGGAATTAAGTGCAGTAGGATCCCCTTGGTTCTCTAGGCGATTTCTCCAGAACAAACAAAATAGCCAGGTTGATGACTGACATCATGGCCATTCTACAACATAATGATTACCTCCTTGACATATTAAAGGATGTCAGATCCTCAGCTCCTCACAAACCAGGATTGAATTAGTTAAGAAAATGAATCTCCATTAAGAGGAAGGGGAAAAAAAACTAAATCCTATGTTCAAAAAGAAAGCCATAAACACAGATTAACATGGTAATGATCAATGGTTACCAAATGGGAAAATGAGAGAACAAACAATAGCATACAATACATCAATGACCTAAACGTGCACTAGGACTATTTACATACGTAGATATAAACGAAAAAGGATATTGTGTATATGCAGTATGGGGGAAAAAACTTAATCCACCAAATTCAAATTACTAACAATGTTAAATAATAGTACATAGTAGACTCAGAATCTACAAACTATACATCAAATAAGAGAATAGTGCAATAGAGGCTTCAATGACTATGAATGGGAAAACTCCTCCAAGGGTGCTGTTCTACGAATTATGCACACAGACACGGCAGAAAAGAACAAGACTATCCCTAACAAATATCTTCACATGTTATAGGAATGTTCTTGCTGCTCTGAAGATGATGGAATAAAGAAATATGCACTAAAATAGCGAAAAACCCAAACAAATATCTCTAAGTATTACAGGAATATCCGTGTTTACCATACTAACATACCTACTACGTCCACACCCGGTGATGTAGTTCCGTTGGGTCTCTCTATTTATTGGTTCTTCACTCTCTTCACTAAACATACGTCATATATGAAGCATAAGCAACTTATATACTATGAAATTGTTTGTTGCCCAATATTCAGTTACAACCATATAGGTAACTGATTCAATGCTAATTACTCATCAAACAAGCTAGTCGGCCGCAATTCCAACAATCCAGTCCTTCCCTAATTCCTAAACCCTATAGACAAGCAATATGATCTCAGCAGAGACACATTACAGCAAATCACATGAAAGTTCCAGTGGCAAGAAGTCGAGCACTGAGGATTCCATCCATTCATATCATAGCACCATACTCCTAAGTCCTAATTTCGCAGGAATTTTATAAGTTGTTCCAATGGGCAAGCAGCTAAATTGCCTGAGAAGACAGCTTTAACATGCCAAGGCATTTAAAAAAATGTAAAAAGAAGCCTCTCTTGTATCACATCTCAAGGAAAGGAGACAAGTTCATTATGCTGAGTCGGAGAGGGCACATCTGAGTATAACGGATACCAGAGGGAAATTACAGACATTCATTGCCATCCACACAGAAGCTGGAGAGTCTGCTTTTTAAACCATGACAATTAAGCAGTACAAAGAGTCAGTGTCATTTATAGAAATGTAAAAAGGCAGCAGAAAGGCATCAAAAACAAGAGCAGGGTAAATTCACACATAACATAATATTGCTCACAAATCAAAGGCTAAAATCATTCAACGCCAGGTTACAGTCATCCATCCAGATAATTAATTAGCACTGAGCAGTGAAGCAGGAATTAAATCCAGCAATATTCCAGGAATTACACTCCACTCACCAACAATCCAACGCTAAGGCAGCACAGGACATTATATAATGGTTTGGTGTCAACAATTAAACCCAACTCACCAACAATCCCCAAAAAGGAAATATAAGATCCATGATTCCCACAATCCAACTTAGAATACTCAGATTAATCTGGGTTTTTCCCCAAAGCAACACATTGAAGCACATAGGTAACCAATATTCTCAATGATACTTTTCCGGGATATGCAGCATCACCCCCATTCTTGAAAATGGGTTTTCTCATACCACTGGGTTACCTAAGTTGCTTAGTTTAAAAAAGCCCGCCTGAGGCACGCCTAGGCGCACCTCGGCATAAGGCTACCAGGTCGGAGCCTCAGTGGGACGAGGCGCGGCTCAAGGATGCAAGGCTATATCTTTCCCCTTTTTCTTCTTTTTCTTAGCATTGCCTTTGCCTTTTTTCTTCTTTTCCTTCCTTGTGAGCTAAAAGAAGAGTTATTCTAGTATGGTAAGTGGGTGCATTTGAGAACTAAAATGATAAGATAATATGTCTTAAGGTTATTTGCTATGTTAGTAGTTATATTGATATCTAATCACTTTTTAAATGCATTTATCTAACCTGTTTCCGCAACATATGTTTTGTGAAATGTGAGAGGCTTTTAAAAATTTTTGCAAAGAAGTGCACCTTCGCCTCGCCCCTTGTGCTTTGAGACCCTATGCGCCTCGCGCCTTTTAAAACTAAGCTTAGTTGCCAGCCCACTCCTCAGATTAACCACATCATTATGATCCTCAAATTCTGCCTTCAATAGAACCTATGCCTTTCTTTACCCAGACAATTTAGGAACACAGAGGATCATCAGCTAGAATGTAGTAGGCTTTCATTATCTTTTTCAGAGTCTCGCTATCTCAAGCATGAAAACCAATCAAAACACCATAGGCAAAGAGTCGCTAAAGAGGTCCAAACTAGGACCTAGAGAGTCACCTAATCATCTTACAACGTACATGCCATAACAATACCCACCAAGAAGCTACCTAAGTAAATAAAAAAGACAAAAAGACGATCAGATCGATTAGACAGGCATTAACAATGCATGTCTCTCACAAGAACAGCTAATCCCGGCTCTAAAGCTGACGTGATCAGCTCAATCCCTGGCTGTTCTAGCATACAAATAGGACAAGATCAAGCTTTCGCCAAATGTAGGTACCAAACAGTAATTACCACGAACATATCTGCAATCTGCTCTATGTATAATTATATAAACCCATTAGCACAACTAAAATCACCAATACAACCTCATCTGCGAAGGCCCAACACCTCTTTCGATTCGAACCCCAAAAAGGAACACCAGCCCCAATAACAAAAAGCAATCTCACCAAAAAAATTGCGGATCTACGAAGCACACAACGCCCATTTCGACACGAAATCCTCCAAAGCTCCAAAAACCTATCGAATTCAATGCACAATCGAAGCAGATCGAGGAGGAAAAACAACGACACCGACAAATCGACGTACCATAGCTGACTAAGGTTTGGTCGTCCTTCAAGATCCGGCCCTTGTAGATCAACCGCTGCTGATCGGCGGGAACATCGCAGTTCTGAGCGACGAGAGCCTTGAAAGCGCTGACAGTGGAGTCAAGCGAAGTCCTAACCGCGAATTTGGAGCCATTCGAACACCGGATGTTGACGGGGACGTCCTCGCCGGCGACGGCCGCCGTCTCGCTCGAATCTCCCTCTGCTCCCATGCCTTCTCTCCGGATAATTCCGATCGATCGAGGGGATGATTGTTCGAAACCCTAACCCTAAGGCAAACGCGAATTTTGGACTGGGAAACTCCGAAGATGAGTTTTTCGTTTATCTTTATAGCAGGAAGGAATACTTACTTGCTTTTATTTTATCGTATTTATATTTACATTTTCACTGCGTGAAAAGCGAGTTAGACAAGTGATGGCCGTCCATAGAAACCATGACTGTAAATAGTTGATGATTTGTCTTAAGTTCTACATATTTCTATCCTTAAAAATAACTAAATAAATAATTATACATAAACCTACCAATTTGGACGAACCGATTAAATATAAATCAAATATAATTAGGCTCAGATAAAATTCATATTGGATATATTTCGAGTTCGAGTAAAATACAGATAAGTGTATTCGGATTTTGCAATTTTCGAGTCATCCAACTAGTTTATAGTACTTTTTTTGACTTATTTTTCTTTCTTCAATATTAAAGACCTAACGTATTTATTACTTAAAATCGTCAGTATTTGATAGAAAGCATAGTAATTGTAGCTTCCTCAAAGAATGTTAATATGTCCAAAGTATGGTAAAAAGTCAAGTCCTCTTTGAGTTTGGTGAGTCAACGCATACATTAAAATAATGTCAGTACCGGTCAAGTCATCTATGGGCCAATATGTATGGAGCATGCTAACGAGCGGTTCCACCAACTACTAATGCATTTAATAGTTCATTATTTTTGCTAACTATCTTCTATTACCTAATTAAGTACACTTTATTAATGACCAAACCCTAACATGAATACGACTGGCTCACTTCCCCCACTAACATCATAGTTCAAGACTATTTAGGATGAAAAACAAACAAAAAGACATTAGAGAATGCAAGGTAATGATAATGTCAAAACTTTAGACTATTGCAAAGTAATTCATTTAAAATATAATTAGATATACCAATTTTCCTAAATATATAATAGTGTGACTTACAGATTTTTAATATTTGTCTTACTCTAAATTAATTTTCTTAAGGGTGGCTAATTTTTGACGTCGTTTCATGCCCATTTTAAAATTATTTCATTTATAAGCTGTGGATGATGTTATTTTACGAGATTTGAGTTGGAAATTACTGTTTAATTTGTAATGAATGTGATAACTATACAATAGTTCTATACACGACTCCATATAATGAATAACCATCATTGTTAAAAGGATAAATAAAAGAAAAATAAATAAAAGAAGCATGTAATATTCAGATCGATCAGGTGGGTTTGGGTTCGAATTGGGTTTGACATGCTAATTTGTATGTTTTTTGGTTCAGTTTGTTGTTGTTTTGGGTCGAAAAAATTGTTTTCAAGACTCAAAATTTTCGAACATATTCAAGTAGGATTTTTAAGTCGGATATTATTAGATACAAGTAATAATGACCAATTCGGGTTGATTCAAGTGGTTGACACTTATTCCCTTTAAATAAGGTATTGAGTTCGATAAATAGAGAAAACTTGTAATAGAAGATCTCTATATCTTGTTAAGATAAAAGTAGTTCAACTATAGTGAAATGAAGTATCCAAAACCCAAAAAACAAAAAATACAAGTAATTCGGGTTCGAATGTGAGAAAATTATTCCACTTGTTGGAAGGTCTGTGCGGATTTCTTCTTGGAGGCACCGTTTGGCATGGAATGATATAATTTTTTATTCCCAGAAGTACTTCAATTATTTAGTTTAACCCATGAATAATAAACTCCGATTGTAAGTCAATAGATTATATGCATTAGAAGAAGGCATATGTTTGCTTCAATGCACACCTAAAGGTCTGAAATTTTGAGTAATTTTGCAAGAAATCGGCTCAATATTAACCAAATATCAAGTATCAAAATCAATTATTTCATTACCACACCAAGATCAAAGAGGGATGAACTAAACAACCCACAAGTAAAAACTATCTCATAACAGGAGCCAGAACCAACATAAATTACCAAAGAATTATTTTTTGACATTCAAGTGCTGCATTCACTCATGATGAATTATAAGTTTACTCTTATGTTTAGTTTTTTTAAGTTTGGATCGAACCAAATTAAGACCTAATATTCAAAAATTATGAAATTAATAACTAAACTAAACTAAAATCACTTTAGATTAGACCAGATGATGAACAAGTCTAATAGGGATCATTAAAAAAGAAGTCTAGGTTCAAGATTTAGGTTCCAACATGTATATGATTTACATCGAAACTCAAATATAATTCACATCATTAAATTTTATTTTTATTATGTTTATAGAAATATTATATTCATAAAAATATATTCAGATTGTTCATATTGATAGTGCATAAAAAATATATACATGTTTCTATAAATATAAGAAAAAAATAAATGATAAGCTCAATGTTATAAAAATATATATATATAATATAATGTAAGGAGATGTAAGTATCTACAATAATTTTGTTAAAGATATTAGAAATTGTAAAAAATTATAAGAAAATATAAACTATAGCCTAAAATGCTTACTATTGCAACCAAAAAAAAAAAAAAATCTGGAAATGCCTCCATATAATTCTCTCATGAAATAGTTTCATTTAAACCATGTAATTTCTTTATTTTTTTTGCCTTTTTTTCTTTAAATGACAAGACGTTATTGTCTTTGAGTATATTCAACACTTTGTTTTCTTTTTTTTTTTTGGCGGGGGGGGGGGGGGGGGGGCGGTGTTCCGAACTGCAATTGAGAGGGCCAGGCTCTTGTAAAGAAGAGTTACAAATATTTGCTTTCCTAACAATGAGGGGCATCGTGGCCCCAGAAATGATCGTACATGCAATTAGACAAGTTAACAAGAAGAAGGGCACCAAAATAAACGGGGTCATTTGTAAAAATCGAATCTTTTTGGACGTACATAATCTAGGGAGAATTAAGTATTAATTTTTCTTATATGTCTTAATCCAAAATTTCTCTTGTAAAAATCAAGCAATCTACCACTGGGTTACTCCCAATAGGACAGTCAAAATCGTTGTTTAACTTAGTCCATATATTATGTAATTAGCCTTGGGTCATAAGTGTTGAAATGTGTCCAATACTTTCTTCATTAATGATATTTAAATATGTCTATTAAGATTAAAACATTTTTAAAATTATATGTCCAATACTTTTTCATTGATGACATTTAAATATCTATATTAGAGTTAAAACATTTTTAAAAGAAAAAGTTTCTTCGTGAGAACAAACTAAAAGGAAGGAGAAATTTTTTTATAAAAACTATAAACAATATTTAATATTTGGATCATCATCCATTTTATAAATAAATTCATTGGACAAACTTGTGTTGACTGTTGATACCACTAGAAGAATGAAATATTCATGTCATTGAAAACCTTATGTCAAAAAAATAATGTAGACAAGCACATTTTTTTGTAAATGATAATTAATAGTGAATGATGAATTTTAACTTTCTCTTCTCATAAAGAGTACACCAAAATACGTTGTCAACTAAAATTGAGTTGAGAGTTGAAGAGAAACATAAATTTGAAGCGAATGAAGCTGTGGTGGAATGCACTAACTCTACCAGTCGATTTGTCGTCGTATTTGCCTCTCTAAGAATATGGTGAATGATGATGTGGATACTCTCGCTTGAACACGCGCAAACATTTCAATAACATTAAATAATGCAAATCCTAATAAAAGAAATCCAAAAAATGAAATTAATCTTATTTAAAAATAGGTGTATATGAACATACCATTTGGTTTATTCCTTTATAACCCATCAAAATTGAAAAGCAAACGACCACAACCTTACCGATGTCAAGTCATAACTTAAATTAGCACAAACCCAAGCCCAAATTCCTCCTAATAATGCAAATCAAACGCGAAAACTCAAAAAACAAAGACACATGCCATCTCACTGATGTCTTCGCCGTGCAAAGACTGAAGAATGTCAAGGGAACGATCAAGTAGCAAAGCATCGCACTCAACAAGCTTACCATCCTCAGAAACTTTCCTAAGAGCAAACAGCCTCAATTGAGCATCAATTGAAGCCAATTTCTCCAACTTGGCAGTCGCCACACTCGACTCTTTCTCTCTCCGTGGTCTTAGAACTTCACTCAGTGAAATGTGAAGTGCCGAGTTTTTCATAGCAATGCAGCCCTATGATTGCTGAGAAAGAGGTGGGTATTGGGTTTGTGATGACTCAGGGTATGAATGTCAGAGAGAGAGAGAGAGAGAGAGAGAGAGGAGTGAACTTTGATCGTGGCGAGAGTCTCCTCGTCGAGTACGGCTGGCGTCCAGTTTTATAATGAAATGAATTCCATGTTCTTTTTCTCTATCTTTCCTTTTTTATTATTAAATAATTAATATTCTTATCCCAGTAATTCCTATTTGGATTCCTCTAATGAAGATGCAAATTAACCCTATTTAGCGTATGTTTGGCCTAGCTTGTAGAAGTGCTTTTGTACTTAAAAAACCCAAATTGGGCCAAACAATGCTCAACTGAAAAACTCAAACTGTTTTTAAAAAGCACTTTCGGAAAAAACTAATCCCAGACATAGAAGTAGTAAATTACTACTTCTGCTTATAATTTTACAGAAGGAGGTACCTGATCTTGCGGAGAATCTAAGTGATATCTTTCAACTGGACTCTTTTATACCCTAAACATTAAAGAAATTCTCACCCCATATTTTATAAATAGCTTCATACTGATACTATTCTCACATATCATACCTCTTTTGCTCTCTTCATTTCCAATGGAAAACATATCTTATTCCTTTCGTTTGAGCTTTGCTTTTCCCCTCGATCTCAAAATATGAAGGACAATAGGAGCCTAACCAAAATGGATCTGAGTCATCAATGTCGTAGAAATTATGGTTGCATTTGATGTATACAATAAGCCCTTTAAACCCCTTGATTCCCCCAAGTGGACGAGTGAGATCTCATGAAGGTTTGCAAAAGATATACCCATAAAATTTCAAAAAGGAAAACGAACAAATGAGAAACAAAAATTAAAAAAAAGTTTAAATTCCCACCTTTTGGCTTTTCTCTCTCTTCGTGCAACATTTTTAACCAAAAAAAACAAAATTCATCCCCCAAAATGATGTCGTTTTGGGAGAAAATGACAAAAAAAGAGGGGACAGACGCTCGTGGCTGTAGTGGCGCGGCGAGCTGTGGGGCTCGAACCAACCGCTACCAGTCTGCCGGCAGCCCCACGGCTCGCCCCCCTTTTTTCCCCTCACGAGCCATCCATTGGGGAGGCTCTGAGGAGGCTTTGCCACCATTAGATACTTAGGTCATGTTCAATAGAATTAACTATTTACGTAGTAAATTCTTATTAGATAGTACATAAAAATTTCAATGTCGTAGTCCATTGATAACTATTAATATGGGTGGCTGAAGAAAATATGTTCAGTAAATCTATTTGTTGGGTTAATTGACTAATATAAATTGATACAAAAGAATACGGATAGTTTGCCAAAAATAAAATTGATAAATGGTGTTTTTTCCAACCAAAAAATATTAAACTACTTTTGAAGGATAGTTTTATAGTTTGTTGGAAAACATGCTTGAAATACTAGTCCAAACAATAGGTTATCAAACCCTAATAATTGATTGATTAGGGTTTTCACTTAGTCAAAACGTTAAGCATTACTCCAAACGTTATTGCCGAATGCGACCTTTGTATATATTGGCTAACCATTATATCAGTTTCCACTTGTATACAATTACAGGTGTGCTTGTAGAGGATTATTTATTGACTTCTATGGGAGTATCAAATAACATAGATTATATATTTTTTGATCAAATGATATTTATTTTTTTAATCGGCTTAGCTTGCTTATTTAAGCCATATTCTTTAGGATACAAACTTATTCGTAGTGTCTGCATTTAAAATATTTTACGCATTGAAATGAGACTGAAGTCGCTATTTTACTTATGTTCTTATAATATTTTTCATATAAGCTCTTCATTTTTTCATCCTAATTTGACACAACAGATGCGCCTTATGCGGTCCTTGTAATGTGGCAAATGGAAAGCCTAGAGTAATATACAGATTCACCAATAACTATAATGATCACTTATTACACTTCCTTTTTTTTAGGGGGGGGGGGGATAAAAGAGGAGAATACCAAAGGCAGATTGATCAATCCAATAAAATTCTTTTATTTCACTATATAAACGTAGGAAGTATACATGTATAATAAAACACTGGTCACACCACAGGATGACGTCATATTTAACAAGCACAGAACTAATATAATGAATAATATTGTACAAATCACACACATGAATGACTTCACAAATCATATCTATATGAATTAAGAACCAGAATAAACTCGATTTTTTTCTTTGGTTAGAATCCACACAAACTCATAAAAAATACCAGATTCAAACATAGAGTAGAAAAGGGGTACAAAAATACTAACTTATGTAACCAAAAACTTGAATGATTAACAACTAACACCCTTAAAATACTATGGCCCTGTTCTATTTCGCATTTTTGAAGATTTAGTTAAGAGTTTACATCTCCTTACAGTTTTTCTACATCTCCTTATAGCTCCTTACAACCTTAATATAATTCTTACATCTTCTTACATCTTCTTACATCCCATATAGATTTTCTATAACATTCATTTATTTTAATTACAGAAATATATATATTTTATTAATTAGTATACAAAATTTTTAAATATCTTATGAACACAACATTTACATAAACATAAAAACATAATATAATGACGTAAATTATATTTGAGTTTCGACATGAATAATATATGTTATTATAGATGAAACAAGTAACTATACTTTTAAAATTATAATACAAAACTTTTGTTTATGTTTAAGTCTGAAGCATATATGAAAACTGTCAAACTGTATGCGACGAAAGCATTATAGCTGATATAAAGGTGGGTGGGTTTCTTTAGGAAAAATAGAAAGTAGTTAGACAAAAGAAGTGTTGGGCATTAAAATTTCTGTGGCCTCCTGCTTGCCCATTTAAGTTCTCATCTTTTGTTTTTCTTTTTTTTATTTTGGATGGTAATATTTAATTTTTGGTTGTTTAATATAACAATACAATTTTCGTATTTTAAGCATTAGTGAATAATGTTTTGAGGGTGTATTTATAAAATTTCTTGGTAGCAATATTGACTATACATTTACACTTAAAACTATTTACTTAAAATAAGATTTTATTTTAAGAGTTGTATTCAATTTTGTCAAGAAATTTGTTTTTTTTGGTTATACTTTTCTTTTTGGATCAAACTAATGTAAATATAAAAAATCACCTCAAGTGTACGAAATTTTCTTGACGAAATTTATAGGATTTAATATATTTTATTTTTATATAACTAACTTAGTTAATAGTTTATTTTCAATAAGTTTATTATTTTAATATTATTATTTCTCATTCAAAACGTTCTTGTAAAACAAACATATTTTGTTTACTGACGGTATCAAATTCTAGTCGTAAATATGGCTAACGTATCATAATTGTCACAAATTATATTATACAATTTGTCAATAATTCAACAACTCCTTACATCTATCCTCACAGCTCTTTACAATTTCGTACATCTTCTTACAGCTCCTTACATTTTCTTACAACTCCTTACAATTCTTTATACTTTCTTACAGCTCCTTACATTTTTTCACAACTTACACTGTATCTTATCGCGAAATAGAACATGCCCTATGCAAATGTGGCAACAATTAACATGTGCTTTATTAACTTAATTTTATATTAGTGTTGTTATAGTTGAACAAAAATAGTGAGCTATGCAAAATTCGTTAATTAAAAATATTTTTAGCTCATTGTTTCAAAATCTAATTTTTGATACTTAATTGAGTCTTAGTTCAACCATAAATACCAAACCATAAATGATTAAAGTTGAACCTTAAACTCTCATGATTTATGCTTACAGTTTAGGATTTATGTTTAGGATTGAGGTTCATCATGATCTTTGTTTGTAGAAGTCAAAATCTTGGGATGCAAAACTCTAAGGCTTATGGCTTAATATGTATGTATGTGTTTTTGTGTGTGTGTATATGTATGTATGTGTGTGTGTGTGTGTGTGTGTGTGTATATATATATATATATATATATATATATCTATCAAATTAATGCATTATATAAGAAATTAAAATTTTCAATAATAACATGATTGTAATATATCAATGAAATAATAAAGTAACTTAATTTTCTTGTTTAATATAATGACATGGTCAAAATCGTATTGACTGAAAAATAAGTAGAAAAATTGGCACAAAAAGAATATAGGAAAAGAAAAATGTATCCAATGCCTATTTCACAATTATAACATCCCCGTAAATTAATTTATATTTAATTATTTTTAATTTTGTATTAATCATATGGTTATGAGTTCAATCAAATGCAAGTGCCGCGTGAAATTAACGCATATTAAAAGACTTATTCAAATTGATAGATTTGCATAAATATGAGTTATCTAATATTTTGTCGCACAAATAATAATATGAATATTTACATACACACACATGAATAATGTAGGATTTTCAGCGTAAAATTTGATTAAGTTATATATAATTTAAATCTTTGTTTAAAAAAATAAAATAAAATAAATCAAACCTAACAAATAAAATTGAACAAAATGATAAAAACGGGTCTAAGTTGGGAATGCGTAGCGTTAGAAATCAACGTCTTGAAGCTCTTTGAATTATTTTGATTATCAGAGGCCTTCGTTGTCAAAACCTTTCCTGCTGAGATCAAACTTCGGCGGTGTCATGTGATGAAAGAACTTCGTTGAGGAAAGTAGAGGAATGGTGTGTGCGTAAGAGGACTGCTAAACATCGGCGGAGTCATGAATAATGTAGGATTTTCAACGTAAAATTTAATTAAGTTATATATAATTTAAATCTTTGTTTTAAAAAAATAATAAAATAAAATAAATCAAATCTAACAAATAAAATTGAATAAAATGATAAAAAAAAATTTACGATGCCGCAGCAGGGCACGGAATCAACGACTGAGAAGCTTTTTGAATATTGTCAAAGATGACGTGGCAGAAGACTTCGATAGTGGACAATGGAGACTGTGTGGGACACTTCGATAGTGACCATGGGGACACTTCGTAAGTTTCCATTGGGATTTGGAAGCGTCTCGTAGTTCCCCTAACCCAATATAAATACTCTTTCCTTGGCTCCTTTGCTCCTCAACCCAAATTCCCTCTCTCCCCTCTCCAGTTACCAGAAATTCCTCTGCTCCTGTTCTCTTGTGAGCTGAGCTCTGACACAAGTTAGAAACGATGAACGATCACCAGCAGCAAGAGTCCTACGACATGCGATTGTTAGTTTTGCCTCTAATCAACATGGTAGTGAGGCCTGAGCTGGTCTTGTTTTGTTTAGACTACACGGCATCCACCCACTACCTCCTCAAGGCATCCATGCTCTGCTTGTTCCTCCTCTGTTTCATCAGTACTTCCATCCAATTGGGTAATCTCAATGGGGACGGCCTGCTCATTCGTCCCCAATTTGGGTGTTCATCGCCCTTCCTTGCGTCTGCATTGCTATTCTCTCTCCTCTGTCCGACCTCTGTCTTCCTCTATGCCTACCCTATTATCATTGTCACTTCTCTCTTGCCTCCATTTTCCCGTGTTCTGCATTCTTTTCTCCTGCGGCTCAGGAACGCCTTTTCGACCTTTATTGCGCCACTGCCATCTCCGGCCGACGAAGATTCCGATTCATTGGTCTAGCGACTGCTACTTCTATGAATTAGTTCAGCCTACTTTGTATGTGTGTGTGTGTGTGTGGGGTTTGTATACCCGTAATATTCTGTTTCTGCTCTCCGGGATGTTTACTTTGTTGGACTCCTACTGCTTGTCTGCTATAAAATAATAATGATGATATGATGTAATTGGGCTCAGTTTCCGCATTTTTTTGTGTTCACTATTTGATTGAATTCAGCAGATCAAATCAAAATGAGATTCGAGCAGAGACATTGACAGGAAATTTTAATTAAAAGAGCAATTAACTGGAAAGGCTTTCGGTTCTGCATGACCCAACTCGATGGGTTCATCCCGAAATTAGAATCCCATCGGTGGTTGCATTGACCTCAAAAATAAACAGCGTTGACCATGACACCCCTAAAAAAACCGATTTTCATCCCCTGCTTTAGTTGGTTACAATTTATATAATATGCTCAGATCCAAGGTTAAACATTCAGGAATATGAAGCATTTAGGTTGATTGTGTAAAGCATTATTGTCAATAGCATTGAATATTTAGAAAGCTTAATTTCACATCATTATTTGAAACTTTTTCCTTAAATTATTGTTAATTTGATTCGACTATTGTGTTTATAGTAATTTCTATCACGTGCACTCTAGCCTATTTTTTACATGGCATGTCCCAGATCTATAGACTTGCGACTATAATATAAGATGTTGTTTATTGGTTGCATTCCCCCCCTTCAGAAGTCAACGACTGGAAGCTCTCCTTCCCATCTTCTGTGAGAAATGATGGAAACTTGAGAGCTCGTAAAGGTCTACACAACTTCAGTTATTCTGCTTCCGTAGCTTAATGGTTAGGGCTTCGTTCCTGATTAAGTCAGATGAAATTTTGGGGGTTGATTGGGTGAATTGATTGGTGATTACATTAATGCTTATTTATACTCTGGAATTCCCGATCCCTAATTTCACTTGTTTGATGTTTGCTCTAGAAATTGACTCAGTCTCCCTTTATGGATTTTGTTTATGTCTTTCTGTTCTAGAATTAATTAATTAATTGAATGTTTGTTTTGATCATAATCCTATACTAGTACAGATCTTCTGGTTATTAACAGTAATTGCAACTTAGAATTAGGGATTAGATTTCTTTTTATGATCTTTGGTTTTAAGAATGTTATTACAGGAGCATATATCTTGTAGTTAAGTGCCAATTTTGGTCAAGAAATTGAGTGACTTGCTCAGTTTGGGTAAACAATTTCTTGCGTGATTTTTGTTATTGATAGTGTGATGTTTTGAGAGACTTGAGATATTCACATCTTCGACGAGTCGATGGTGATGTCAAAGGCAACATATGAACTAGCTTTCTGCTGCCACCTTTCTGTCCAACTTGTTTCTTTGTGTTATTGAATGGGGCAATTTGTTTCCACTTTCAAGTACATCCTGGGAATGTCCTGTTCAGAGTTCATTGTCTATGGGGCATTAAAAAGGCCGTATTTACCCTGTAAGAAAGGCTCACAATGCTTTCTATTGAAGAATTTCATAGTGTTCCTCCTAGGCTTGGGTGTTCAAATGTATGTCATCCTTGTCCTTCTTTAATGTCATTAAGATACCAACATCGTTATACTGACTACTCAGTTTTGATGTTGGCTGCTCTTGGCAGGTTAGTCTTGACGAGGCATAAGAATGTCTAGGCACTTCAAGAAGCAGTTGCAAAATTGTGTCAACACTTTGTTTAACCAGCCTGCTTGCTGGACAAGAAGACGTCATGGTGAGTGATTCACTCTTGCTCTGAGTCTTCAATCTCTAGATGTTATTGGGGGACATATATGTCTGATGCATGGATTTTGTGTACACTTCTTTTCTGTGTGATTTCAGCTAGTCAAAAGAAAACTGTCAAGATCTTCGTACGCTAGGTACAGGAGCTCTGTAAACAAGTGTTCTTGGTCAGATGCTGCAGTGCAACATGAGAGTCAGAGGTGGAGAGGGTCCTCTCCTCAAGAGCTGTAGGTTTGGTTAATGTTTTTGTCCTCTTAGCAATTTTATGTTTGAATACAGCAGTTTTTTTGGATCAGATTGTACTGTGTTAGAAATACTTGAAACTGCTATTTATTGGTGGAATTATTGCTTTAAATGCTGGTGAGACTTATGTTATGATATTCCTTTTTTTTTTTTTTTGGTCGACTTTGAATTATGTGTTGCTGGTCTATTTTGGTTTAATATGGTGGACATGAGTGTTAACATTCAATCATGCAATATGATTATTATGTCCTTCCAATGTCAATCAGATGTGTGAATGCTGAGTGTAAATCGAGCTGATGGTGGTTAATGTGAGATGTTTTTGGAGCCTAGCTGTTGTAAGATTTACTTCTTTCTTCGTTAGTAAAATTCTGTGGGATTCAAATGATTAAATCACTTGTTTGAAATGACTCTCAACTGAGGCTTAACTAATTTTTCCTTTTTCCATGCCTGTCTATTGTAGCATTTGAATTTTACCATTCCTCCATGGAGCAAGTTAGAAGCCGCACTGCAAAATTGACAGATGCTGGAGTTCAAAGTCATTTGATGTAGCAATTGCTATAGGAGTGTGGAGTTGAGGGTTTTGGCAGGCAAATAGATTCCTCGTGATGAGATCTATTAGTGCAATTTAAAGCTTATCATATATATTCTTCTCTATGGTGGTGTGTGAGAGCCTTGCCTTTTGGCGCTAGCTCTTTACCAATGAAAGGAATTCATTGCAAGTATAAACAGCTGAAAAGCATTTGTGTATATATGTGTGCTGGTGGAGCTGTGTAAAAGAGAATTTTGTTTTGTAAACCGGATTCCCTTATGGTTTTTTCTGTGCAGATCAAGTATCTTTATTGGCACTCCTTGATTGTGCAAGGCTTGAAGTAAATTTTATTCGATTGGTGTTAAATTGATCAGATATGTAACTCTGACAGAATATGTGATCTTGGAAGGATATGCAAACGGAGGGGAGTCACATAAGTATGAAGAGAACGGGTAACATGGGTAAGAAGACAAAACAAAGACAGGGAGAGAATGAAAGGATGAGCGGGGGATGGAAAGTAAGAAGTAAGAAGAGGATAGAGATGGAGGAAGGAGACTCCAAATGAAAATGTTGCACAATAAACTGAGATTTTAAGGTGTGGAGACATGTGTACTTTGGGTCAATCGAATATGATTTCCTGGGATGTGGAAAAGATAGGTGAAGGGAAGCTGAAAACAGCTAAGAATAATTGATATGAATAATTGTTAATGAAAAATTTATTCTTGACAGGGGAAAAGGAAGAAAGAGAAAACACCAGCATTGTGTAGAGGGACCTGGTGTGAAGCCTGCATAAGCCATGCATGTCTGTGAAGATTAAAATGTAGGTAGCCTTACTCTTGCTAGAAGAGAGAGGGAGGGAATAATCTGGGGTTTTATTACCAAAACAGGGCAACATTGTATCAGTACAAACATGAAGAGGGAGAATCAATGATATTCAAGCCTCTAGGTACACCACTCTTCCAAGAATTTCCACCTTTGCTGACATGTTTGTTATGCACAATTTTCTGTATTTCGACATTCGTATGGTATCTTTAAATTATGTCTGCACTTTTCTGTGAGAGTTGCTCTGATTTCTCTCATGCGAAATATGTTATATACGCCCGCTTCAATTGCCATATAAACAATCACTTTGTGCCAGCTTTCCTGTATTTGCTTGCCCACACAAGGAGCCTTTGTCACTCTGAGGTTCTTGTTGTCACGGAGCCTTGCCACTCTCAGGTCCTCCTTGTTATTTTCATCCTATTCAGCAGTTTGTTGGTGATATGCCAACTGAATTGGCAGTGAGAAAACATATGCTCTTCGGATTGATCTGCAGAATGACACAGGTGGAAAACTGAATCCATTGCCATCTTTGATCTAGACAATCTGTCCTTCGTATTTCAATCTCTTTAGGACAGTTTTGCAAAGACAAATTTCATGCTTTGGAATTATGCAAGCCAATGTTATGAGCACCAACGAAGCCATTGACAAATTTAGGCCTTAAACTTGGGAGTTTTCAATACTAATCTTCAATTTCCTCCGTAACACATTGAGACAGAATAAATACTGAAGTCCAGTGTGCTTGCAAAGAGAATAATTCATAATATAAGTTGAGCTCTAAGAGCAAGTGAAAGGTGTCTGGTTGCCCAATTTCTGATTCTCATTCCGGTCTTATCCACAACACCAGCATAATTAGCCTAGACCATTTCTTAGGAGATAATAGGCCTTCTAAATTCTCTATCAAAACACTTCATTGGAAACCCTATCAATTCAATGACTTGGCTTTTTAGATGTTGGCCATTCACCAACTCCCTGCATTTTCTTTTTTGCTGCCTATATAGGCATTTTACTTCATGGTGGATGCTTGTCTAGAGCATGCCTTAATGCCTCCACTACATTTTTACTGGGATCTTGCAGCATGCTTTTTGCCGACTTGCATATTCATGTGTCATTCTTCCACACCCCATCCAAATATGAGTTCGAGTTGAACAAAAATGTCTTTGCCCCACCTTCAAATATGGTGTTTTAGTTCAACAAAGATAGACCCTCGGCAGTGCAAAATAACATGAGTGACACTAAAATCTGCCATTTTAAACGTTGTGTGTAACTTAATGACAGTGGTTTTAGCCCAGGAAGATTGATGCGATCATGGATACACTAAAATCATGGACGATTACGTTCTCGTTTGAAGTTCGAATGTGGAAAATCTACCAAGTACGGCGTTTATGCAACTTGAAGACCTTATATGAACAAACATGTGTCACATTTAGCAACTAGCGAGTCCTAAGCAGGTAGAAAGTCACTGATCTTCAAATAATGAGAGCAATGAAAATTTGGCATTATGAAACCACAACACACTCATACATCCCCTCAGGTTCAGGTGTGAACACCACCATAAAGTAACAGAAACTGAGCCCCCCCAAACACCAAAATATTTAGAGGATCACATTAATGCCCGAAGAACAAAGGGCTCTAGATTCCTGATGCCAATCCAGTTTTGCCTCCTCACTCGCGGTACAACACCCCGACCTGCAGCTCCACGGCCAGCAGCCTAAGCCTACCAAGAAAATGACAGATTGACGTTAACAATGCTGAGTAATGATAAGACATCATTAAGATTACACCATACTCTGCCCTATTTGCAGGGAAAAGGAGAAAAAGAGGGTGGGAGGTGGACAGTAAAAGGGAACTGTTGGAAGCAGGGCTGGAACCGTCACCTTTGCTCTCATCGCTACAGCACGACCACGACCAACTCCAAGGGCCGTGCTCTTACCCTGTATTCAGACTAATAAGATAATGACATAGTGAAAACAGCAAATCAGGAATGATCATGAACCTGAAAGATATTTTTGAAACAATGTCAGCCTTGAATGTAGATAGAAAACCATTTCAGATAAACGAGAAATTGCAATACCTGACTCTGCTACCTCGAATAAATACATGCTCAAGTTGGGACACCTTTCCATCCTACAAATGAGAGTACAACACTATCAACAGAGAGAAGATATCCCTTCATATCTTCTTTTACATAAGACACATGTAGAATGCAGCCTCTAGAAGCCAAAAAACCTAATGTGTAAAGCAGGAAGAGACAACAGAAAATGTGCCATGACTTGAACTTGGATTTTTTTATTTTAAAAAAATGAACGAACACAGCAGAACTCCGTGAACATAAGTTCCAATAGCATTCCTCTGAACAGGAAAACATCTACAATATGCAGATGCATACAAACACAAACGTTGCTAAATGCTTAAGCATATAAAACTCGTTTTTTTGGGGGGAGGTTCCCAAACTTTGCAATCAAGTACAATTCTGACATATCAGCATGACCTTCTAGCAAATTCCTTTCCCAATTGCTTACACCCAATGACAAACCAAGAAAATAATGCCCTTTTTCTTCTTCTGATCAGCCTTTGAGCGTAATAGCCAAGTTTTAGGTTTAGGTCCCTCATCACTAGGAGACACTAGGTTAATAGAAATGGAGAGCAATGTGCAGCATCACCCCCTCATAAGCAGCTCCAAAGCAGTTCAACAGCATCAAAAGCATCCCACCATCTCTTGCTTTAATGCCTATATTCAGAGTTTCTAGCACTCCCTTAAGCTATAAGAAAAAGCAAGTCCTTTGTATTTCACTGTCGCTATCATACTTCTCTTTTCTCTCACACTTCACATCTCAGCTGTAAGTACTTATGTACATCATTGCACACTTGCAGAAAACCTCTAATCACTTTCCTAAGTGTGTTTCACTTCTCCCATATTTGTCAAATGATATGAGCCCTTGCACCTGAGACATTAACCTATTACCCCACTGATCAGAAGTACATTCTTAACACCCCTCTATGAAACACTTGCATCATAAAATGCTACTTTGTAGTCTCACCATAACATCGCCATGTTTCTTTTAGGCGATCAAGTAAGCAAGATTTGTTCTCCGCAGCATTCTAACATTGACTTTGAAACTATTAGCAATTTCAAATCGAGCTTCATTTCAATGCCTGCTGACGGTAAATTCTAGGGGAAGGAATTATTACCAAAGGCCAGTAAAACTAAAGGTACAATGAACAATCCGATCAAATTGCTCGCACGAACTTCTTCCATAACTACTCAATTGATGCAACTAGAACCACCAGTTGACCAGAGCATGAAATTATTTATTTAATTTAGAAGAAATTTGATCCATGCAAGGTCCAGCCAAAGCCGTTCCTTCCTTTCAATCACGTACAAGTTCATGGCTATCCCCACTATGAGGTCTACAAACCTTGTACACATCCTCCTGCTGCTGTCTGCAAGGCTACAAAAACTTCAGAAAAGACCCTTACGTCAGTACAGATCCTCCAACAATGTCTTCCCAACTCCTATTGCTTAGCCCAAATCTCACTGCACCACCTATAAAATTACACAAGCTGACCTTCAAGATATACGTATATAAATCTCCAGCACGTACACTCACCCTTTGCTGAAGAAATGTCATAAGCTTTATCTTCCCTGAAGAAATGAAGCCTCTTTACCCTTAAGAATCAGCCACAAGTTGCCAAACGCCACTCACAAGTGGCCTATTAAATGCAAGTCAATAAAGAATGAAAATAACTGACTAAACAAAATAAATAAATTAATAAATTAAATAATGGACACTAGAAGGCAAATTAAGTGAAGAACAAAAGGCAAAGTCAAAATAGGGATTGGCAGCACAAAAAATACAAATAATAATAGTAATTAAAAAAATAACCAGTACCGAACCACTGGGCAATTGAAGGAATGGTCAAGAAGGAGAACAAACTCCAAAAGTGTAAGAATCCCTATCCCAGCCTCCACTGCTTTAAATTAGACTAATTAGATTAGGTTGTCTACAATTCACCCCTTGGGGTGCAGCCCTTCCCCGAATCCTGCGTGAATGCGGGATGCTTGTGCACCGGGCTGCCCTTTTTTTTTAGAAAATGTGAATGTTATTATCTTGTAACTTAATAATTATGTATAATTTGTGGTGGATATTAATGTTGTGTATTTTTAAATTTGTGGGAACAATAAACTATATTGTGTTTGGTGTTGTAATATTATATTAGTAGTTAAAATGTAATACCTTTGCAAATAGTATACTTAATTTCTAATACCTAGTTGAAATGAAGTACAAATTGTTAATCCAGGCAATACAAGTGGTTAACCCAGGTTAGTTCGAGTAGCTAACTCAGGTTAAGTGCCTTAATTATAGATATGATATAAGATGTTGATATTTGTATTATACGAATTGTAGTTTCAGAACAAAATATTCAATACTCAACTTTCGAGCACGCCTACTTAATCCTCACTAGTAAGTAACAAACAATGTTGATGTAGAATACAATAATGAAAAATTATATTTCTTTTAATCTAAAAGAGATTTCACATAAATACTCACACAGTGTTCATTTAATTTCTACCATAATACCATAGAATATCTATATATTAATTTTTCTTTTAAACAAGGATAATTTTTTTTATAAGGCAACATTTGCAGTTTATGGTTTAGAATTTGGCTTTGATAACGTGAGTAAGTGATAAAGGTTTCAAGATAAGGTATAACATGTCAAACCGTTACACATGCTCTGCTAGTATCGGACTTACTCAGCTGTTTTTTTTTTTTTTTTTTCTTTTTAATTTTAAGTGGCCCCCTACGTGCTATACTACGTAAGCAATGGGTTGAACTTTAGCATATCATAACACTTGGTTGACCATGGATGATGGATCATGGATTCATGAACCCGCTGCTGGCTATAAATATGGCCTCTGTTTCCTTCCCTCCGCACCCCAATCCCTCTCTCTCTTCTCTCCACTCACCAGAAATTCCTCTCTATTCTCAAACTTAGCAGAGCATTTGTGAGCTGAGCACTGAGACGAGTTAGAAACAACGAGCAATGACCCGCAGCAAGAATACTATGACATGCGATTGTTAGTTTTGCCCCTAATCAACATGGTAGTGAGGCCTGAGTTGAGCTTGTTTTTCTCAGACTACACCGCATCCACGCACCACCTCCTCAAGGCATCGATGCTCTGCTTGTTACTCCTCTGCTTCATCAGTACTGCCATCCAATTGGACATTAATCCCAGCGGCGACGGCCTCCTCATTCGTCCCCAATTTGGGTATTCATCGCCCTTCCTTGCTTCTGCATTGCTACTCTCTGTCCTTTGTCCAACCTCTGTCTTCCTCTACGCTTACCCTCTTATCATCGTCACTTCTCTCTTGCCTCCATTCTCTGGTGTTCTCCGTTCTTTTCTCCTGCGTCTCAGGATCGCCTTTTCGACCTGTATTGCGCCACTAGCATCTCCGGCCGACGAAGATTCCGATTCATTGGTTTAGCGACCTTTATGTGTGTATGTATGTGTGTCGTATACCCGTAATATTCTGTGTTTGCTCTCCAAGGTGTTTACTATGGTGTGCTCCTAATGCTTGTATGCTATAAAATAATAATGATGATGATGATGTATTCATTATTTGAATTGAATTCGCCAGATCAAATCAAAATGAGATTAGAGCAGAGACATTGACGGAGGAAATTTTAATCAGAAGAGCAATTAATTGGAAAGAATTCCAGAGTTGTGTGCCGTAAGACTTTCGGTTCTGCATGACGCAACTCAACTCGATGGGTTCATCGCGAAATTAGAGTTCCCGAGTTGGTTGCATTGACCTCAAACATACACCGCGTTGCAACGATTGCGAATTAGTCGATTACCTTTATGGGCCCCCTAAAAAAAAACCGGTTTTTATCCCCTGCCATAGTTGGTTACAATTTATATAATACGCTCGGGTTCAAGGTTGAACATTGAAGAATATTATGTTGAGTGTTTAGGTTAATTGTGTAGAATGTAGGGGATTAATGCCAATGACGTTGAATATTTAAAAAGCTTAATTTCATATCATTGTTTGAAACTTTTCCCTCAAATCTTTGTTAATTTGATTTAGCTATTGTGGTGCACGTTATTCTCTAGCCTATTTTTTTACACAGCATGTCCCAGGTATTAATGCCAATAACTATGACTATAATAGAAGCTGTTGTTCTTTGGTTGCATTGACTAAGATTGCATGACGCCCCCTCTTCTTCAGAAATCGATGAGTGGAAGCTCTCCTTCCCATCGTCTATGAGAAAAGATGGAGAATCCAGAGCTAATAAAGGTATACACAACTTCAATTAATCACGTTTCTGTAGCTTAATGGTTAGGGCTTCGATCCTGATCAAGTCAAATGAAATTTGGGGGGTTTATTGGGTGAATTGATTAGTGATTACATTAATGTTTATTTATAGTCTGGAATTCCCAGTGATACCTTCTTCCAGGAACAGCTAGTGTTTGGAGAAGAAAAGAGAAAATAAGAGAGAGAAAGGAAGAATTGTAGAGGGGGGGAGAGAGAGAGAGAGAGAACAATTGCATTCAAATCTTTTCTGCCTTCATTACAATTATTCACTGGGTTTATAGCTCATACATTTTGGTGGGAACCTAGCCTCTAACAACCTGTAACAAACTGAACGATTCTAACAACCTCCTGCCCTTCACGTGCCACTAAGCTGAATCTGCTATCAATTTCCTCCCCTTGAATTAAGCTTGCCCTCAAGCTTGGAGGTTGAAATTTGGGAACCTCCTTTCAATGTCAGCATATAATCCCAAGTGGCTTCCTCCCTTAGTGTGTTGGACCATTGAATGAGCACATAAACTTCACCATGATTTCCCTTCCTGCCCAGTCGTCTATCCAATACAGCCACTGGTTCAGCACTGATAATCCCTTCTTCATTAACCTCTGGCAGCTGACTTTGCACCTGTTTGCTTTCCACATGCTTCTTCAACTGTGAGATATGGAAAACAGGATGTATCTTAGCAGTTGCAGGCAGCTGTACCTTGTAAGCCACTTTCCCTATTCTAGCAATAATAGGAAAAGGTCCAAAGTACTTTGCAGCCAACTTGTGGCAAGTTCTCAGCTCCACAGAATTTTCTCTATAGGGTTGGAGTTTGATATACACCAAATCCCCTATCTACAACTCCCTTTTCAGCCCTGTGCTTATCAGCTTGCATCTTCATCCTATGTTGAGCCCTTCCCAGATGAAACTTGAGCATTTTGATACATTCCTCTCTAGCTCTTAAGCTCCTGTCCACAGCCTCAACCCTGCTATCTCCTGTAATGTAAGGGACATGTAATGAAGGTGGCTGCCCATACACCACCTCATAATACCAATGGCTGAATGCCAATTGGTGTTATACCACCATTCAGCCAGAAGTAACCACAATGCCCACTCCTTAGGCTTTTCTCCAGTCATGCATCTCAAATAGGTCTCCAAACACCTATTGACCACCTCTGTTTGTCCATCTGTCTGGGGATGGTAGGCACTTGACATGTGTAATTCCACCTTCTGTAAAGTAAATAACTCCTTCCAAAAGTTACTCAGAAAGATTCTATCTCTGTCACTTACTATGGTTTTAGGCAAACCATGCAGCTTGAATATATGCTCAAGATAAGACTGTGCTACCCCTGCAGCAGTGAAGGGATGGGATAAAGCTAAGAAATGAGCATACTTGCTCAATCTCTCTACTACCACCAAGATAGTATCCTTATGCCTTGACGTAGGCAAGCCCTCAATAAAATTCATAGATATATCTACCCAGAATGGCATGAGGAATGGGCAGTGGTTGTAAGGTACCAGCAGGAGTTTGTAAACAAGGTTTGCACCTCTGACAGACTTCACAGCTTCTGACCCAATTCCTCACCTCCTTCTTCATACCCTTCCAATAAAACCAGCTTGAAAGTTTCTTAGTGGTGACCTCCACCCCTGAATGTCCCCCAAAGGGAGAGTTATGTATCAATTTGATGAGGTGCTGCCTCAAAAGATCCTCCTTCCCTACCACCAGTTTCCCTTTTCTTCTGAGTAGCTCCTGCTGCCAAGAATATTTGGGGTAGGATTGGGGGTTTGTAGATAATGCTAAGATAATCTTTTGAAGTTCCTGATCTTGGACCTAGCTGTCCTGAATTTTCTTGAGTAATTCACTGTTAATAGTGCTCAAGACTTTCTCCATAATCTCAGCACTGGTATTCCTAGATAATGCATCAGCAGCAATGTTCTCACTTCCTTTTTTTTGTAAAGAACACTGTAATCCAGCCCCAGCAACTTGGGACGAAGCTTGCTCTAAAAAGGAGTGAAAATCTTCTGCTCTAGCAAATATTTTAAACTGAAATGATCAGTTTTGATGGTAAAATGTTTGCCTATTAGGTAAGGCCTCCATTTTTCCACAACATATACCACAGCCAGCAATTCTTTTTCATAAGCTGATAATCCTTGGAGTTTTGGAGCTAAAGTTTTGCTAATATAGGCTATAGGGTGTCCCTGCTGCATCAGAATAGCCCCTAGCCCTATACCAGAAGCATCAGTCTCAATGATAAATTCTTCCTTGAAATTGGGCAGGGCCAGTACAGGAGCAGTCACCATAGCTTGTTTGAGCTGCTGAAAAGCCAGCTCAGTGGTGGAATTCCACTGAAAAGAGTCCCTTTTTAATAATTCAGTCAAGGGTTTGCTCAGGACTCCATATCCTTTCACAAATTTCCTGTAATACCCTGTCAAACCCAAAAATTCTCGGAGCTGCTTCACATTGAGAGGACTAGGCCAACTGACCACGGCCTCTATTTTCTTTGGAATAGTAGTAACCCCCTTCTCAGAAATAATATGACCCAGGTATTCCACATGTACAGCCCCAAAGGAACACTTACTCATTTTTGCAAATAAGGTATGTGCCCTCAGCATCTCAAATGCTATCTTCAAGTGAGACAAGTGTAATTCATAAGTAAGGCTGTAGATGAGAATGTCATCAAAAAATACCAAAATGAATTTCCTGAGGTAAGCCTTGAAGACATGGTTCATGAGAGCTTGGAAGATCGAAGGGGCATTTGTCAACCCAAAGGGCATGACCACAAACTCATAATGGCCTTCATGTGTCCCAAAGGCTGTTTTGGCAATAACCCCAGGAGCCATCCTTACTTGCCAATATCCAGACCTTAAGTCTATCTTAGAAAAGAATTTGGATCCATGAAGCTCATCCAATAACTCTTCTATAACTGGAATAGAAAATTTATCCTTAGTAGTGTGCTTATTCAATTCTCTGTAATCCACACACATCCTCCATGTTCCATCCTTTTTCTTAACTAGCATAATTGGAGAAGAGAATAGGCTTTGACTTGGCCTCACTACCCCACTCTCCAACATTTTCTTCACAATCTTCTCAATGGCATCTTTTTGTAATGTGGGGTATCTATATGGTCTTACATTTACAGGGGGGTCCCTTCTTCAAAATGATTCTATGATCATGGTTTCTATGGGGAGGTAGGGACTTAGGCTCAGCAAATATGTCAGCATACTCCTGCAACAAGGCAAAAAGTTGTTGTTCCCTCACTCCCGTTTCAACACATCTGGGTTCTTACTGCATAGACTGTACATGTATGGCAAAAATTTGTGGTATAGGGGCTGATTTTAATGTACTCAGCATAGTTCTGCCCTCCATCCAATGCACTGCAACATTTTTAAGCCCCCTTAGGACTACTTTCCTGCCATTATAATTGAACTCCATCTTCAGCTCCTCAAAATCCCAAAGTATTTGCCCCAAGGAAGATAGCCATTGTACCCCCAAAATCATCTCACAACTCCCTAGTGGTACCAACATAACATCAAAACTAAAGGATTCACCATGTAAGGTCTAAGTGAAATCCTTACATATGGCTTAGCTAACTAATGTAGCTCCATTGGCTACAGATATCTATAGTGGAACAGTGTTCCTCACATCACAGCTAAGTTTTCTAGCTATTGCAATATCAAGAAAATTGTGAGTGCTTCCAGAGTCAATGAGGATGTGCAGAGGGTTGTTCTTAACCTTGCCTGTGATTCTCATTGTTTGATAGGTATTGATGCTAGCCAAAGCATGCATGGAAATCTGAGGAACTTCTTCCCCTATGACATCTTGATAATCAATCCCTTCCTCACAATTTATCTCCTCCTCCTCTTCCTCCTCCTCCATAAGTTCCCATCTGTAAATTTGGGCCTTACATTTATGTCCAGGCTCATACTTCTCATCACAATAGAAGCAGAGGTTCTTTGCCCTTCTTTCTTCTATATCCTTGGTAGTCAAAGCTCTTCCTGTTTTCCTGGATTTAGAACCAACACTTCCCTGGCTAGAACCTTGCCCAGAGTAGGGAGGGCAGTGATTTCTAGCAAATTGGTATGTTTTGGTCATTGGTTGACTGAAATTGGAAGTGGAGGATCTGAAAGAACTAGTGGATATAGAGGGTTTTTCCAGAATAGGTCTGCTTCTCTTAATGGACAGTAGAGTGGCCTCTTGTAGCTTAGCTAGGCAATAAGCATCATGCAATGTTGCAGGTTTGAACATTCTGACTGCACTTTGTATTTCAGCAGACAACCCACTCAAAAAACAACTTATAGCATGACCCACCCGCAAATTGTAATAGCCCGGCCCTAAATTATATTTATTTATTTAATTCAACCATGTTATTCATTTTTCACATTTATTTATCTCATTGAATCATCCCAATTGGAAAAATTCATTTCGGACCCTACTTTGCAATTCGAGTTTCATTTACCGGACAATTTCGGAAAAAATTGATAGTCGGCCTCGATATTTAAGATTTAAAAGATTAAATTATTTTTCATGACATTACATTTAATCTCGAGCTTTGGAAAAAAAAAAAAAATTTCAAGCGCACTCAGTTTGAGCTAGTTTTCGAACCCGAGCCCGTTTAAGGTCAATTTTGGCCACCAAGTCTTGACTCTATTGATTTGCTTAATTATCCTTAATTAGGCCTAATATCTACTTAGCAAAAGTAGCTTTTGAGGAGGATTAATTTTAGCCATGTATTTATTTTGGCCTAAGGTTCATTTGCACCAAGTAAATGCAAGAGATTTTCTCTCTTCTTTTCTCCTCCTTCTCTCTACCTCATGGCCACCCCCAGCAGCAGCAGCCCAGCTCTATTATGGTGTTTTCCGGCCACTTTCCGACCACTCTCCGGCAAGGATTTCAATCCCCAAACAACCTCCCTCCATTGGCTACCATTTTTCATCCTCAAAACCACCAAATATCATCTCCATCTTCACTTATTTCAAGCTCAAAGTAAGTGACTTCAATCTTGTTCTTTGAATTTTTGGTTCTTGCTTCTTGTTTTGGCTATTTTGATGATGGATCATGTTGTTTTTATTGAATTAAGCATCATCTTGGTGATGGATCATGGTGGAGTTGAAGTTGGATGATGCTAGGGTTAGAGTTTCTCTTAATCATGCAAGCTTCATGTGTAAGTGTTGGGTTTTGATTATTTTAAATGAGATTTTATGATCTTTGGCATTGGTAATGAATATCAAAATGTTTATGCTAATTTATATAGGTTAAAGAGTGGTTTTAATGGGTGGTTATGCCAAGAAAAGCTTACAAGTAAGTGCTGTTATGCAATAAACAGACCCAAAATAGGGGTGACTTCAGGATTAAACTGGTACTGTTTGGCACATACAAAATTCATAATTTTTGGTGTGAATATACTTCAATGTGTTAGCTTTCAATAGGCTTTGGAATTACTCAATTTTGAGTTGTGTGGACAAAGTTATGACCAATTTACTCAAGACTATGCAGAATAGGTTGAAACTGGGAACTGAACTGGAACAGTAAGTTTATGGGAAAACTGGTATTGTTGGGTCACTTAAAAATTGTTATTTTTGGTGTGTGGATAGTTCAATGAGTTATCTTTCAAATTCCTTTTGAATCGCCTTAATCCGAGTTCTGTGAAAAAAGTTATAGTCGTTTTGCTACGACTGCGCAGATTGAACTGAAATCGTACACGTCTGTGTTCTACCCTAATTTTAGGGACCTTACTATGTGAATCATGCTTTGTGCCCTGAATGAAAGTTTTATTGGACATTATGAGATTTTCATATTGGGGCTTTACATCTTATTTGAAGGTCAGGAGTGAAAGATATGGATTTTATAATGCAGACCACCAAACGGTAACATGGGTGAATACAGAAACCATGATAGTTGGAAGTATTATCAGAAGTTTCTATATAATTATGGGTATTTTCAGAAGCTCAACAAGTTTGATTATGTACAGAAGCTTACTTGGGTTGATAACTGAGTTAAACAAGTATGAAAATGAAATTTGGGAAGTGAGCAGAGTAATAACTCAAAATCAGTGTCCTTTGGATCAAGTTAGGGTGTTATATGGGCTTTTATTAACCTCACAACACCCCTTATGGCATAAACCATTTGTCACCCATTTCAGAAACATTAACCATTCTATTATCCATTTCAGAAGTATCACACTTTCCATTATCCATTTCAGAAATATCAGAAACCCATATTTCATTTATATCAATTAAAATCTTTTCGTTATCATCTCAATCATTTCCATTTGACCTATGTCGCTTCAATTTATCGTATTTCAAGTTTATTAACCCTAACTGATTTAAATCAGTTCATTTTGGTTTAACTTGTCTTATATTGAGTTAAAATCAGTTTATTGTCTTGAAATGCACAAGTTATGTATCCCATTTTATTACTCAATTTCAGTTACACGTACTTACAGTGACATTTACGATGAAACAAAGTTGAGGCCTAGTTATCGTTCCCCATTTTGCATAAGTGTTATCAAGTTAGAGTACATTTATCAATTCAGATGACATTTATGAAACAACTGACTTGTATCAAGTCAGATGACATTTTTAAAGACTCAAGGTACGTGCATTGCCTGTATCTTTAGAAATCAGAGTGTATTTATCAACGTTATCATGTTTTGGTAAGTACATCAATGAATCAGTTTACACAGTGATTTATTAGTTAATTAGTGACCCCGTCAGTTATCAGTTACAGGGCATGGCCCTTCAGTTACCCGCGCGGCTTCAGGCTAGGTCCCCCGGTCGGTTTGGCAGGTGTACACCTATTCATAGATCGTAACAGCATCAAGGGGTTCACTATCAGATAATAATTAGCAATATAGTTTTACATTTATCTCATTCACTGTTTTTAACTTAAAATGAATTGCAAAGCGGGCCCAACCAGTGTTCAATGATCATTTAACAATTCAGGAATGCATGTATTGAGTTTCGGCTCACAGTTCGAAATGTTTTTCATGTTTTGTTTTAGGCAAATGCTCAGAGTATTGTCCTCATGCCAGCGAAACAACTGAAGAGAATAAGAGAAGAACGGAAATCCGGTGGATCAGAAGTAATACTGTATATGCATACCTTAAAGTTGTATTGTGAATTCTTCTGTGGATGAAGATGTAGACTCCATGGTGAATTATCTTACTATGGTTTATAAACTATTCATTTGTTAACACTTGATGTGAGTGTATATGTTTGAGGTTATGCTTAGTTATGTTATTTACAGCACTCATGTTTCAAGTCTTGTCCTTTTGGACGGCGGTAATGCCCCCATCATTGGGTTGTCAAGATTATAATTAAGGGATTTATTAAGGGGGATATAAACAGTGAAACATGTTTAATTTGGGGCGTTACAGATTTGGTATCAGAGCCAGGTTAAGATTTTTTTTATGGGATATGGATTATGGAGTTAAGATACTGAGAAAGTTGGTTTGTGAGGAATGAAGGTTGTTATGATATCATCGGAGATTTGTGACAATAGTAATGTCTGCAATGTATATCAGATTATTATGACAATATTCTTCTTTGTCAGATGGATCCATGCAACGTGTATATAGTTGATCTCAAGCATCAGATTCGAGGGTGAGTTTTAACAACAAGTTAAAGGTGCTCCAATGAATTTAGGTATGTATGATCATATAAGCCACCCATCTGAATGGTATGCCATCCTTCTGGCTGGAATTGTTTATTTCTAGGATATAAACCCTTGTACTCCGGGTGTGTAGCCCGTAGAGTTGTGGTCTCCGACGTGTAGCCGTTGAGCTTGATTTGGTATCCTTTTATACTTCTATTCAATGCAGATGATGTGATGTAAGGCTTTAAGCCTGAGAATTGGTCAGTTTGCAGGCGAAACTCTGTCCGTTTCACCCCAGAAATTTCAGAATCATTAACACTCGTAGCCTAAGGGTTGGGGGTTGTTACAAATGTGTCCTATGAAATGCGCTTGACTCATTTTGGGATTAAATGTATAGGAAAAACTAACTATGAGCGGAATACACAAGTTCAATCAATTTGGCAGTTTTGATCAATGTACAAGAACCGATCTTGAAGTAATTTTTGTCCATGATTCACCTGATTTATGCAAGGATTTTCTATCCTGACTTTAAGGTTAGGGAGATATCATTCATATGAAACAAGTTTCAAGTGGATTGGGGGTCATTTGGTTGTTCAAAACTGTTAGACAAGTCAAAGTCTGCAAATTGAGCAGAATCCCAATGCACAAGGTCCGAGTTTAGTCCACTTGTAGCCCATACATTCTATTAGATAGAGATGTTTTAGTTATTATATATCAAAGTTCAGAAAGTAAGCTTCCTAATAATCTATGTTGCAGCACATTTGAAGACCATGGTTAATGAAATTCAGCCTAGAAATATGACAGTACAGGCTATTCAAGTTAGTGGGCACTTACAACTTTGAGGTTATATCTCCTCATCATATGGGTGTCACTTTGTGCGTTTCTTGGATGTAAGTGGCAACTACTTCAATATGCTGCATTGAGTGTCGATATCCTCTTCTGTAACCCAAGAACTTTATCTAAGTGAGCTACATGGAGGTTCTTGATGTAGTATCCCCTGAATTGTAGGATTTTAGAGAGGCATTTTTGCTTCAATCCATTGCAATTCAAGACTTGCTTATATTGCCCAAACTGTCGCAAGAAGTCCATTGATTCCACCTCCATTTGTGAAGTAGACATTACTCTTGACAATATTTCACTGCGCCTTATGGTAACATACCCACTACCATTGTCCTTGTTGGATTATCAACTGTTGGATACTCCTTACTTTGACCAAGGGCTCAATCTTTTTGTCCTTATGGCATCTTCCCATCCAGTTGCATCATCATTCACTCTCATGTTACATCTTCATCAATTCCGGTCACCTTTTTCAAGCCTAATCACTGCTAGTAGCTGGTTTATGATTAGGTTGCACCCATGTCGATAGATGATAATTTTGTAGCACGCATGAACAAAAGGTGGATCTTAACTACACTTTGTATAAAGGTTGGTTATTATCAAACTTGTGGAATCTATTGCTAAGGGGAAACGCAATGTGTCTACCCTTTTTGGTTGATTCAACCTCAGTTTCCTATTGAAGATCACTTGCATAAAGTTTAAGTTGGACAATCAAAATCTTTGTCATATATTTGGACTGCATCAGTGACAAATTTTGATGGGTTACTGCCTCTTAGAAAAATGTCTTTAGCTGATTCAGACCAATAGTATTTTCTATGTAATTGATGCGCCCTCAAGGTCTGTAACATTGTCCTCAAATGAACAGTATGCTCATCTTTATCCTTAGAGTATTTCAAGACATCTTTTATGTACACCACCACCACTTGTCTAGATATGGTTTGAAACTCTATTCATAAGATCCGTAAAGGATGCGGGCCATTAATTAGGCCAAAAAGCATTACAGTGAATTCATCATGACCCAAACATGGTCTGTAGTGTGGTTTTGGTAATGCATTTAGATATAATGCTCAGTTGATGACACCCTCGCCTCAAATCAATTTTAGATCAGACTCCTGCTCTCTGCAACTGATCAAATAAGTCATCCACTTGAGGCGTTGGGTATGTGTTTTTGATGGTGGCCTTGTTCAGTTCTCTGAAATCAATACATAACCTCAAGGTTCCATTCTTTTTCTTTGCAAATAGAACTAGGCATCCCAATGAAGAACATTGGGATGGTCTGATCAATATGTTATGTAATAACTCATCTAACTGAATCTTCAGTTTTCTAAGCTCTGTTGGAGGTCTTTGAGATAGATTAGGCACCAGGGATGAATTCAACCTCATAATCAATTTCTCTTGGCAGAGTAGTCCCGGTAACTTTTCTAAAAAACTTCTCTAAACTCAAAAACTATAGGGATGTCTTCTGCTTTTTCGTCCTTTAGTTGAATGTTAATAGCATAACATCAATGCACAATATATCCTTGACATAAGAGCTCACTTGTTTCATAACAGAATTTAAAGGACAAGATTTTTCCTCTCTATGACCATGAAACATATTTCTCTCCCTTGTTCATCTCTTGAAATAATCTTATGGTCATCATAACTTATCTTGACCCCATAAGTACACAACCAAATCATTTCCAAAATGATATCACAGTCTGACGAGTCAAATTGAATCAGAACTTCAGGAGAAATTTTCCCACCAATAATAATTGAGATAAATTATGAGAGATAGAACACTCAACTCTAGAGTCATTGGATAACTTAAGTCCATAATTGATTTCTGCCTTCTGATTCAAGGTTCACTTGCATGTCAGATCATGTGAATATAAATGAACGAGTGGCAACTGAATCAATCAATACACAAAATGGCTTCGAAATTAAAAGAGAGCTTCACTAACTACTGCACCAGAGGTGACAGCTTCCTCAGCTTCCTTCTTGCTCAACACATAAGCCTTTCCTACAGCTGTGGGCCTTGAAAGTGAGGGCCCTTATCTACAGCCTTCAGTTTTCAATAACAGGTAGCGATGAGGTGCTCTGGGCTACCACACCATGTGTATTTGTCAATTCCCACTGAGCAATCTGGAGTGTTGTGGTTAGTTCTTTTAGAAATCGACTCGAAGTGAAGTCAGGCCCTAAGAGCCTATTCTTAACAATGCTCCACTAAATATCGGTTTCACCAGTTAAATAAAATATTCCAATGTTCACCATTTTTCTCCCATGGAACCTCTATTACAGAGAAATTTTTCTCCATTCCTTGAATCTATTTTTCAGGTTCCACTGGGTCATACTTTGCACTCTAGAGTTCTTTAGTCTGAATCAGCTAAAGGCATTTTTCTAAGAGGCAGTAACCCATCAAAATTTCTCACTGATGCAGTCCAAATACATGACAAAGATTTTGATTGTCCAACTTAAGCTTTATGCAAGTGATCTTCAATAGGAAACTGAGGTTGAATCAACCAAAAAGGGTAGACACATTGCGTTTCCCCTTAGCAATAGATTCCACAAGTTTGATAATAACCAACCTTTATACAAAGTGTAGTTAAGATCCACCTTTTGTTCAGGCGTGCTACAAAATTATCATCTATCGACATGGGTGCAACCCAATCATAAACCAGCTACTAGCAGTGATTGGGCTTGAAAAAGGTGACCAGAACTGATGAAGATGTAACATGAGAGTGAATGATGATGCAACTGGATGGGAAGATGCCATAAGGACAAAAAGATTAAGCCCTTGGTCAAAGTAAGGAGTATCCAACAGTTAATAATCCAACAAGGACAATGGTAGTGGGTATGTTACCAGAAGGCGCAGTGAAATATTGTCAAGAGTAATATCTACTTCACAAATGGAGGTGGAATCAATGGACTTCTTGCAACAGTTTGGGCAATATAAGCAAGTCTTGAATTGCAATGGATTGAAGCAAAAATGCCTCTCTAAAATCCTACAATTCAGGGGATACTACATCAAGAACCTCCATGTAGCTCACTTAGATAAAGTTCTTAGGTTACAGAAGAGGATATCTGCAATCAATGCAGCATATTGAAGTAGTTGCCACTTACATCCAAGAAACGCACAAAGTGACACCCATATGATGAGGAGATATAACCTCAAAGTTGTAAGTGCCCCCTAACTTGAATAGTCTGTACTGTCAGATTTCTAGGCTGAATTTCATTAACCATGGTCTTCAAATGTGCTGCAACATGGATTATTAGGAAGCTTATTTTCTGAACTTTGATATATAATAACTAAAACATCTCTATCTAATAGAATGTATGGGCTACAAGTGGACTAAACTCAGACCTTGTGCATTGGGATTCTGCTCAATTTGCAGACTTTGACTTGTCTAACAGTTTTGAACAACCAAATGACCCCTAATCCACTTGAAACTTGTTTCATATGAATGATATCTCCCTAACCTTAAAGTCAGGATAGAAAATCCTTGCATAAATCAGGTGAACTATGGACAAAAGTTACTTCAAGATCGGTCCTTGTACATTGATCAAAACTGCCAAATTGATTGAACTTGTGTATTCCGCTCATACTTGGTTTTTCCTATACATTTAACCCCAAAATGAGTCAAGCGTATTTCATAGGACACATTTGTAACAACCCCCAACCCTAGGGCTATGAGTGTTAATGATTCTGAAATTTCTGGGACGAAACGGACAGAGTTTCGCCTGCAAACTAACCAATTCTCAGGCTTAAAGCCTTACATCACATCATCTGCATTGAATAGAAGTATAAAAGGATGCCAAATCAAGCTCAACGGCTACACACCGGAGACCACAACTCTACGGGCTATACACCCGGAGTACAAGGGTTTACATCCTAGAAATACACAATTCCAGCCAGAAGGATGGCATACCATTCAGATGGGTGGCTTATATGATCATACATACCTAAATGCATTGGAGCACCTTTAACTTGTTGTTAAAACTCACCCTCGGATCTCAAGTTATAGTCGTTTTGCTAAGACTGCGCAGATTGAACTGAAACCGTACACGTCGGTGTTCTACCCTAATTTTAGGGACCTTACTATGTGAATCATGCTTTGTGCCCTGAATGAAAGTTTTAGTGGACATTATGAGATTTTCATATTGGGGCTTTACATCTTATTTGGAGGTCAGAAGTGAAAGATATGGATTTTATAATGCAGACCACCAAACGGTAACATGGGTGAATACAGAAACCATGACAGTTGGAAGTATTATCAGAAGTTTCTATATAATTATGGGTATTTTCAGAAGCTCAACAAGTTTGATTATGTACAGAAGCTTACTTGGGTTGATAACTGAGTTAAACAAGTATGAAAATGAAATTTGGGAAGTGAGTAGAGTAATAACTCAAAATTAGTGTCCTTTGGATCAAGTTAGGGTTTTATATGGGCTTTTATTAACCTCACAACACCCATTATGGCATAAACCATTTGTCACCCATTTCAGAAGCATTAACCATTCCATTATCCATTTCAGAAGCATCACACTTTTCATTATCCATTTCAGAAATATCAGAAACCCATATTTCATTTATATCAATTAAAATCTTTTCATTATCATCTCAATCATTTCCATTTGACCTATGTTGCTTCAATTTACCGTATTTCAAGTTCATTAACCCTAACTGTTTTAAATCAGTTCATTTTGGTTTAACTTGTCTTATATTGAGTTAAAATCAGTTTGTTGTATTGAAATGCATAAGTTATGCATCCCATTTCATTACTCAATTTCAGTTACACGTACTTACAGTGACATTTACAATGAAACAGAGTTGAGGCCTAGTTATCGTTCCCCATTTTGCATAAGTGTTATCAAGTCAGAGTACATTTATCAATTCAGATGACATTTATGAAACAAGTCAGATGACATTTTTAAAGACTCAAGGTACGTTCATTGCCTGTATATTTAGAAATCAGAGTGTATTTATCAACGTTATCATGTTTTGGTAAGTACATCAATGAATCAGTTTACACGGTGATTTATCAGTTAATTAGTTACCTCATCAGTTATCAGTTACAGGGCATGGCCCTTCAGTTACCCGCGCGGCTTCAGGCCAGGTCTCCCGGTCGGCTTGGTAGGTGTACACCTACTCATAGATCGTAACAGCATCAAGGGGTTCACTATCAGATAATAATTAGCAATATAGTTTTACATTTATCTCATTCACTGTTTTTAACTTAAAACGAATTGCAAAGCGGGCCCAACCAGTGTTCAATGATCATTTAAGAATTCAGGAATGTATGTATTGAGCTTCGGCTCACAGTTCGAAATGTTTTTCATGTTTTGTTTTAGGCAAATGCTCAGAGTATTGTCCTCATGCCAGCGAAACAACTGAAGAGAATAAGTGAAGAACGGAAATCCGGGTGGATCAGAAGTAATACCATATATACATACCTTAAAGTTGTATTTTGAATTCTTCTGTGGATGAAGATGTAGACTGCATGGTGAATTATCTTACTATGGTTTATAAACCCTTCATTTGTTAACACATTATGTGAGTGTATATGTTTGAGGTTATGCTTAGCTATGTTATTTACAACACTCATGTTTCAAGCCTTGTCCTTTTGGACAGCGTTAATGCCCTTATTATTGGGTTGTCTAAATTTTAATCAAGGGATTTTTTTTTTAAGAAGAATATAAACAGTGAAACATGGTTAATTTGGAGCGTTACAAATTTGGTATCAGAGATAGGTTGAGATTTTCTTTGTGGGATATGGATTATGGAGTTAAGATACTGAGAAAGTTGATTAGTGAAAAATGAAGATTATTATGATATCATTGGAGATTTGTGACAATAATAATGTCTGCTTATCTCATACATATTCTACTCATATATAGTTTGATCTCAAGCAGCAGATTCAATGGAGATTTTGAATAACAAGTTGAAGGTGCTCCAATGCATTTAAGTATGTATGATCATATAAGCCACCCATCTGAATGGTATGCCATCCTTCTACCTAGAATTGTTTATTTTTGGGATGTAAACTCTTGTACTCTGGGCGTGTAGCCCGTATGATTGTAGTCTCCGACGTGTAGCCATTGAGCTTGATTTGGTGTCCTTTTATACTTCTATTCAATGCAGATGATGTGATGTAAGGCTTTAAGCCTGGGAATTAGCCAGTTTGCAGGCGAAATTCTGTCCGTTTTGCCCCAAAAATTTCAGAATCATTAACACTCGTAGCCCTAGGGTTGGGGGTTGTTACAAATGTGTCCTATGAAGGGCCATTGACTCATTTTGAGGTTAAATGCATAGGAAAAATCAAGTATGGGCAGATTACATAAGTTCAATCAACTTGGCAGTTTTGATCAGTGCACAAGGACCGATCTTGAAATAACTTTTATCTATGATTACCATGATTTATGCAAGGATTTTCCATCCTGACTTTAAGTTTAAGGAGATATCTTTCATATGAAACAAGTTTCAAGTGGATTAGAGGTCATTTGGTCATTCAAAACTATTAGACAAGTCAAAGTCTGCAAAGTTAGCAGAATTCTAATGCACAAGGTCTGAGTTTAGTCCACTTGCAACTTATACATTCCATAAAATAGAGATGTTTTAGTTATTCTATATCAAAGTTCAGAAAGTAAGCTTTCCAATGACCCATGTTGTAGCACATTTGGAGACCAGTGGTCAAGAAAATTCAGCCTAGAAGTCTAATGGTACAGACTATTCAAGTCAGTGGATACCTACAACTTTGAGCTTATGCTTCCTCATCATATGGGTGTCATTTTATATGTTTCTTCATTGATTGCAGATGTTTGCTTTTGTAACTCAAGAATTTCATCTAAGTGAGCTATATGGGGTTCTTGATATAGTATCCCCTGAATTGTCGGATTTTAGAGAGGCATTTTTGCTTCAATCCATTGCAATTCAAGACTTGCTTAAATTGCCCAAATTGTTGCAAGCAGTCCATTGATTCCACCTCCATTTGTGAAGTAGACATTACTCTTGACAATATTTCACTGCGCCTTCTGGTAACATACCCACTACCATTGTCCTTGTTGGATTATTAACTGTTGGATACTCCTTACTTTGACCAAGGGCTTAATCTTTTTGTCCTTATGGCATCTTCCCATCCAGTTGCATCATCATTCACTCTCATGTTACATCTTCATCAATTCTGGTCACCTTTTTCAAGCCTAATCACTGCTAGTAGCTGGTTTATGATTGGGTTGCACCCATGTCGATAGATGGTAATTTTGTAGCATACCTGAAGAAAAGGTGGATCTTAACTACACTTTGTATAAAGGTTGGTTATTATCAAACTTGTGGAATCTATTGCTAAGGGGAAACGTAATGTGTCTACCCTTTTTGGTTGATTCAACCTTAGTTTCCTATTGAAGATCACTTGCATAAAGCTTAAGTTGGACAATCAAAATCTTTGTCATGTATTTGGACTGCATCAGTGAGAAATTTTGGTGGGTTACTGCCTCTTAGAAAAATGCCTTTAGCTGATTCAGACTAAAGAAATCTAGAGTGCAAAGTATGACCCAGTGGAACCTGAAAAATAGATTCGAGGAATGGAGAAAAATTTCTCTGTAATAGAGGTTCCATGGGAGAAAAATGGTGAACATTGGAATATTTTATTTAACTGGTGAAACCGATATTTAGTGGAGCATTGTTAAGAATAGGCTCTTAGGGCCTGACTTCACTTCGAGTCGATTTCTAAAATAACTAACCACAACACTCCAGATTGCTAAGTGGGAATTGACAAATGCACATGGTGTGGTGGCCCAGAGCACCTCATCGCTACCTGTTATTGAAAACTGAAGGCTGTAGATAAGGGCCCTCACTTTCAAGGCCCACAGCTGTAGGAAAGGCTTATGTGTTGAGCAAGAAGGAAGCTGAGGAAGCTGTCACCCCTGGTGCAGTAGTTAGTGAAGCTCTCTTTTAATTTCGAAGCCATTTTGTGTATTGATTGATTCAGTTACCACTCGTTCATTTATATTCACATGATCTAACATGCAAGTGAACCTTGAATAAGAAGGCAGAAATCAATTATGGACTTAAGTTATCCAATGACTCTAGAGTTGAGTGTTCTATCTCTCATAATTTATCTCAATTATTATTGGTGGAAAAGTTTCCCCTGAAATTCTGATTCAATTTAACTCGTCAAACTGTGATATCATTTTGGAAATGATTTGGTTGTGTACTTATGGGGTCAAGATAAGTTATGATGACCCTAAGATTATTTAAAGAGATGAACAAGGGAGAGAAATATGTTTCATGGTTATAGAGAGGAAAAACCTTGTCCTTTAAATTTTGTTATGAAACAAGTGAGCTCTTATGTCAAGGATATATTGTGCATTGGTGTTATGCTATTAGCCTAAGATTAAGGCGATTCAAAAGAAATTGATTATGAGGTTGAATTCATCCCTAGTGCCTAATCTATCTCAAAGACCTCATATTGTATGGCGCCAACAGCGCTTAGAAAACTGAAGATTCAGTTCGATGAGTTATTACATAACATATTGATCAGACCATCCAAATGTTCTTCATTGGGATGCCTAGTTCTATTTGCAAAGAAAAAGAATGGAACCTTGAGGTTATGTATTGATTTCAGAGCACTGAACAAGGCCACCATCAAAAACACATACCCAACGCCTCAAGTGGATGACTTATTTGATCAGTTACAGAGAGCAGGAGTCTGATCTAAAATTGATTTGAGGCGAGGGTGTCATCAACTTAGCATTATATCTAAATGCATTACCAAAATCATACTACGGACCATGTTTGGGTCATGATGAATTCATTGTGATGCTTTTTGGCCTAATTAATGGCCCGCATCCTTTACGGATCTTATGAATAGAGTTTCAAACCATATCTAGACAAGTGGTGGTGGTGTACATAAAAGATGTCTTGAAATACTCCAAGGACAAAGATGAGCATACTGTTCATTTGAGGACAATGTTACAGACCTTGAGGGCGCATCAATTACATAGAAAATACTATTGGTTTGAAGTAATGGTGTTTTTGGGACATATGGTATTAAAGGAAGAAATTAAGGACGATTTGCAAAAGGGAAAAGCAGTTACAAAGTCCCCAAGACCCACCAATGCACTGAGATTAGCAGCTGTTTGAGTTTAGTAGGGAATGATCGAGTTCAGAAAGGAGTTGACAAATATCATCTTCCCTGACCAATTTGTTGAAGAAAGCTATAAAGTTAGCAAGAAGCTAAACTGGTGGCATATGCCTCCCAACCACTCAAGCCTTATGAGAAGGATTACCTACCCATGATATGGAGTTAGCAACTGTAGTTTTTACAGTGAAAATTTAGAGACATTACTTATATGGGGCACCATGCTCGATTAATACTAATCATTAAAGCGTGAAGTACACCTTCACTCAGAAAAAGCTCAATCTACATGAAACATATCTTCAACATTGTGATAGCTACTCAATTGAATCTCTTGGGAGAACTCAGAGACTTAGCCATTCAATTAGTGTCATACTGGAAGGCAAATATTCAACTACGGGCACTTACCTTACAGCTCTCCCTAATGGAGGAGCCTAGAGTGAATCAAGATAGTGATCCTGCGCTCCAAAGAATAAAGCAAAATCTTAAGAAAGCAGATCTTAGAGGAGGCTCATAATACTCGCTATTTGGTGCATCAAGGGGGCACCAATGTGTACATAGATTTGAGGAAATATTTTTGTAAAACAATATGAGAAGAGATATTGCAGAATATTTATTATGGATAAAGGTCTGATTTGCCAAAAAGGTCATGGCAGAATACCAGCACCCTGTAAGTGAATTGAGACCATTAGAAATTCCCACTTGAAACTGGGATTCAATTTTGATAGATTTTGTCAAGGGATTCCCTCAGATATAGTGTCTGACAGAGACCAGAGATTTCAAGCCTGTTTGACATGTACTTCAAAGAGCCTTTGGAACGGGATTGAACTTTAGCAGTTCTTATCATCCCAAGCATCTAAAAATATCAATGAATCAACTCTTCTAAGTTAGCGCCGTTAGTGCTTCATGACCAACATTTGCATTTGAAGACAGTATGGAACTCCCGGCAGTCAACGTTGTGATAGCACTAGCAGAGAATCCTTCAATAAACATCATGACAAACTGACGACGGATATTGATAACAAATCATCTTATGGGTCATGAAGATCTTCTTCAACATTAAATAAGTCGGCATATCACAGAAGACTCTTAAAAGCAGACCATTGGAACCGACAGAAAAGCTATGTTGATAAAAGAAGGAGATTCTTAGAATTTCTAGTATATGACAACCTTTTCAAAAAAGTCTCACCAACTAAGGGTGTAAGGAGGTTGCACTGCGATCTAAATTGAAGCCAAGATCTTTTGGACCATATCAGTTCATTGAAAGGTCAAATTTCACAACTTTTCTACTAGATCTGCATATATAACTCAAACATGTGCATAACATATTCTGTGTTCCTTACCTTACCACTCAGGCAGTATATTTCAGTTCCTGACCATGCTGTCATACTCAAATCCATTGCCGTCATTGAGGGTCTTGTATTTCAAGAGCATCCAATTCACATATTGGGTTACAAGATTAAGAAGTTAAGTATCAAGCAGATACTTTAAATCAAATTACGTTGGGCAAATCATACTTCCTCATAAGTCACGTACCCATATTTATTTGGGATAACTTTGCATCTGTTGGCAAAGTTCATAAGTTTCGGGGACGAAACTCTTTAAGGGGGGAAGGCTATAATAGTCCGACTCTAAATCATATTTATTTATTTAATTCAACCATGTTATTCATTTTTCACATTTATTTATCTCATTGAATCATCCCAATTGGAAAAATTCATTTCGGACCCCACTTTGCAATTCGAGTTTCATTTACCGGACAATTTCGGAAAAAATTGATAGTAGGCCTCGATATTTAAGATTTAAAAGATTAAATTATTTTTCATGACATTACATTTAATCTCGAGCTTTGAAAAAAATAAATAAATAAATTTTCAAGCGCACTCAGTTTGAGCTAGTTTTTGAACCCGAGCCCGTTTAAGGTCAATTTTGGCCCACCAAGTCTTGACTCTATTGATTTGCTTAATTATCCTTAATTAGGCCTAATATCTACTTAGCGAAAGTAGCTTTTGAGGAGGATTAATTTCAGCCATCTATTTATTTTGGCCTAAGGTTCATTTGCACCAAGTAAATGCAAGTGATTTTCTCTCTCTTCTTTTCTCCTCCTTCTCTCTACGTCATGGCCACCCCCAGCAGCAGCAGCCCAGCTCTATTATGGTGTTTTCCGGCCACTTTCCGGCCACTCTCCGGCAAGGATTTCAATCCCCAAACAACTCCCTCCATTGGCTACCATTTTTCATCCTCAAAACCACCAAATATCATCTCCATCTTCACTTATTTCAAGCTCAAAGTAAGTGACTTCAATCTTGTTCTTTGAATTTTTGGTTCTTGCTTCTTGTTTTGGTTATTTTGATGATGGATCATGTTGTTTTTATTGAATTAAGTATCATCTTGGTGATGGATCATGGTGGAGTTGAAGTTGGATGATGCTAGGGTTAGGGTTTCTCTTCATGTTTAAGTGTTGGGTTTTGATTATTTTAAATGAGATTTTCTGATCTTTGGCATTGGTAATGAATATCAAAATGTTTATGCTAATTTATATAGGTTAAAGAGTGGTTTTAATGGGTGGTTATGCCAAGAAAAGCTTACAAGTAGGTGCTGTTATGCAATAAACAGACCCAAAATAGGGGTGACTTCAGGATTAAACTGGTACTGTTTGGTACATCCAAAATTCATAATTTTTTGTGTGAATATACGTCAATGTGTTATCTTTCAATAGGCTTGGGAATTACTCAATTTCGAGTTGTGTGGACAAAGTTATGACCAATTTACTCAAGACTATGCAGAATACATTGAAACTGGGAACTGAACTGGAACAGTAAGTTTACGGGAAAATTGGTATTGATTGGGTCACTTAAAAATTGTGATTTTTGGTGTGTGGATATATCAATGAGTTATCTTTCAAATTCCTTTTGAATCACCTTAATTCGAGTTCTGTGGAAAAAGTTATAGTCATTTTGCTATGACTGCGCAGATTAAACTGAAACCGTACACGTCTGTGTTCTACCCTAATTTTAGGGACCTTACTATGTGAATCATACTTTGTGCCCTGAATGAAAGTTTTAGTGGACATTATGAGATTTTCATATTGGGGTTTACATCTTATTTGGAGGTCAGGAGTGAAAGATATGGATTTTATAATGCAGACCACCAAACGGTAATATGGGTGAATACAGAAACCATGACAGTTGGAAGTCTTATCAAAAGTTTTTATATAATTATGGATATTTTCAGAAGCTCAACAAGTTTGATTATGTACAGAAGCTTACTTAGGTTGATAACTGAGTTAAACAAGTATGAAAATAAAATTTGGGAAGTGAGTAGAGTAATAACTCAAAATCAGTGCCCTTTGGACCAAGTTAGGGTGTTATATGGGCTTTTGTTAACCTCACAACACCCCTTATGGCATAAACCATTTGTCACCTATTTCAGAAGCATTAACCATTCCATTATCCATTTCAGAAGCATCACACTTTTCATTATCCATTTCAAAAATATCAAAAACCCATATTTCATTTATATCAATTAAAATCTTTTCATTATCATCTCAATCATTTCCATTTGACCTATGTTGCTTCAATTTATCGTATTTTAAGCTCATTAACCCTAACTGATTTAAATCAGTTCATTTTGGTTTAACTTGTCTTATATTGAGTTAAAATCAGTTTATTGCATTGAAATGCACAAGTTATGTATCCCATTTCATTACTCAATTTCAGTTACACGTACTTACAGTGACATTTACGATGAAACAGAGTTGAGGCCTAGTTATTGTTCCCCATTTTGCATAAGTATTATCAAGTCAGAGTACATTTATCAATTCAGATGACATTTATGAAACAACTGACTTGTATCAAGTCAGATGACATTTTTAAATACTCAAGGTACGTGCATTGCCTGTATCTTTAGATATCAGAGTGTATTTATCAACGTTATCATGTTTTGGTAAGTATATCAATGAATCAGTTTACACAGTGATTTATCAGTTAATTAGTGACCCCATCAGTTATCAGTTACAGGGCATGGCCCTTCAGTTGCCCGCGTGGCTTCAGGCCAGGTCCCCCGATCGGCTTGGCAGGTGTACACCTATTCATAGATCGTAACAGCATCAAGGGGTTCGCTATCAGATAATAATTAGCAATACAGTTTTACATTTATCTCATTCACTGTTTTTAACTTAAAACGAATTGCAAAGCGGGCCCAAACAGTGTTCAATGATCATTTAACAATTCAGAAATGCATGTATTGAGCTTCGGCTCACAGTTTTCATGTTTTTCATGTTTTGTTTTAGGCAAATGCTCAGAGTATTGTCCTCATGCTAGCGAAACAACTGAAGAGAATAAGAGAAGAATGGAAATCCGATGGATCAGAAGTAATACTGTATATGCATACCTTAAAGTTGTATTGTGAATTTTTCTATGGATGAAGATGTAGACTCCATGGTAAATTATCTTACTATGGTTTATAAACTCTTCATTTGTTAACACTTGATGTGAGTGTATATGTTTGAGGTTATGCTTAGTTATGTTATTTACAGCACTCATATTTCAAGCCTTGTCCTTTTGGACGGCGGTAATGGGAGAAAACCAAAGATTCAGTTAGATGAGTTATTACATAACATATTGATCAGACCATCCAAATGTTCGTCATTGGGATGCCTATTTCTATTTGCAAAGAAAAAGAAATGGAACCTTGAGGTTATGTATTGATTTCAGAGAACTGAACAAGGCCACCATCAAAAACACATACCCAACACCTCAAGTGGATGACTTATGTGATCAGTTGCAGAGAGCAGGAGTCTGATCTAAAATTGATTTGAGGCGAGGGTGTCATCAACTTAGCATTATATCTAAATGCATTACCAAAACCACACTACGGACCATGTTTGCGTCATGATGAATTCACTGTGATGCTTTTTGGCCTAATTAATGGCCCGCATCCTTTATGGATCTTATGAATAGAGTTTCAAACCATATCTAGACAAGTGGTGGTGGTGTACATAAAAGATGTCTTGAAATACTCCAAGGACAAAGATGAGCATACTGTTCATTTGAGGACAATGTCACAGACCTTAAGGGCGCATCAATTACATAGAAAATACTATTGGTTTGAAGTAATGGTGTTTTTGGGACATATGGTATTAAAGGAAGAAATTAAGGACGATTTGCAAAAGGGAAAAGCAGTTACAAAGTCCCCAAGACCCACCAATGCATTGAGATTAGCAGCTGTTTGAGTTTAGTAGGGAATGACCGAGTTCAGGAAGGAGTTAACAAATATCATCTTCCCTGACCAATTTGTTTAAGAAAGCTATAAAGTTAGCAAGAAGTTAAACTGGTAGCATATGCCTCCCAACCACTCAAGCCTTATGAGAAGGATTACCTACCCATGATATGGAGTTAGCAACTGTAGTTTTTGCAGTGAAAATTTGGAGACATTACTTATATGGGGCACCATGCTCAATCAATACTAATCATTAAACGTGAAGTACATCTTCACTCAGAAAAAGCTCAATCTACATGAAACATATCTTCAACACTGTGATAGCTACTCAGTTGAATCTCTTGGGAGAACTCAGAGACTTAGCCATTCAATTAGTGTCATACTGGAAGGCAAATATTCAACTGCGGGCACTTACCTTACTGCTCTTCCTAATGGAGGAGCCTAGAGTGAATCAAGATAGTGATCCTGCACTCCAAAGAATAAAGCAAAATCTTAAGAAAGCAGATCTTAGAGGAGGCTCATAATACTCGCTATTTGGTGCATCGAGGGGGCACCAATGTGTACACAGATTTAAGGACATATTTTTGTAAAACAATATGAGAAGAGATATTGCAGAATATTTATTATGGATAAAGGTCTGATTTGCCAAAAAGGCCATGGCAGAATACCAGCACCCTGTAAGTGAATTGAGACCATTAGAAATTTCCACTTGAAACTGGGATTCAATTTTGATAGATTTTGTCATGGGATTCCCTCAGATATAGTGTCTGACAGAGACCAGAGATTTCAAGCCTGTTTGACATGTACTTTAAAGAGCCTTTGGAACGGGATTGAACTTTAGCAGTTCTTATCATCCCAAGCATCTAAAAATATCAATGAATCAACTCTTCTAAGTTAGCGCCTATAGTGCTTCATGACCAACATTTGCATTTGAAGACAGTATGGAACTCCCGGCAGTCAACGTTGTGATAGCACTAGCAGAGAATCCTTCATTAAACATCATGACAAACTGACGACAGATATTGACAACAAATCGTCTTATGGGTCATGAAGATTTTCTTCAATATTAAATAAGGCGGCATATCACAGAAGACTCTTAAAAGCAGACCATTGGAACCGATAGAAAAGTTATGTTGATAAAAGAAGGAGATTCCTAGAATTTCTAGTATATGACAACCTTTTCAAAAAAGTCTCACCAACTAAGGGTGTAAGGAGGTTGCACTGCGATCTAAATTGAAGCCAAGATCTTTTGGACAATATCAGTTCATTGAAAGGTCGAATTTCACAACTTTTCTACCAGATCTGCATATATAACTCAAACATGTGCATAACATATTCTGTGTTCCTTACCTTATCACTCAGGCAGTATATTTCAGTTCCTGACCATGCTGTCATACTCAAATCCATTGCCGTCATTGAGGGTCTTGTATTTCAAGAGCATCCAATTCACATATTGGGTTACAGGATTAAGAAGTTAAGTATCAAGCAGATACTTTAAATCAAATTGCTTTGGGCAAATCATACTTCCTCATAAGTCACGTACCCATATTTATTTGGGATAACTTTGCATCTGTTGGCAAAGTTCATAAGTTTCGGGGACGAAACTCTTTAAGGGGGGAAGGCTGTAATAGTCCGACTCTAAATCATATTTATTTATTTAATTCAACCATGTTATTCATTTTTCACATTTATTTATCTCATTGAATCATCCCAATTGGAAAAATTCATTTCGGACCCCACTTTGCAATTCGAGTTTCATTTACCGAACAATTTCGGAAAAAATTGATAGTAGGCCTCGATATTTAAGATTTAAAAGATTAAATTATTTTTCATGACATTACATTTAATCTCGAGCTTTGAAAAAAATAAATAAATAAATTTTCAAGCGCACTCAGTTTGAGCTAGTTTTTGAACCCGAGCCCGTTTAAGGTCAATTTTGGCCCACCAAGTCTTGACTCTATTGATTTGCTTAATTATCCTTAATTAGGCCTAATATCTACTTAGCAAAAGTAGCTTTTGAGGAGGATTAATTTCAGCCATGTATTTATTTTGGCCTAAGGTTCATTTGCACCAAGTAAATGCAAGTGATTTTCTCTCTCTTCTTTTCTCCTCCTTCTCTCTACCTCATGGCCACCCCCAGCAGCAGCAGCCCAGCTCTATTATGGTGTTTTCCGGCCACTTTTCGGCCACTCTCTGGCAAGAATTTCAATCCCCAAACAACCTCCCTCCATTGGCTACCATTTTTCATCCTCAAAACCACCAAATATCATCTCCATCTTCACTTATTTCAAGCTCAAAGTAAGTGACTTCAATCTTGTTCTTTGAATTTTTGGTTCTTGCTTCTTGTTTTGGTTATTTTGATGATGGATCATGTTGTTTTTATTGAATTAAGCATCATCTTGGTGATGGATCATGGTGGAGTTGAAGTTGGATGATGCTAGGGTTAGGGTTTCTCTTAATCATGCAAGCTTCATGTTTAAGTGTTGGGTTTTGATTATTTTAAATGAGATTTTGTGATCTTTGGCATTGGTAATGAATATCAAAATGTTTATGCTAATTTATATAGGTTAAAGAGTGGTTTTAATGGGTGGTTATGCCAAGAAAAGCTTACAAGTAAGTGCTGTTATGCAATAAACAGACCCAAAATAGGGGTGACTTCAGGATTAAACTGGTACTGTTTGGCACATACAAAATTCATAATTTTTGGTGTGAATATACTTCAATGTGTTAGCTTTCAATAGGCTTTGGAATTACTCAATTTCGAGTTGTGTGGACAAAGTTATGACCAATTTACTCAACACTATGTAGAATACATTGAAACTGAGAACTGAACTGGAACAGTAAGTTTACGGGAAAACTGGTATTGATTGGGTCACTTAAAAATTGTGATTTTTGGTGTGTGGATAGATCAATGAGTTATCTTTCAAATTCTTTTTGAATCGCCTTAATCCGAGTTCTGTGGAAAAAGTTATAGTCATTTTGCTACGACTGCGCAGATTGAACTGAAGCCGTACACGTCTGTGTTCTACCCTAATTTTAGGGACCTTACTATGTGAATCATGCTTTATGCCCTGAATGAAAGTTTTAGTGGACATTATGATATTTTCATATTGGGGCTTTAAATCTTATTTAGAGGTCAGGAGTGAAAGCTATGGATTTTATAATGCAGACCACCAAACGGTAACATGGGTGAATACAGAAACCATGGCAGTTGGCAGTCTTATCAGAAGTTTCTATATAATTATGGGTATTTTCAGAAGCTCAACAAGTTTGATTATGTACAGAAGCTTACTTGGGTTGATAACTGAGTTAAACAAGTATAAAAATGAAATTTGGGAAGTGAGCAGAGTAATAACTCAAAATCAGTGTCCTTTGGACCAAATTAGGGTGTTATATAGGCTTTTACTAACTTCACAACACCCCTTATGGCATAAACCATTTGTCACCCATTTCAGAAGCATTAACCATTCCATTATCCATTTCAGAAGCATCACACTTTCCATTATCCATTTCAAAAATATCAGAAACCCATATTTCATTTATATCAATTAAAATCTTTTCATTATCATTTCAATCATTTCCATTTGACCTATGTTGCTTCAATTTACCGTATTTCAAGTTCATTAACCCTAACTGATTTAAATCAATTCATTTTGGTTTAACTTGTCTTATATTGAGTTAAAATCAGTTTATTGTATTGAAATGCACAAGTTATGTATCCCATTTCATTACTCAATTTCAGTTACACGTACTTACAGTGACATTTATGATGAAACAGAGTTGAGGCCTAGTTATCGTTCCCCATTTTGCATAAGTGTTATCAAGTCAGAGTACATTTATCAATTCAGATGACATTTATGAAACAACTGACTTGTATCAAGTCAGATGACATTTTTAAAGACTCAAGGTACGTGCATTGCCTGTATCTTTAGAAATCAGAGTGTATTTATCAACGTTATCATGTTTTGGTAAGTACATTAATGAATCAGTTTATACAGTGATTTATCAGTTAATTAGTGACCCCGTCAGTTATCAGTTACAGGGCATGGCCCTTCAGTTACCCGCGCGGCTTCAGGTCAGGTCCCCCGGTCGGCTTGGCAGGTGTACACCTATTCATAGATCGTAACAGCATCAAGGGGTTCACTATCAGATAATAATTAGCAATACAGTTTTACATTTATCTCATTCACTGTTTTTAACTTAAAACGAATTGCAAAGCGGGCACAACCAGTGTTCAATGATCATTTAACAATTCAGGAATGCATGTATTGAGCTTCGGCTCACAGTTTTCATGTTTTTCATGTTTTGTTTTAGGTAAATGCTCAGAGTATTGTCCTCATGCCAGCAAAACAACTGAAGAGAATAAGAGAAGAACGGAAATCCGGTGGATCAGAAGTAATACTGTATATGTATACCTTAAAGTTATATTGTGAATTCTTCTGTAGATGAAGATGTAGACTCCATGGTGAATTATCTTACTATGGTTTATAAACTCTTCATTTGTTAACACTTGATGTGAGTGTATACGTTTGAGGTTATGCTTAGTTATGTTATTTACAGCACTCATGTTTCAAGCCTTGTCCTTTTGGACGGCGGTAATGCCCCCATCATTGGGTTGTCAAGATTATAATTAAGGGATTTATTAAGGGGGATATAAACAGTGAAACATGTTTAATTTGGGGCGTTACACAAATCGTCAATTCGATTAAGAAGAGCATCAAAAGAATCTTGATATTGTTCCAATGAAGTTGTTTGCCTAAGCTGCATCAACTCAGCTAAGGGGTCATCAAAGTGTTGCTTACCAAACCTCCCTGAGATAGCCAGCTTGTATTCCCTCCATAGTGGCCACTGTCCAGCTGGTAATGTCCTCATATAAGATTGATGCCACATCAATGCCTTGTCCTCCATATGAATGGCAGCCATCTTCACCCTAAACCCGGCCGGGGTCTCATCCACTTCAAAGAACTGCTTACACCTATAGATCCATCCTTGCACATCCTTGCCATCAAATCTTGGAAACTCCACCTTAGCCATCCTCGAATAGCCTTGTGATCCAGGCGAAGATTGCCGAGACTCATTTACCTTTGTAGAGACCTGCAACACCTGCCTGCTCAGTCCAGTGATCAATTCACTGAGCTGATTGTTAACCCTTTTTTGTTTTTCTTGATGGATGAACCATTGTTCCTTCATTTCTTTCTGGAATTCGACCCAAGAATGTTGTAATCCTTGGCAAAATTCCTCCAGTTTCTTCTGATCATTGGCAGATCGAGTGTTGTCAGAAATCGCCATGAGTTAGGGTTCCGAGGACTGATAGCTTTGATACCAATTGATACCTTCTAACAGGAACAGCTAGTGTTCGGAGAAGAAAAGAGAAAATAAGAGAGAAAAAGGAAGAATTGTAGAGGGGGGGAGAGAGAGAGAACAATTGCATTCAAATCTTTTCTGCCTTCATTACAATTATTCACTGGGTTTATAGCTCATACATTTTGGCGAAAGCCTAGCCTCTAACAACCTGTAACAAACTGAATGATTCTAACAACCTCCTGCCCTTCACGTGCCGCTAAGCTGAATCTACTATCACCCAGTTTCGAATTTCATTTGTTTGATGTTTACTCTAGAAATTGACTCGGTCTCCCTTTGTGGATTTTGTTTATGTCTTTCTGCTCTAGAATTAATTAAGTTGTTGAATGTTTGTTTTGATCATAATCTTATACTTGTACAGATCGTCTGGTTATTATCCGTAATTGCAATTTAGAATTGGGGATTAGATTTCTTTTTATGATCTCTGGTTTCAAAAATGTTATTACAGGGGGTCTTTCTTAAAAAAATTGTTCTGTAGTATATATCTTGTAGTTAATTGCCAATTTTGGTTGATAAATTGAGTGACATGCTGAGATTGGGTAAACAATTTTTTGCTTGATTTTTGCTATTGCTAGTGTGATGTATGGATAGACTTGAGGTCTTCACATTTTAGATGAGTCGATGGCGATGTCAAAGGCAACATATGAACTAGCTTTCTACTGCAACCTTTCTGCCCAACTTGTTTCTTTGTGTTATTGAATGGGGCAATTTGTTTGAAGTACATCCTGGGCATGTCGTGTTCAGAGTTCATTGTCTATGGGGCATTGAAAAGGCCATATTTACCCTGTAAGAAAGGCTTTCAATGCTTTCTATTAAAGAGTTTCATAGTGTTCCTCCTAGGCTTGGGTGTTCAAATGGATGCATCAGTGTACTTCTTTAATGTCGTTAAGGTACCAATATCGTTATACTGACTACTCAGTTTTGATGTTGGCTGCTCTTGGTAGGTTAGTCTTGACAAGGCATAAGAATGTCATGCCTGATAGGCACTTCAAGAAGCAGTTGCAAATTGTGTCAGCACTTTGTTTAACCAGCCCGCTTGCAGGACAAGAAGACGTCATGGTGAGTGATTCACTCTTGTTGTGAGTCTTAAATCTCTAGATGTTATTGCCAGATGTATATGTCTGATTCGCGAATTTTCTGTACACTTCTTTTCTGTGTGATTTTAGATAGTCAAAAGAAAACTGTCAAGATCTTCGTATGCGAGGCACATGACCTCTATATCCTAGTGTTCTTGATCAGATGCTGAAGTCTAACATGAGAGTCAGAGGTGGAGAGGGTTCTCGCCTCAAGAGCTGTAGGTTTGGTTAATGTTTTTGTCCTCTTAGCAATTTTATGTTTGAATACGGTAGTTTTTTTGGATCAGATTGCACCGTGTTCGGTAGTAAAATTCTGTGGGATTCAAATGACTAAATCACTTGTTTGAAATGACTCCCAATCGATGCTTAACTAACTTTTTCTTTTCCATGCCTGTGTATTGCAGCATTTGAATTTTACCATTCTTCTGTGAAGCAAGTAAGAAGCTGCAGTGGTTTTTTCTGCGCAGATCAAGTACATTTACTGAGATCAAGTATATTTATTGGCACTCCTTGATTGTGTAACCCCCTGCATTTTTACTGAGATATTGCAGCATGCTTTTTGCCAACATGCATATTCATGTGTCATCACCCTACCTTCAAATAAGAGTTCGAGTTTAACAAAAATGTCTTTGCCCTACCTTCAAATATGGTGTTTTAGGTCAACAAAGAAACCCTCCGCAGTGCAAAATAATTGGAGTTGACACTAAAATCTACCATCTTAAAACGTTGCGTGTAAATGATAGCAGTTTCAGCTCAGAAAAGATTGATGCAAACATGGATACGCTAAAATCATGGATGATTATGTTCTTGTTTTAACTTCGAATGTGGAAATCCACCAAGTATAGTGTCTAATTGTTTATGCAACTTGAAGACCTTATATGAACAAACATGCGTCACATTTAGCAACTAGCGAGTCCTCAGCAAGTAAAAGTCATTGATCTTCAAACAATGAGAGCAATGATATTTTGGCATTCCGAAATCACAACACATTCATACATCCCCCCAGATTTAAAGTGCGAACACCACCATAAAGTAACAGAAACTGAGCCCCCCTAACACCATAAAGTAACATATATGTGTGCATACGCACACATATCACTCCCGTTGGAGCATTTTAAGATTTTTTAAAGATTATACTATATGAGTCGTTTTTTTTTGGATAATAGGATTATCATGTATCTGTTATCACATATAACCGAAATTATGAGGGTTTT